>NNCF01129631.1:14788-40513 GCA_002313205.1 Laupala kohalensis
AAAGGTTGTCCGTGATAACATGAGACAGAAAATGCAGTTTGGTATCGCCCTCTCTCTTGCACATTCGCTTGGAGGGAGTAAGGTATTGTGCACAATGACTTGTGTGCAACAGTCAGCAGTCAGAGAAGGGAATCGAGTTCCTCCACTCGAGTAGATGTGCGAGCGAAACTGAGATACCAAATTTCCTTTTCCCTTTCGGACGACCGGTACATAAGATCGCTGGGTCTGTATCACATAGGTCTAAACACTACAGACCCGCACTTCGCGGAGGTTACTTACCCCAAGACATTTCGCGGGATGGAGGTGATGGCAGAGTTCCACGTGACCTTAGCCCAACGAGGAAAGGGTTATTGGTCAGTCATTAACTTAATCATTAACTAGTTTCCCGGTATTCACATTCATATGGAAAGCAATATCGCGATAACTGTAGGAAATTGAGTAATTTTATCATGTTTATTCAGTATCTGAACTGTATATCTAGATAAGTAGTGTTCAAATCAGACCTGCCATTGCTGCATGATTGAAAAGCATGTTGGTATGTAATTGATATGAATTGTACTGTAAGAAATTTGATATTGAAGATTTTAAGGAGCCGAGGGGAAGTGGCTCGTCGCCGTTGGACGGAGTGGTTGCGAGGCTACCTGCGAAATCTGGACCAAGGATTGTCGCTTGCTGAACGAGCTGGCATTTTCACAGTGGTGAGTTGACTCACTGATAAAATAATAGTGTTGAATCGAGAAAAAAAAACATTACTTAGGAAGAAATTATAGCTATAGAACCGAAAAAATTCATTATGTGGTGATTGGTGTTAAAATGAATGTTAACATGATGAATGCTTTACTTCTTATAAAATAATTAAATAATTATGGACTTACGACCTATTACGGACGAACTGTATATATTACTGTTCGTCCGTTGAAGGTTGTAAGTCTATAATGATTTATTTAATTTGATAATATAAAGGACGTTAATTGCAGTAGAATTAACTTCTTATACTGTGTAATTCCAAGAAGTTACAATTAGATGGGCAGAAAAAGCTTTGAATATACTATGTATAATATACTTTTGCAATACTGTTGTAAAAAAACGTTGTTTAGATTGTAACAGATTAACATGAGGTAAGGGAAAAGCTGGCGGAAATATTAAGTATTCCATCGTATTCATGCTGAAACGTAAGCGAGTTTTTCTTTTATGGATGAACTAGCCTCGAAGTAGAGAATTGATTACGTGTTTTGTACTCAAATATGCATTCATTGGTAAAAATGGGCGAGTGTTTTTTGAATATTTGAAGAGAGTTATTGATAAAATATTTTTTTTCTATGACAATATCATTTTTATTTCGAAAGTTACCTCGACGAAGCTCGTGATTTTTAGATAAATACTTTATCAAATATTTGACTTGAAATAGTGTTACTGTTCAAGGATTCTCAGCTTCCGTAAGTGTATTATTAGAAAAAAGTAAAACATGTGTCTAATGTTAATTATATTGTAACACACATCAAATGCTGTATTAATAAAAATATCACTCCTAATTATTACTAATGAGACAAATATACTGTACGGTGTGTTGTGAATTTATATCACAGTAAGAATCGTCTTAATGTACCAGTATTTTACAAAGTTTTGAGACATAAGGCGTCTCAGTGGGTATGAAAGATTCGGTAATGTTAAGTGAATTACAAATTCCGTGCACTCCACCTAAAGACCTTGGCATTTTTCCGCAGCAGCGGCCACCTGATGCAGATGGCGTCAGGACTGATGGCTGCCTTCCAGAAGGTACAAGAAAATAATTATACCATTTAACATCATCCACCAGCCTTTGAGCGTGACTCGCGTTAATTTAGAGAAATAATAATTTTTTATTCTTCATCTATAACTTCTGAAAATGTACTGCTTAAATAATTATTTTTGCATTCTCTTATGACTTACGCGTAGTAGACACTGTACCATTCTGCGATAGTATTTTCCCAGCTCGAAGAGATAATTAAATTTCCTGCATTTTGGAATGAAAATGAAAAACGCAAGTTTCCCTAAAAGTACAGATTTTTTTGGTTATTTATTTTATTATTGTCGTGTACCTCTGTGATACAGTGGAAAGAGTTTTTAGGAATTAATCGTAGATCGGGATTTCGTCCTTCGTCTCTTCGCTTCGTATGTGGCAAAATTATACGTTGTTTGGCGGGTTGTCTATCTGCACCGGCTTGTAGTTCTTGTTGCCTAAATTTCCCTTTACATCAACTATTTGTACCAAATTTTACTGAAATTCTTCATGGAAATCCGTTCTAACTTATAGTTTATTCTTGAGAATAGGTAAACCAAGGGCACAAGGCTTTGATTCAGGAGGAAAATACACGTACGATAGGTATTTTAGGAATAACTTATTAATAATGGATTAGGTTAAATAATAATAATAATAATAATAATAATAACAATAATGATAATGACGACAACGATGGTGACGATAATGATAATGTCTATAGCCCCTTTGAGAGCATAGTCAGTCTATGAAATAGACGTGAAATATACGAACGCAAAATATTTTAGACTAAGAAACGTTTATGTCCAGGGATCTTGTATGTTTCCTAAGTGTGGTGTACACACAACAAAATGATTTCTCTCTAGTTCTCTACGACATTTCTCTCTAGTTTATTGTTGAACAATTTTGAACTAGTTTAGTAATGTAAATGTAGCAAGGAGAGGGAAAAACTGTTTTGAAAATCTGGAAAGAAAAATATTATAACGATAAAACAGATTTTATGTCATTTTGACTTTATAGAAACTTCCGCGTCTCTTTGAAGACCAGCAAATTGTTTAAGTCCCTCTCGGTAGTAATAGAAACATTGGAGGACAACTTATTTCCATCAATATCGGAAATGTTACATTGTGACGGAAGCTGCGAAGTCTGTCTTTATATGCGAATTATACTTATTTTCACGTCGCGTGTACCTGTTGTTTATCTTAAAGGTATGACTGTACGGGAGAAAACAAACTTTTCTTTATCACATCTGCCAGTGAACCATCAAACGCTTTTGCTATAATATTTCTTTCCTATACAATATTGTTAAAATTTCATGAAGGAAATATGATTGAAATATTTATGAAGGGATAAAGTATTTATTAAAAATCAGCTGAGTCCACGTGGCTCAGCTCATGTGAGTTTGGTAATATGTCTACAATTTTATTGTTTCTCATATTCCCATTGATATTGTCGTGGGTTCTTGCGTTACATCGGCTCCAGCGAGCGGTCTGGGCCAGCAAGAAACGATATATAATGTGGTTGGACGGAGAGGAGGGGGGCGGGGTCAGTCTCCACAGTGAAACGCCATTCGTGGGTAATACGTGTTTAATACTCACTGATTACGAGGTTCGAAGGCAGACGGTATCGGCGTCGTTGTGAGGGGTTCTAGAGCGGACGCTCATGACGTAGCCAACTCGGTGGTCGTGGCAGCGGTTCTCTGCGGGTTGGCCGGACAGGGCCACAGAGCGGCGTACGGTGACGACGTGGTGGCGGCGGTGCGCCCGTCGAGACTCGACCGAGCCGTTGCGGTTGGATGAGCCGGACGGATGAGCGTCAATGAGACGGCAAAATGAGAGTGAACGTATCTGACCTCCTACGAGACTTTAATATTCTATCTAGTCCGCGTCACGGTGCCCTACTAAACTCGATACCACCTGCCAACGTATCTGACCTCAATCCGAAAGTGCATATGTGAGAATTGTTCATAACAACAATATACAGTGAGAATTGTATCCATAAATGTTGAAGGTTTGATAGTACGGGTGTATGCCCTCAATCCCTTATTTTAACTGATGTAATTCAGAAATAGTTTTTAGAAAACACCAATTTCTCATTTCACACTTTTATGGGTGAGTTTTTGTAAAATCCATTCTCAGCGGACATTTTCGATCATGTTTTGTGTCTCGCTCTTCCCAACCCCTACCTCTACTATCGGATGTTTTATTATAGACCCCTCACTTTGAATTGCTGTACAAGGCACAAAAAATAATTAACACCATAAAATTTGTCATGTTCTTGTGCATGTTCACTTAAATAAAAATAATAGTTCTAAGAATGAATAATACTTTTAAAATAGCAGAATTACAATTAGCGTGTGACTGAATTTCGTCACTGGTCGCTAATTGAAAACATGGTTTTATTTATCACTTGATGCAGGTTACATAAATAGTTTAAAACGTTTGTATTTAGTTGTAATATGATCATGGCATTCTTCTGAGTGCGACAGTATAAATTTTATTCCTTAATAATGTCTGGTCGTTTTTAGCAGTGTTTTCGAAAAAAAGTTAATAACACATTATATTTTGCGTGTAGAAGCTTGAAATTAATATATGTTGTCACAAGCACATCAATGATCATTCGCTGAATAAGAATAATTTTTTGTCACTCTTAGTTTATTTTATAAAAAGTAGTAAAGTCGACGTATCGGCAAAAACCGTAAAAATAGAACGCTTTTTGAAACATTCCAGGTTTTAAAAAGATAATATTCTATCACAAAACCAATTTTTTCACTTGTGTATATTCAAAACAAAATTCCAAATCCAATGGTGATAACAATGTTTTTTTGTAATATTTTTTGTACTCTCCACAGCTATTAGAAGTCAGGGGTCTATAATATAAAATCCGATAGTAGGGGCATCGTGCACCTCTTGTTGTTGAAGGGAACATAATATCATTGGAAAAACGATTATTCACCTCAAAAATAAATAACCATGGACTCGACCCTAACATAGGTCTTTTTACATTATCTTTACGTCCCACCCTCTCCGCCCCAAGCTCTAAGAATACCATTCTCTTATTTGATCATCTTGAACACAACGGCACTGGTAGTTTAAACATCTCATAAACCCTAAAACTATGTATCAGATGAACTTTTAATTTTCTTATATTTCAATATTAGTATTCAATTATTTTTTCCATAACCCCATTTATAACCCCCGTCCCGAAGGGGTGTTAGTGGGTGTGTTTGTTTCAAAAAGGTTGAAATTCAGACTTACATGATATCAGGATTTCACTATCCTCAGCGACGCAGAAAATTATGGACTCGACTCTGATATCTGTCGTTTGCGATATTTTTTTCATGGCATCCCCTTCACTCGCGGTGCTGGACTTTATACGGGCTGATTGTGAACTATGATGTCTTCGAGAATGTCACTACTTACTTCAGTGACCCCGAAATCACGGTCTCTATCATATCGGTCACTTTCGATAATTTTTATATTACACACCTTCTCACCCCCAATAAAAAGGGTGTTTATTCCTTATAGGAGGTGATCGTGTATATGAGGCAATGAGGGTACCACTTCACTTTAGCGTTCCCTAAACTGATTTATTCAATACCAATTCTTTTTTTATTATATTTACCTGCCTCCCATCCCCAGCCCTACCCCAAGGGTGCTAGTGGTATGTGGACTGTTTGTAAACTTACTTAGCGTCAAAGGCGTCCTTATCTTACAAACAGCACCGAAAACTGGTTTCAATTCTAATATCGAATTTTTCCATTATTTTTACTTGTCATTCCCTTCTCATCCCTAGGGGTACCAGGGATGTTTTACCCCCATAGTACTTGTTCTCCGATAGTACCAAGTTTGGATGAAATTGCTCCAGGTACTCTAGAGTTATAGTGAGATAAAGTATTCTAACCCCTATTTCACTCTGTTGGGGTTGGTTAGGGTTAGGCAAATACTTTCTTGTCTACACCCTAAGAGAAATCAATTCACCAAATTTCAAGTTTGTAAGCTTCATAGTTTCTGAGATTTCGTGATTAGTCAGCCAATAAATCAATCAGTCAGCAAGTGAGTGAGTGTATTTCACTTTTATTTACATAGATTTGTTTTTTTCATACTATAGTGAATAGCGACGAATACAGGAAAGTGTGTACGTGCATTGGTTTGCACTAACGATTTATTACGTCACAACAGATTTGTGAGTAAGACAAAATTATTTCTTTGAATTGACTGAATCACTGATTCAATTTTTGTATAATGTGCATCTAATAGGAACGTTCTTGGCGTTCTTAAAATAACATCTTCCTAAATTCCAATCTACTACATGTTAAAGAATCCTACTATTGTGTCCAAGATGTACATTAAATTTGAAGTGGTGTTGTTGAATGTCACGGGAATAATTTATAACGCCACGTTTTCAATTTCATGACTTTGTTTATTTAATTTTATAATGAATGTAGTTGTACCGAATGTCTCATCAGGATATTTAAATTATTTTTCTCTCCCCAGATACCTGTTTTCCTTTGCCTCCACCGTGCCCTGGAAATTATGACGTGTCCTTAATCAACGCTGATATGAAGATGATTTGTAAGGCTTCACTGACTCCAGAACTTCACTCCACGGCTTCTCGAACGCTGGTAAGAGATTTTTTTTACATTTCAATGACGCTTTCCAATCTCGTCTGTCAGGGAATCGCAAGACAGACTATTTTGCTGAATGGCGAAGTCTCGTTTTAGAATAACACCTGTGTTCAAATATAGTCCTGATTTCATTCGTCCCCCATTCAATTTAGTTAATAACCCCTTATTACACGTATAAGTATGTTTTGAAGATATTCGATGCTGAAGATTTTTGCGAGATTTGGTTTACGTGGTGGTTCACTGCTTTTTCTCCTCGTATGTTTTTTTCATGTGAATTTGACGTATACTATTAAAGAACATAGTTACATACCGTGCCGTATTAAAGAACATATTACACATTTTTGAATGTCACTATCATTACATCTGGAATTTTGGTCTAAGCGAGGGGAATATTTCGTTGTTCGCATCAGAATCTGATCAAATTCTTATTCGAATATCCAGGTCGCGTGGAAATGTTCTGGTTTATGTTTGTTCCACAAGGTGAATCTGGAAACAGGCAGCGTAGCCCCTGGGTCTCCCGTGCCCTCCAATACTCCTAAAGACTTCGCGTCTTTTGCGACATCAGAGAAACCCGTTTCATTAATAAACGAAACTGCATCTACTACACCTACTGCGACAATTCCTTCGAGTTCAGGGGATTCATCGACAGCAGTGGCCAAATCATCTGCGGACCTTAGACGTCGTCGAAGCGCCCCTGCAATTGTGCAGGCGCCTCCTACATCACAGGTAGCTCAGACATTCATACGGGAGATTAACTGCGTTAGGGTGCTGATGACGTGATAGATTATCCCCACAGGTGGGCGCGTTGCACGGAGAGCGACAAAAGCATTTAACCTATGAACTCAGATGATTCTGGGAACTTGTTGGGTTTCCCATCTAATTTCGCTAAGTTGGCTATATCATCACTACGTTGTGGTTTATTGTTAGTTGTCTGTAGACCTTTGAAAAGGTAGACTCGAGTAATGCCGCCCTCATTTGCGCGAACAGCGAGCGCCCACTTGAGTAAAAGGCACCGAAGGATTAATAGAATTATTTTCTCAGCAGCATTAATTTTCGGACTATCTGACTGATGTACATATTCGTTGATAGTTTAGCACCTTTCGTAAGTATATTTGTTGTTTACATTCACCGTCCTAACTACATAACTCATCATGAACAATACTGCAACGTGGCGGTGGAAAGTTAAGGTATCTGACGACACGGCAAAACATGGTCAGTCGAATACAAAACGATGTACAGAATTTTATATGTTCATAAACTCGTAAAAAATTATACTATTTAAATACTGCAATAATTCACAAAAATGGTTGATTTTATATTATTTTGATTCAATTTTATATACTCGTATTCCTATTGTCTAACTTCGCAGAAACTCGAAAAGAGAAACTTGCCCGAGCTTAAGGCGAGTTACCCTGGCCCCTGCGAACCGCCTGCGACTTCTGAGGTACCTTCAGCGCATGCGACAAAGACGGTCGCCGCGCCACTCGCATCACGGCATCACGCGGTCTTCCCCTCGGTTTCCTTTGCCGTCCTCCCATCTGCTCCACAGGCCAACTACACGATCCCCACACTCGGTCCAGCCGTTCCTCCGATTGCAACATCGGACCGGTACCATATTTTGATACGTAGACAATGTATATATTTGCTATAGATTCCCAAATTTTATTTTAAGAATAGACTAATTGCTACATAAATGTTTTCTCAGTTACTTGGAACTAGATGGGTCGCACAGTTTCATGTTTGTTTGTGCTGAAATTTTCTCAAAAAAATAATTACGTCATATTTCACTAAAAATTCATAATTTGTTTGTATAGTAACACTTCCATTTATTTTGTTTCTCGTTTTTAATAATTTTTTCCAGTTCAATTATTTGTTTGTAATCAACTTTCGTTGATTTCTTTTCGTATGATTAATACAAACATTTCATCTACATGATGCCGACTACGCTAGCGAAAAATAAAAATTGATTTGAGTAACTATGCATTCTGGTTGCATTTCTTGGCTAAGACACAACTATGAATTGCAAACAATTTAAATGATAGTAGACATATCCAAACTTCATTTACTTAACTTTTAATATGGCTTACATAAAATTTTCATTGTGAGGATAATAAATAAGTTTACCTTCTTACCCATGAAGTAAGTTGTTCATGTACTTTTACCGAGAAGGTAAAGACTTTGAAACATCGATGAACGCATGAATCTATTTCAGTTATCATACATTACTTTAGTCAATATGAAGAGATATAACAAAGATATATGGGTCGCATTATTATAACTATTGAGGCTCTTATAAGCTGTCGGGAAATTGCATTGTAACCCTAAAACTTCCTTGATATCGTATTCGAGTGATGAGAGATGCGAGGCTGTCAATAATCACAAAAAATGTTGAACCCACTGTGATATTAATTTCTTATTTGATAATCATTCTATTTTCTACTTTCAGCTGTCACTATAGCGAGACAAACCACATGAGATTTGAGTCTTTCAAATCGATCGAAGACTTATTGAAATAGAACAAAGGAAAAAACAGAAAAAATCAGACACGTGTTAAATGGTTTACCGTCTTTAAGAAAAGTTGAAAGCATTTTAATATAACCCATTAATGCTATTTATTTAACCTTTCGTAGAATACTCTTATTAGAATGTTAGATATCTAATATTAGTTCACAAAAAAAAAGACATTATGGAATTTGGTTAGCTTCCCTAATATTTTAAAAAGTCCCGAGACCACGGGAAACTGGAAATTAGAAATTGAACAAAGTTGATATGCAGAGAGACGCTTTACAAATTATTTGAGAGATACACATGCCAGATGTACACGATACGAGACGTAACTGACACATAGACAATTTAAGAAGAATCTAGTTTATAAATAAATGCATACTGAAACCAATAAAGAAAATTGAAACTATACAATCAAGAAAAAAGAAAAATACAAGACGAATGCTAAACTATTACAGAACAAAATCCTGGTAATGACTGTAATGGGTAAGGGGCTGAGTAAGGAGAACGGTAAATATTAATAAAATTTATATCATTTCTCCCTACTCGTGTTTCAATCTCAAACATGCAACTGAATTTAAAATCAAGGATCGGATTTCTGGTTTGAAGGACTGTGAATCTGATATCTCATTAATTTCAAATAATTATATCGACCAATTTTTATTTGGAATAAAAATACTGTAGTTTCGGAAATTTCTATTAGCGGAAATTTTTTTTTCGAAGTATATTCTGAGTACCGTTGTCGAGCGATATTATATTTATGGCATAATTTATGAAATGTAAAAATAATAAATTTGAAACAATGTTCCCACAGTCTGTAAGCAGTATTTTTCAGCGTGTAGGATGTAAATCACGTCCATGAGGCATATAAGTATGGACGTTGATAAAACGCCCGTTGCGAATGCTGACAGTGTAAATGCTGCGAGTTGGAGGGAGGTGGTGGGTAGAACAGCGAGGTGGAGGGAGTGACGTGTCAAGTAGTAACAAGTGGGGCGTGCAGGTGGCGTGAATGGGCGACGGAGGGCGCGCTGGCCGAGGATCGTCGAACGACCACACAAGGCTCGGCTCACCCTGCAGCAAAGCAGTGGTTCCCGTCCGCATCTGCATCTGCCCCGCCTTCCGCATCGCCGTACTCACGAGGACTCATCCCGCCTTGCTCATCGACCGTCATTTCTCCAGCGGTTCCCGTAGAGAAATCGACGCCTGTGTCTGTACCGGTCTCGACATCCTTACCGATCTCGGTACCCATCCCGGTCTCGGGATCTAGACCGGTCTCTGCGTCTGTACCGGTCTCTACACCAGCACCTAATTCGACATCCGTACCGGTTTCTCCGTCCGTTTCGGTCTACGCAGCTCCTTTGCACACACCGGCTATTCCTATACCGGTCCCCGCATCAGTACAGGCTTCTAAGCTTCCACAAAGTACTGAACCCGCGGCAGCAACAACACCTGCCCCTCCCGCAGCACCGATCTCCGGACCTGCACAAGCTCCTACCTCCCCTGATGTGAGTTTTGGCGCGGCGACAAATCCCTCTCCGGCGACTACTACTTCGTCCACCAAGCAACGTGCAGCTCCTGTACCAGACGAGAATCTTGGTCCTTGGCTGTCATGGCTACAGCGCTCTCCAGGTACTAACATCCCGGATGCAAAATTCGTGAAAAGAGGGAAGGACGGACGTGACATACACCGAAGTGGCATTCCTTTCTTATGAATACACATTCGACAAATTCAACTGTGATGTATCTGACAACTATTTTTTCTATATTCACAAACATGTGTATAATCCAAAATTTCCTGCAAAATATGTATGAATAATGTATCCCAGAAAGCATCTAAATTCCTACTATCTTGTGATCAACTTTTTGAAAATTCTTCAATATAAACGAATTGAAATGATAAAACGAGGTATCTGGACGATATGGCCATTCATTAAACATTTTGGTTGTCGAACCAATATTTGTACCGTTAATCAATGAAGTTTGTATTAGGAGATGATGTGATGATAGATCTCGAATTTATATACACGACAAATAGTTAATAAGTGACTTCATCTGTGTGTGGAAAAAAATGCTAATTTGCGAAACTCGAAATTAAAAACAGGACTTCTTATGTCGTATAATGTCTTCAATGTTCTTAATAAGTACCTTATTTTGCCTAAGATTGCGTAAAAATGTTTTAGAATTGTAGTGTAATTCTTTTTAATTTTTTCTCTTAATTTTTTATTTTTTTAGTTACATTAACAACAGAGCAGAAATATGTTGTGGACTAAGTGCAGAGTCTTAGCGCTGGGGACTAAGAGCTGAGGGGTTGTGAATGAAACAAAATCTGGAGGTGCTTTAAGGAGTGTTATGTAAAATGATTTGGAGCGAGAGTGTGGAATGACTAAGAAATGGGTGCAATTACACAAAATCTTAATATTAAGTAATCTCTTTTAACATCACTGTTGGAGGAAACATCTATTTAGTCTTCAAAATAATTTCACAATCTTGAAGGTATGGTTCTGCTAATTGCAAAAATGAATGGTAGGTGCCATATGACTATTATTTTTATAAATATTAAAATATAAATATTTCTAATTCAAAGAATAATTATTTTATTTAATTAGGAATAATTTGTTATTATTATAATAAAAAATTGTGGGTAATTTAATAAATTTGAGGCCACTTATGATGCCAAAAATATTACTTATATTATAATATTTTTTTCATTCCTGAAATTAAAAATATTGACAATTTGTGTCATTTTTATCCTATGTTCCGTGCTTCAAACTTTATTCCTGTCTAAAATTCTGATCTCTAGTGATTGTTTGGTATTGGAAACACGTTGTTTCTGTCAGTCATTGCGAAATCTTTCCCTTCTTACCGACCAGAGGAAGTGCTGGCACGCGTTCGCGCATTGGAAGTGCGACTGGAACGAGAACGTGACTGGAGGGCTGGCACTTGGGGTGAGCGCGGTTGGAACGAACATGGAAATTCGTGGCCGGCATGGGGGACACCTTGGGACTCTTGGTGCCCTCGAGCTCCAATTGCCAATTCGCCGCGATGCGCCGGCGTTCAGGTATTGTCCCACACTCCACGATGAGCATTCTGTCCTTTGGTTACTGAAAGTAACGGCGGTCCAATTTTTCGTTCTAGGTAGACGTATAATGTTAATGCATATTGCGTTGAACTGTATCACTGATATTTTATCCGAAACATTACGACTGACTCCTGCGATACACCTCCAACTGTTTCAAGGGGTTTTGATTCAATAAGTGCGATCATGATTGGCCACATTCCCCCTTCTTTACGTAAGTGTAAATAAATCACCAAAGTCAGCCTTTCCACCTGAGGCAATTAGAAAGTACAGAATCATCGTTTACTCCCAGAATATCAGTAAACAGGGCCATAACTAGAAATTTATCCTTTTCGTAAGTCTCCTAATATTCGCATGTGCGTATATGTAGTCAAACATGTATATATAGTCTACATATATAACATCCACACATATATACATATATAATGTATAAACAAGTACTTTATATTGTAATGCTATAACTGCACTCCCCACAATATTAATAGAACACCTTCACATTTGGGCGCCGTAAAATGTAATGCTACAACTATACTCAATGCCTACTACAGACCTTGGGTGGTGAAAGATCCTGCTCTGTCGTAGCACAAAAATGAATACACTCACACCACTTACATCTGCCTTCTTTAGTACCGTTTACATCTTTCGTGTCTTCCGCCGCTGAAGGCAAAGAAACGAAACAAGACCCACACGACGATGTGGGAACTACACAACTACAATAGTCATTCGTTCAAGGAGTTCGAAAGTGAAGCCGACTCACGTGATTTACTACAATAACAACTGGTTGTGGTGTAAAATCACTACATTAACACGAATCAAAAAATAAATGATTCATTGCCTTTCGCAATAACGTAATCTCCTTTCTTTTCATTTCCACTCCTACTTTTGGCACGAAAGTCCTTTCCGGTTTACTTTCACTTCAATTCGCAAATCACAAGGATTTTAAACTATACAATGCAAAATAATATTCTACTAGCAATCATTATACTTTCACAAAAAAAAATTAATCAAATCTCAATAATTTTAAAACTTTTGTTACGTAAATTCGAAAAAAATTAAATACCTATGCATAAAAAATAAAATTATTCTCATCGCCAAAATGATTATTACACACTATCCGACATTTTTCTTTCCTCCCTACTTTAGAAAATCATAACTTCCCATACCCTTCCAAAATATTTACAACAAGTCAATTAAACATTATGCCCTACGATTGAAAAGAACAATACAAATGTCATTCTGTTCATAATTTTACGAGAGGTTCTTCCCTCCTCCCTCCAAGTTCGTGCCACTAGCAATTCGGTCGGTCGTTCAACATTGCGCGTGTCGCCTCTATCCTTTTGACACATTTTACGTAAATTCAACGCGGAGGTAGTGAACGAGACACGATACATCGAGTGACCAACTACAGCTGATTCACACTACTATGAGAAACTCCCCGAAGTGTTTTCCGGAAATATGGGAAATTCCGCAGTATATCAATTTTGAAACGGAATATCGCGTTTTTCTACTGTGTCTCTCTTGTAAGTATAATTAAACAAACATAAACGATTTTTCAAAAACTCTCAAGACGGTTTGAGTTTATTTTTATGAGTGTCTGGGATGTTCTCAGACATTTTTGGGAGAGAGATTTGGAGGATAATTTGTAGACTTACCCCCTCATGGAATCAAGTGTTTATCTATCGAGACTCAAATCTGAATGTTTAAAATATGGAATGAGGTTTTCTCCTAGAATTATTGTTCAATATTATTCTAGTTTTATTACGTTATCGATATTACGTAATACAATATCTCAAATTTAACTAGTTTCAATTACGACGCTATTAATTTTTTTGAAGAATTACTTATCATAGAGTACTTTACCTAAGGTATTTATATTCTATTGCTGCCTCATAAATTACCCCTCTACCCCTCTGTTAGCGCTCTACGTATCTCTTTGTCCTGCGACTAGAGAGCATTTACGTCGGACGACAACACGTAAAGAAACTTTAATTTGTCACTACTTTGCGCTGATAGTATTCCTGTCGGTTTTGGAGTTTGCTATAGATGTTCTTTGGCGACTGTTGTGTTAATGTCTGTGTTGAATTGTCTTCTACGATAACAATTAAAAATACCATCAAAAATTCATCGGCATGAATATTTTTTCCCCCTGGAAATAGCGATTTACTTCATCTATATAAAATAGCGATGTACTCGCAGAATTATTCATTTCCCGTGATAGATTTAATCGTACAGGTGGTTTTCTTCGCAAACCAACAAACTGAATTAATGAAAATTTTATTCTTCGTGTATTTTACAGTCCTTTGCAAATGAGCATCTGGAGGAAGCGAGTCCGACGAGAATCGCGGATATCATTTCACAGAAATTGCGACCCAATGTGCCCGTGATGGGAGGCAATCTGTTCCCGGGTGCAGGGCCGTTTCTCCCAGACCCTCCGGTGGAATCCGACGCTCCGTCCACAGCCCTCTCTCAACACACATCGGGAAGTGAGGTGGCCTTGATGGATGAGCAGTCCGCTCTCATTGCGCCGAGGGACGCACATGCTGCGCGATGGGTACGACAGCGAATTATGAAATCCAAATCAGGCACTTTGTCGGATTCATTAACATTGATTACGTTCCAGATTATGTAATTGTACAAAAAAATTCGTCGGTAGTGTACTTCAAATTATATATTATTTTTCGTTATCAAATGCTTAACCTGGAATTGCTATGTATTATATAAAAAGGCATTGCCCTACATCTTACGAGAAATTATAGACAAACACGCTGTTAGTCGATATTTTGGCGGTGTTTATCGTCTTCTATTGAATTGAAGAAGTGACATAGTTCATTAATGTAACGTAATTGAAAGTTTCTCCTTTTTACAAATTCCATTAAGTTCGTAATTAGAAATGGATTAGTTTAAACGTGTTGACTGGCACCTCGGAATACAGAAAGGATACATTTCGTCACGTGTTACGATTTTGATTCAATTAATTTCCCACTCTAAGTTAAATTTTTAATGGTATTTTTTATAAGGTGCGTTGTAGAATTTTAAATCAAATTATGATTTAAGGGTAGTGTTTCTTCTTTAAACATTTACTTAAACTTATATTTATGTTTTATCACAAAATTTCTTTTGGATTAATGTGATGTGCCAATTTTTATTAGTTCATCACGTAAAAAGCATAAATGAGCAGACATGTGTAAATTGATATTACTCATAAGTCGTCAAACAATTACTTTTATTCTCGAAAAAAGAAACTTAGAATATTTTTGGACTGTCAATCTCCTGTAAAATTTATTTACAAAATATTAGTCTGTACAAAATGTAGCCTATTTTTCAGTGTCCCGTTAGTTGCAGTATAGACCTTTTCTTTTAAAATTTGGATCTGTAAATGTTTCATGAGTTATTTTTTATTACGCCACCCCAATAATATATTATTTTTTACGTATCATGTAAAATTTGTACGTACGTTTCTAGACGATACAGTATCTAAAAATGTTTTTAATGCATTACCTTTCTTAAACTGAATGCCATGCGTCACAGTATATCACATTTGAAAAGTGAGCTGCATCTAACGAAATAAATTAAATACACATTTTTATTCATATGTTCAAAAAATTGTTTCGAACTATATATGATTTCGCTTTGCAACTGAACGAAAATAGTATTCATAAGGAAACTTTACGTAATAAGTACAGAAAGAAATTATTCGTAGACCTTGTACGGAAGAGTCTAAAAAAATAGGTGCAAGGTCGAGAGTTGACATTCATGTTCGACCACAGCATAGACCATCTCGCGGCAGCCTTGGGAGTTATTCGTGGGTAAGTGGCCTCCAAAAACCTTGGAATTCTATGGCAGTCTGGTCCAAATCTGTTATTAACCCAATTTTATCCATTGGTTTGTTTCATTGACCTCTTTTTTGCAGCGAACAACTGGGCGCTTCATTATAAACTGTCACATTTTGTGCTGTGTTATTGTATAAATCTCAAGAAAAAGAATACATCTTCTAGCAATATATTGTAGATTCAACTGTACTATTGGGAATATGAATAATAAATACGATATTACCGTCAATACGCCAATTGGAATGAAAAGGTGAAGTTTCGCGCATGGAGTAAGTCACTGGGGTAAACCAAATGTTATTGTGTGAAACTATCCCGGTGGAATTTCCAGAAAGTTCTACTAACTAGTTGTACAAGACAATATTTATACTATTTCCTTTCATCATAGATAAAAGAACGAGTCTTTCATAATATAGAAGAGGATACCTTCAAATCTCACATGGCAAAATATTGGAAGTTAAAAAACAATAAAAATGTGTTTTGTTGCAGTTTCAGGGCAATCGTGTACCAGAGGAACGTGTATATAATCCCAAAGAGCGATGGGGGCCAAGTGGAGGTCCAACCATTGCTTTCAACGATTACAAGGAGGAAATCTATCGCAGAGACGTTCTCAAATACGCTTCGCTACAAACGAAAATTACGACTATGCAAACACCCCCATCCCTCCAATACAGAGTGGAGTCACTCGCGAATAGGAAGACGAGGAATCAAATGTCTGGGGTTTCGGAGTTAAGTGTTCGACATATTGACACGCAGACCAGCGAGCCGGTGTGCACTTGCCAAGAGGTATCGTCTAACTTAATATATCCAAGTTTATTTTTATGTTTGTGTAAGAAATTGCTGCAAATAACTTTCTTCATTTTCAATACTTGGATTACATTACAAACTTAGACTTGTAATTGATCAGACCGTCCCGTTAACACGACAACGCGACTAGGACATTTTGTAATCAAATGATTTTAACTGCAGTCCTCGGCAAACAAACGAACAATCTTTGTAGCGTTTATTTGAATTTTATAACACACTTTTAGACATCTTAATTTACAATTACATCTCGTTTCCTAATGATTAATGTCAAATATTTAATCTATCCTTGGTATTATTCTTAAAGCATAGATATTTATCCTTTAGATAAAAATCACACTATTAATTTTGCTGAGCTGGTGGTCAGTGGTGACCAGGAAAAGGAAAAGGACGAGTACAAAGGTTGTGTATTCAACGAAGAAAATGGAGTTATGTGAATCTCATTTCATTTTCTATCATTCACTAAATCATCCTTTTCATTTCCTAATTCGTCTCCATCTCGTCTAGTCCAGTTGACGTCAGTAGGGCATGTTGCCGTTAAATATTTTCACCTCTCACCCTTTTCACAAGCTAATAAAAAAGAACAGAGAATAAGATACGACGAATTGTTTGCAAAAAAAAAATTATTAATTAAATAGTATAACAAATGAATCAACTAATGTGTCCAGCTACTTGTATAAAGATACCACATTCCAATATTCCAATAATTTGAAAATTTTCATACTTAAGATTAACATATGTGGGAATGTCAATAAAACAGAATTCTTTCCTGTAGACTCAATGGATGACTCGCTTAAGGCACTATCCAATTGTGATTAACAATTATTTTGATTTTTACGCTCGTTTTAAGCCCCAGAATTATAATTAAATAAATTATAAATAATAAATTTATAGTAAAAAAAGCAGTACAAACTGCGTATGACCACGTAGAGGACAATAAACTAACTTATTCTCCGGAAGCAAGCAAGGGACCACCCCATCAATTCCGATCAAGAGCCCTAAGGCAGAGGCGGATTCAAAAATTCCTAGATAAGATAAAAAGTTAGCTGCGAGTTATAATACTAATAGAATGTCAATATGTTTGTAATTTAACGCATAAAATTTACATGTACAAATTATTATCGAACTATAGGTTATTCTGAGTATAGTGTTTAAAAACCATAAGAATTAGTATCAACAAAGGGACAAATCTGTTTACTGTCAACTTTAAGTATTTATTTTGTGAATGTGAATCAAAAAATAGAAGATGAATCTATCCTGTCTCCAATCTGTCACTAACCTTATATCATGAATGAACCCAATGCATCTTTTTACGTTTTCTCGCTTGACTCAAGATCAAAGCACACTTACAACTGTTTCCTGGAAATTCATATTTATCCGCAGAACTGCCTCCTGACCTTGGACGACTAAAGGCCGATAGTAAGTCAACTTGAACAATTCAAAGATTAAAAATTGCAAAATAAAAATTCAAAGATTGATATGTGCGCCTAGATTTACAATGTTGATGGACAAGCTTCATCAGTTTTGGGAGGAGAAAGAAGGGAACACGTTTGCGTTTCTTCGTTTATTGGTTTATTCATGCTCAATTTGTGGGAAATTTGCATTTGATTTGCGGAAATAAATGAAATAATTCCAAATTACACACAAACCTCTTCGCTTACAATACGATAAGAAATACCGCTTCACATGACTCGTTTATCTTCGTATTAGTCCAAAATATTATCGAACTATAGATTGTTCTGAGTATAGTGTTAAAAATCATAAGAATTGAAATAACACAAAATTCAAGATTTATTGTTACAATAAACACGCCCCTAGACACAGCCTAGAGAACCTGTATAAGAAATCCGCCTCTACCCGAAGGAAAATCGGAGCGAAACCCGGGTCAGGGTGGGGCAACAGATTAAAGTACACATGAAACTAAATTAATATGAGCCATAACACAACACAATCATGCAAGAAAATAGTTTTTGAAATTGTTATAATTTGTTTAAAAAGTACTACAGCAATGGCGTGATAAAGTACAAGACGGATTTAACTTTTATTAAAATTAATAAATTCTTTTACAGTGTAGAAGCACTGGGGCAGGAGGAAGCTTTTAACCCCGGATTTGAAGAGATTCAATTTCATAATATCTTTTAAATTCTTGGGCAGGGAATTATTTAGAACGATTCCCGAATGATAAGGTTTTTTTGGCAAAGAGTAGTTGACACTCTAGGGCGATGAATATTGTTACTATTGCGAGTATTGTGTTCGTGAACGAGACTGTTTCGTATAAAGCAAGGGTGACACTTCAGTAATTCGGTCTTAACAAACACGACCGTTTCATAAATATACATGCAGGGAAGTGTTAAGATATTTAATTCCTTGAATAAAGGTTTACAAGAGTTTCGGGGATGAGATTTACAAATTATCCGAACTATCCTGTTCTGTATTCTGAAAGTTCGAATACTCTGAACGGAATTGCCTCAGAAGGTAATGCCGTATCGTAAATGGGAGTAAAGGTTTGCAAAATATACGAAAGGGGAAATACGTAGACTAACTGCGTTAAATAAGATTCGGAATTCGTAATACAATTTGCTTAAATGGGAATTAAAATTGTCAACGTGACAATTCCATTTGAGGTTGTGTTGAATATGGAGTCCTAAGAATTTTGTATTCGTAACAGTTTTTAATTGTGTTCCGTTTAAAGAAAGACAAACCTGGGGTAAAGATTTTGTATTACTGTTGTGAAATGACATAGACACTTTTGTCAGTGTTTACAATAAGACGATTTGCATGTAACCAAGTCGAAAGGTTAGTCAAAACGTTTTGAGCGTTGGCATTTTTACATAGTAAATTAGTGTCATCAGCAGAAAGAACCATTTTGAAATCTGACGTGGAAGATGACATGTTCACATACAATAAAAAAGAGTATAGGACCGAGAGTTGAACCTTGGGGTACTCCGCAAGTAAGTGACTTTATTTCTGAAAGACAACGCTCAAGTATTTTTTTTTTAGTATAGGATATTTCGACCTGTTGATATCTATCTTTTAAATAAGAAGTTAGCCATTGATCTGGAAGTCCACGAATGCCTAAAGAATGCAATTTGGAAAGGAGAATTCCATGATCGATGACATTGAATGCTTTGGATAAGTGAAGAAAAACACAGAGAATTTTCTCCACGGTCAAGATATATGGTAACATCGTTTAAGAAAGAAAATGTAGCGCTTGTAGTGGAAAAGGATTTCCTAAAACCGTGTTGATCGTCTGAGAGAATGTTATTTTTTGATAAAAAATCTAGAAGACGCTTATAGAAATATTTTCTAAGATTTTTGAGAAAGTGGGTAGTAGAGATATTGGTCGGTAATTTCCAATATTAAGTTTGTTTCCTTTCTTGTTTAAAGGTTTCACTTTAGCTCTCTTAAATATTTTAGGAAACACCCCTTCCGATAAAGAACTATTAAAAATATTTATGAGTGGATTTAATATAGCGTGGGACGAAAGTTTAACAATAAACTCGGGTATATCATCTATGCCTGTTGAAAATTTATTTTTTAATGAGCTGATGAGTCTCATGACTTCACTGGCGTTAGTTTCGGAAGTGAACATGGAATTGGGTACGTGGGTGGATATAATTGAAGGACATTGATTTTGATATATTGAGTTCGTTATTTTACTTACTTCTGAGAAGTAAGAATTAAACAAATTTGCGATGTCCTGAGGATTTGATACGGTTGTGTCATCGTTTAGTAGAGAAATATTTTCTACGCGATTTTCAGAAGTTGACGTGTAATTTTTAACAATATTCTATTTGGCTTTTATCCGGTTGTTCGATAATTCTAAATCCATGTTGGACAATTAATTAAGCTAGGTCACAATTCTATCGGTCTATCGGCTTCCCTGACAACTCTGACAGTATATTTTACTTTCTCATATATGTAGTATATAGAAAGTATAGTAATTGTGAAAAAATTAGAAAACGTGATTTTTGCGGAAAGATCCGTTTTGGAGACCCCTGATTCCGATTTGGATTCCCCTGGTGGTTTTTGGAATAAGGTCCGTCTTTCTGTCCGTCTGTACGCTACAATTTTGGGTAAATGGATGAATCAATTTAATTCACAATTCGTACTTATGATAGATTTTACTTGTCGATGCACGTGCTATGATTTTGTTTTTGCTTTAAAACAAAGGGTACTTCACATGAAGGTCAAACTACTCTTTTGAATGCTTCTCAAAAACGACTCAACAATTTTGCTTAAATTTTCTGTACGTGAAGTTCAATTAGTATGCATTACATCCGCATTAACGGTATTTCACTTGAAAGATTGGTATAGTCGCAGTAAAATAATTTCAGTAATTTGTTAAACTATTTGAACCCGACGAAAATGTTACACTATCATATACATTTTTAATTATGTTTTTTTCTTGCACTTATTTCTTACACTCGTAATATGTATATATCTAATGTAGTAAGCGTTGTTTTAAGTTTGTTAATGGTGTGAATCCAAAGAGTATATGTTTGTAGATGTGTGATTTTAATGTTACTTTTAAATAAGAACATAGGAATATCTGCATCGTTAACCTTCCGCGCACACCCGACCTTAACGCACCAGTAGTAACCTCTTACCGATGATGCTGAATCATTAGGCTGGGTAAGCTTACGTATCAGATGTGTCTACTGCTCCTTTTGCCGGATATTCTTGTTAACTTGTTGATGCTGTGTGTCATATTTAATGTTCGTGCATATTATTTGATGCGTGAGGATGTTATTCTATATTATTAGTTATCGTTTGAACAATTATCGAAAAGAATTGGTTATCTCTCTTTTTGTCTTGAATGTAATGTGTGATTAATCTTTTTGTTTATTTTTATGATATTTTAAATTCAATGCTTTATAGCAGTTTAAAGTTTTAAAAATTGCATTATTGTGAACAATATATTTTAACACTTACAGAATTCTTTGACGAGATAGATAAGGAGCGTTTCGAAATAACAGGAAGTAAATAAAACAAACAGTATCACCAGTTTAAACGAAATTAATCACTGATACGGTTAATGTTTATTAATATAACTTTGCAATTTCATATTACAAAAAAATTAACTCTTTAGTTTTAATTAAATTATATTAGAATATTGTTGGTCTGTTTGCTTTGTTATAGCGTAAATAATACCCTAATTATCTTTATACTTATTAATAAATATATCTTTAAAAATAGAATATAAATCTTACTTATATAAATCTTACCAAAAACGAAAAAACAGAAATTGAATTTTAGAGATTCTTTTATGTAAATGCTAGTAAAAATATTTCTTTAATAAACTTTATAAATTGGGTAAAATGAGGACGACCAAAATATAGAGTAGCATGTTAAAATCAACCCTCTCCTAATATAATGCTTCAATATCGCTCTCTAGTGCAGACTGAGAAACTTATATGAGAAAGTATGTGCAATGGTTTTGCACCATTAGTTTAATTTTGTTATCAATGTGTAGTTAATAATAAGCGAAATGATTGTCGCTGATGAATCGTTCGTTATATATTGTCAACGTGAGATTTTGAATGCTTATTAACTTGTTCCGTACCTTTTTGTAAATTCTTATTATTTTCCTATGTCTGAATAAAGGTCTCTTCTCGTTCAGTTAGCCCACCTTTCAAGCTTCCTTATTTCCATAAAATAATAAAGAAGATGAAGGAAATAAAGTTCATCGCGTATCATGAAAAGGTTATGTATAAGTGAAATATTCTATTTGTGGTGTGACCCGTTTCTCCTCCGTATTCGCGTGTCACTCGTTCATCACCCTCCTCAGGGATGTGCGTCAGGAAGGGCATCCGGCGCCTTTGTAATTCCCCCGCCATATCAAAAAGAGGCATCATATCATCCTCATCTCCGACCCCTATAGACAAGGGAAAAGGAGTTCAGGTTCATATATTCAAGTTTTGGTGTGTGGTTGGCAGATGATCCAAGTGCGACACCTGCAGCTGCCACAGGATCCATTGATCGATGCGTCGAGTTTGGGACACGGCTACACGGGAGATTCACCGCGAGAGGTGTGGACGCCAAGTGACTGGCCTACTACTACCACCTCGCCCCTTCCCTGTTCTGTGTGTTCTTCACGAAGAAATCAGATGTATTTTACAGAGCGAGGGATAGTGGATCCGACTGAGGGCGGTGAAACAAATCTTACTTCTGGAACGATGTAAGTGGAATGAATATTGGGAATTAATTCACTACAGAATTTTTTTTGGAGACCTCGAAAATGTAATAACTTAGTGTTTAAAGAGTGACACTGGACAAAAATTCGGTTCATTCTTTGTTAATGTACGTACATGATATGAGCTCTTTTTTGAAAGGTAGACAAGCTGGTTTTTTGGGCGGACTTGTAACGAGCGATAAGATAGAAAGTTAAAATTTTATACATCTATTTTTATCACAAAATAATACAATGTGATGAATAAAAATATTTAACTTCATTTATAACATCAATTACAATAAAAATTATTTCATTTTGTTTTAATGCAGTGACGGTGTAACATGAGAATTTTTTTAGATGAACACTGACGGTGTAACATGAGAATGTGAATTTTTATTATTTTTTAAAATTAGTATTATCAAGGGGTAAGGAATGTACGCTTTCTTGTTCGTAAATAATGATTTCCTAGGTACAAACGCAAACCAAATTTACCAAGTTGATCGCTGAAACTTTTTCATTTTTGGCCTATTACCTAAAAATTTATAATACTCACCTTCGCAAGTATTGAATCGAGACACTGCCACAAAGAAGGCACAGCTTTTGAATCCGTAGGCTTTGACGAATACATCACTGGTATGCACACTACGAACTCGAGGGGCTGAAAATGAAGATATTTTAATAACCCTAGGGCACATTGAAAATTGGCCCCTCCTGCTCTGTATGCGAACCATGACACTCACTTGTGAGACATGAAGAGTCAAAGACAAAATTAAGTTCAGTTACTTTGTGAGTTCTAAGGAGAATCCATCCCGCCTCGCGAGTGAGTATTGTTGGTTGCTTACCGAACAGGCGGAATCTATTGTTCTAGGGTTATTAATGTTTTCACACGAATATCTTCGTTTTGTTTCAGCGACAGCACATATGCATATCATGATGTTACTTTTATGACTCACCTTTTACTCTTACTGCTGAAATATTACTTCTATGAATACAACATAATACGTATTTGCCAATAATATTACAAAAATATTTAAATTTTTTTTAAATTTAGCACGTGATTATGTCGTGATATGGTCATTAGAGCACATTTTTATCAACGTGACTCAGCCAATTTTGACTAAAACATTGCACTTTTCATGGGTCTACCATTCGTAAGGTCCAGCATATGTACTTTTCACGTCATTTATGTTCTACTATGCAATTATTTTCAGTGATCCATTTATCTTCTAACACTTGAGATTTGACTAAATTATCATTTCTCAAGCTTATCTCGTAAAATCACAATATTTAAATTACTTGAGGATATTTGTAGTTATCCGACGAGATTATTGGTAAATGAGTGTTGTTTTCAATTTAGACTCCCGTTATTTTATGACTCATGACCACTATTCAGTGAACAGTATGACAATTTGTTTGCCACTCTCACCCATCTGGAGTAAGTACACGCCGTCAGTAGTCAGTCACGGCCGAGGTCGGACGTGCCTATGCGTCGCTGCGTTAGCGTGTAATAGTGATGGCGCAGGGCTTTGTCGACTGCGATGAATGAAGAATACGAAGAGTATCGTTGTTCTGCGTGTAAAAAAGAGATAAAAACGCAAGTTAATTGGTGCACAGCAAGTAGTTGCGTAAACTTATTTTTTTACCCTGGTTGAACAGAAAAATACAAGAAACACGATGGAAATGGTGATCCAGTGACGTGTAGTGGCCCTTTTACTTTTTCCACCATCGCAAAAGAAGCTGAAATGAAGATAGCAACAGGAAAACAAGAAATGAGGAAAGGAACTGCAGGAGAGGTCTTTAGTGAAGGTAGTGTCAGTGGTAGGCGACAATCATCTGGAAATATACCATCGAACATGGAAGCAAAAATTGACTGGATAGTAAAAACGATAAAAGAAATGAAAGACGAGGAAACATGCAGAAATAACATTAGAAGAATTATTAAAGAAGTGATACAGGAAGAATTCGGAGACTTTAGACAAGAAATAGCGGAATTTAAGAACAGTATATTAAAAGAGGCAGAAGAACCGAAGAAAAAAACGAAACTTTTTTCGGAAGTTGTTCAAGTGAAAAGGAAGGAAAACATAATTGTTGTGAAACCAAAAGTGATTCACAAAAGTGAAAAAACTAAAATACTAGTGAAACAAAAAGTTGATATCACAAATGTGGATGTGGGGATCACAAAAGTAAAAAATAGAGGTAATGGTGCCGTTATCCTCGGATTTGAAACGGGAGAAGAGATTAAGAAAACTACAAGATGAAATACAAGAAAAACTTGGGGATGATTTCCAAGTAATGGAACCTAAGCAGGTTACACAAAAATTGAAGATAATAGATATTGATGAAGAATAAATAAAAGCAAGTGATGCGGATCTGGTATCCACAATAAAGAAACAAAATAGAATGGAAGAAATAAATATTATGGCATTCGAATCGTAAAAAGAATTGTAAAAGACAAAGGAAATTATGCTAAAATCACGAGGAAATCAACAAAGAATGAAGGATCTATAATTATAGAAGTCGATGAGCTTGCACAAGAGATAATGCTGAAAAGAGAGAAAATTAATGTTGGTTGGCGTAAATGTAAAGTTTACAATTACTTCTGTTAAAAGATGTTTTAAATGTTGGGGTTTCTTTCATATGACAAGAAACTGTAAGAGGAATGTAGCTTGCTACAAATGCGCAGTAAACCATGAAACGGCAGACTGTAAAGAAGATAAAAAACAATGTAGTAATTGTAAGCTAAAAAACAAAAAATAATTTGAATATAAATGACGAAACGAAGTCATCAGAGATCCCTAAATGAGAAGAAAAGAGCAGGATGGGAGGGTAAAAAGGTAATTGTAACAACAGAAGAATAAAGATATAATGCATACAAATGCGCAGAGACTTGTAGTTAGATGTGACGGGGAAAAAGGATACGAGAGGTGTATTGATATATATATATATATATATATA
>NNCF01129631.1:41176-65580 GCA_002313205.1 Laupala kohalensis
AAAAAATGAAAATAGATACTAAGAATAACATTTTAGTTGGATTATCATGGATTACAGAAGATAATCATCTTCTCATGATATCAACATGTTGGGCATCGCTTCCTACGAAGTTTTCATCTTTGAAAAAAATTGGCTTTGCCATTTTGTCCACATTCGGTTCAACTTATGTGAACAAATATTTTCACAAATGAAATTTATATTAAGCAAGAACAGGAACAGGTTAACTACCGAAAAATCAGATGCTTGTATTCGTCTTAAAACGACTAACTGTAAACCAGACTTGACTAAATTGACGTCACAAGTTCAACATCAGGGGAGTCATTGATATCGAAGAGAACGTTTATAAATAAAGTTCATTCAACTATGTTTGTAATTATTTTCTTAATAAAATATATCTTATTATTTTCTAAAAGACTGTTTTAATAGGAAAATATCTCTGGCCCAAACGTCTCTTTAATACTCAAATTTTGGTTGATTTTGACCCGCGGCCGAAAAAAGCTTGCCGACCCCTGGCTTAGAGCATTGAATTATGTGCTGACGATTTACTAGCGTTTAATCTTCCACCTTTTCTTTCCGAAATAACAGCATTCAAAAATTACATCAAGAAGGGAAGATACTTGTCTCATTTAGTTGAAAAGGGTGTTACTTGAATCCTTGAGTGCTGAAAATTCCACTGACGGGTCTGGCCATATTGATAAAAAAATATTGGTGGGAAATTGTTCGTGAGTTGCGATATGCTCTGTTACGTATTATTATACAGTATTCATAACTGTTCATATTTTTAATGCTATAACAGAAAACGTGTAAAATTTCCTGTGAGACGCTGATGGATGGAAGTCTTGCTAAATAAGAGTTCATATTAGATTAATTCAATTTCCCATGTGATTAAATCTTACGGATTTTGCTAGTTCTTTAATACTCTGTATCTCCCCAAAAGTCCAATCATATTCTTTCATTGTAATTAAAGGAAATGATTCACCAATATGTGAGTGGTAATGAAAATATAATGGTTTCAAATGTAAAATATTCAACGGAACAGAGAGTGGAATATTTCACGTTAAAAGCACTATAGAGTATAGCGATCTTAAATAATGCATCACTATTCCGGGTAAAATACTGCAAATAAAGTACAGTGCGAGGTATATAATGTAGTGTACAGAAAGTTGCGTACGTTGGCGTGTCCTCTTTACGTGACATGAAGTACGTGATATACGGAATGTTTTTTAAAATTTAAATAATCACTCATTTCATGTTTTCCAAATTAAATTGTAACTCATTATTTCAATAAATTGTTAGTACTTTCACTAAATATTGCAAAGTATTTGATTTAATATTTTTAGAACTTTGTCGTTTAGAACCACATTTTTCTCATTTCTATTCTGTAGAATAACTTACGTTAAGAAGTTTTCCAGTTATGTAATCTGTTCAGGCATCATCAATATTTTCTCATTGAATCATTCGACAAATTCTAAATATGTTTTACGCAATTTGTATCTTTTTTTCTGCACTTAACCGCGAAGAAATGAGAGGTGTTCCACAAGCTAAATTATGTAGATTGGTGTACGTTGTATGCTGCATTTGAATGGTTTATTAATGAACCAATGTGGGATTTAGATTGTGCAATGCTGATTACTTTACAATCACTTCTACTAAACTTGTATAAAAAATTGCCCTGATATTTCTGAAAATGCTCTTTGCTGATATGCCTGAATGAACGTATTTAAAAAGAATTTTTGCTCATAGATCTGCTCAATAAATTACAATTTGTCAAAGAACATTTCTACGTTAATAGTCCCATTTTTTTTCTTCAAATTTGCTGAATGCTCTATAATGAGAAAATGGTGGTTTATACTCATTAATAATTCAGATAAATAATAATGTCACTTGATGTAGCCGTAAATACCGCATATTAAACTAACATTTAATAGACTATTAACAAATATACCCAGAATTTTATTCGCTTTAATGAGAAATACTAATTTAAAATTCCACTGCGTAAAAGGGAACGATGGTGGAAAAGTGAGTCATTTTACAGGAAATCAGTATGCGCCGAAAGTATCCTATTATCTACATTTTCTCTCTTTACATTTCATGTGTTATGTGACACTTGCGCATCTGTTTGGGAGTGAACTTCATACGACCTTGAAGTTTGAATAAGACATGTACGATCCGTAGAAAATTTATTAGTTCTTCTTATTCTGTAACCGTACAGCCCTTATAGATTAGCTTTGGCTGCCTTCAATATGGCTGTCCTCTGGTCTTAATCTTCAGCTTTTCTACACTGTCTTACACCAGTTTTCTTCAAATCTTTAGTTGGTTAAATTTAAATTAATTTGTTAAATTATATTCTTTAATGACCCTTTGTGTTAGTTGAAAATTGATTACATTTAAATTATAGCGATAATTTGCGTCAAGAAACGTTACAATTAAAAGAATCTTAACCAACGTTCGTCAATATTTCAGTTGAAGTAATTTTAATTGAAATGATCCATTTTGACCCTAAAACATATCTCCATTATTTTCGCTCCACGAAAATTTGTAAACGTACAAGTGTCTGTATCTCAAGATATACTCCTTGAAATGCCCGGAGGGAAACGTGCGTAGAAAATACTCTTCAAAAACATTTCTTGAATCGGTTTTGAGAAATGGGGAAAGTGAAGGAAGTGCTCGGAAAAAGAACACACAACTTTTAGTGTATTTACCTCACGAGATAGAACTTCCGTGGAAACAAAAAAGAAATTAAAAGACCTAATAAAATTTCTAAATAAATAGTACGCAGTGTGAGAAGAATTTACATTTAACACTGGGAAAGATTTCACTCTGCACGTATATTGTTGAGATACCAAAAGTGGTTCAAGAAAGTGAAAAAACTAAAATGCTTGTGAAAGAAAACGTTGATATTACAAATATAGATGTGGGGATCACAAAAGTAAAAAAGGGAGGTAATGGTGCCGTTATCCTGGGATGTGAAACGGGAGAAGAGATGAAAAAACTAAAAGATGAAGTACAAGAAAAACTTGGGGATGATGGAACCTAAGCAGGTTACACCAAAATTGAAGATAATAGATATTCATGAAGAAGAAATAAAAGCAAGTGATACGGATCTGGTATCTACAATAAAGAAACAAAATAGAATGGAAGAAATAAATAAAGATTGTCGCATTCGAATCGTAAAAATAATTGTAAAAGACAGAAAATGATGCTAAAAACATGAAATCAACAAAGAATGAAGGGTCTTTAATTATAGAAGTCGATGAGCTTACACAAGAGATTATGCTGAAACGAGAGAAAATTAATGTTGGTTGGCGAAAATGTAAAGTGACCAATTACGTCAGTGTTAAAAGGTGTTTTAAATGTCGGGGTTTCTTTTATATGGCAAAAAACTGTAAGAGGAATGTAGCATGCTACAAATGCCCAGGAAACCATGACACGGCAGACTGTAAAGGAGATAAAAATCTATGTATTAATTGTAAGCTAAAAACCGAAAAATTAAATTTGAATATAAATGACAAACACGAAGCCATCAATGTAGAATGTCCGAGATACAAGAGATTCCTAAATGAGAAGAAAAGAGCAGGATGGGAGGATATAAAAGAAAAAAATATAGCAACAACAGAAGAACAAAGAGGTTATTATGCATACAAATGCTCTGGGCCTTATAGCGCATAAAGATAAAATAGAAAATATGGTCATTAAAAAAATTATTCCAGCTGTGCTTGTACTATCAGAGTATCGACAGAAATTGAAGATAAGATTGTGAAGTGAATTTAAGTGGCTGCAATGTAATTAGATGTGAAGGTGGAAAAAGGTATACAGGAGGTGTATTGATATATGTGAGGGAAGACAAAAATGGAGTGTTAATGATAAAGAAGATACTTGCGAATTGTGGGATTATAGAAGTGAAAGTTAAGAAAAATGGTTACAATGGTGTGATAGGAGCGATATACCAATCGTCAAGTAAATTCATCCAGTTTTTGACTGAAGGTTGTGGAAGAATGTATGTCTCACAATAAATGCAAAGTGATAGGAGACTTCAATACAGATTATAAAACTGATTCTTTTTATTCAAAGAAACTACAAACTAAAATGCAGAGTTTAGGAATGAAACAATATGTAAACAGTGCAATAAGAGTAACCAGTGATAGTCAGACAATTATAGACTTAGTATTTTCAAACAGTAAAATAGATGTTGAAGTGATCCATCAACCTATAAGGATTATGCAAGAAAGAAAGTTGAACTGAGTTTGAGTAGTAGCGTGACGCTCTTGAGAGTGTTGCTTGCTAGGAATTATAAAATGTTCAATGTTGATAATTTTGTTAAGTGAAAGACAAATATAGAATCTAATCTTGAGAATAATGAGACGAAGATAGATAAATTATTTCATTGTGCAGTAAAAGCCCTAAATGTAAATGCATCTGTAAAAAAATTAAAAATACCAAAAGTATGGGAGGATAATAAATGGTTTTCAGATGAAATAAGAGTGACAACAAATAGGAAGGATGAAGGATGTAGAAAAGTTAGAGAAACTCGCTCTGATTTTAATTGGATGCAATATAAACATCTAAAACGATGGATAAACATAGAATGAAGGAATCTGTTAAGCCATATATAAGAATGCTGACGAGGCCGTGACAAGGAGCGGCGTGGTGTTTGTTTTGTTACAACACTCGCCGTCGACACTACGGCATCCGTCAGCAAAATGATGGAAGACGCTGACATTCAACTTTGCAATGAAAATACAAGACGTTATTTTTTAGTTAAGAAGAAAATATTTTCGGGTTAGTTTCATAGTAGTAGTAAAATTTTAAAAGATATGTAGATACAGAAACAATACTTTGAAACTAATGTATTTATACTGTATAATTTTCAATATAATGTACAATTCTTATATTGTGTTGTATATTGTATTTTATATGCATGTAAAAAATAGCCGAAAAGGTTAAATAAGTACTCAATCAATCAAAAAAATCCTCATCATCGTGTTCTTGCTTTTACTTTTTTCATACTCTTTTGCGTACGCGTGAGCAATGTTTGTCTTGTGTTTAGGGCGAAGCGCATCCTGTCACCGACAGTCAGTCAGTCCCCTTTGTCTTCCGAATCGACATTGCCTCCCGAAGCATCTTACTCTGTTGGCATTGGACTGCGTCCGCGCCGACTCAAACACAAAGGTTCGTCCCTTTTTAAATTTCTGAAGTATTACGAGAATATTTTCCCTCAAAATATACGTACAGATGTCTCCAATACACTATTTCCTAGTTAAACGTAAAGTATTGTGCTCGCAGTGGGAGAGCGACTGCTGATGGGAGATGAGAAAGTGAGTTTAGTGTTAGAACCAGACACTCTTCCTACCCGTCCACGACAATCAGATTACGCGCAGAGTAAGTGCTTCAAGACATATATTTCTAACCCTCACACCCGTCAAAATGAACCATGAATCTTACTGATCCAAAATAGTTACAACACAACAACACTTCTTTACTAAAATGTAATTACTCGTACTATTGAATAATACCACTCTTTTATTACATGATACTAATTCATCTACATCACTATCATGGTATCACAAATTCCTGTGAAAATAGTGCGATTCCTGTAAAACTATTATTCATCGCGGCTGTCAGAAAGGATATGTTGTTTGAGAAACATGCATTGTTTCATATTATTCTGTGTCTTTCAGTAATAACCAGGTAAGAGCACTTTTTGGTTTTTCGAGTTATGGCCTTTTAAAGTTTCCAAAACGTTTTTCTGTTTTAACCTTGGTATTTAACTTCCATATAATGTGCTATTATAATACTTTATTGCAGATATGTTTTTACGTAAAAAACAAAAAAAAATTGTTTATTTCTAATAAAAATATGCCCCCCAGGGGACTTACATCTAGTACGTATGTGTTTGGCAAACACGGGACCCCGAGCTGAGTCTGGCATTACTTCCACTTACTTGCGATAGGCTCGTTCCTTTCTCTTTCCTGACATCCCTTGGTCATCTCTGGTATCTTTCATTTTCCTCGTTATTATTTTTTTCTAATGTTTTTGATAAGTCTTGAGATATGTTTTGATATATTGTAATTCAGGAGGGTTTTAGTGGGTATGGTTGAGTCATTCGGCGAGTCCCACACGCTGGGAGAGTCATGTTTGCTCTCCTTTGTGTGTAACTGCATTTTCCCTACCTGTACAGCATTTTAGGGCTCTAATAAACTCGATGTCGACGAGCCGTAATGCCCCACAAAAAAAAGTATGATTAGCTGGTTATAACTGTTTTTAGAGATTACGTAATTTTTTGTACTTGATTCGAGAAGAATGTCAATTTTGGAATCGTTCAGACTAATACGAATGAAACTTAGTAAAAGAGAAACATTTTTGACAGATTATCTCGTTTTTTTTAAAGTGCAGTTATCTGGTTATTACAGGTAGCCACAGATTTAAGAAGTAGTATATTATGTCAGCACAGTGTGTCATTTAACATTTCCATGACAACTATTGAGGTACAAATAGATGCATTTGAACGAAATCGCGTTCAACACACTTTATTCATCATGTCTTTGCTTTTAACAGTTGCACGTGACGTTACTATACAAGAATTGGAGAAGCCACTTCTTCCGACCGACATTACTCCTATATTAGTAAGTATCTCCAAAAAAATTGTAATAACGCTACAATAATAAAATTATTAACACGTGTAAATAAAACTCCTAATTTAATTGTACTCAACGTTAAAAATATTTGGACTTTTTTCATGGGAATTGATTTGCAATTCATATTGGCAATCCATGAATTTGAAGGATAAAATAAACCATTTAGAATGACATGAATTTGAAAAGTCCCTCGTTTTTAAGTATACATATACCATCTTATAATACAATCAAAAGAGATGAAGAGATGGAGTTGAACAAAAAAATCTGGGGTTATTTGATTACACATTTCCTTTTCTATCAATTTAAATTGTTTGTGAATATTTAATTTAGGTTTCTGGTTGTGTCGGACTGATCGAAATTTTCATTTTCGCTGCTGCAATCGTTTGTCTTACTTATTCGTTTCGTTTATTCGTTGTTTCAATATGATTCTTTTTTAATGAGGGAATTATAGTGTTTGGCTTATCACAAATATATCCCGACTATTTAATATTGTGAATATTAATTACAATAGAGGTCATACATCGGAACGTCAGTTATCCGAACGTTCAATTATCCCAACTGGCGTCAAGAATAAAAATCAATCGGGACGATGTCGAAATTTAATCATTAGAGACTAAGATACCACAAAAAGTCAGTTTTGAAGCGGATGAGTATTGAAATTTTCCTTGTGTGACAAAAATAATCTAGATAAATCTTGGTAACGTACCACTCTTACACCTTTTGTTTCTTGTTTTCTTTCCAGTATGTACTGCGTTGTTCATGTTAATAAAATTGTTTCCTTTTATAGAAATGTAATTGGTTGTATTCCACCTTTCATTTTTAAAGTGAATTTTGATTATCTAAACCATCCCCGACAAAGTTAGTTCGGATAATCAACGCTCTTCTATAATTTTCCAGTGCGTAATTATTATTTGTACAAATGTTAAGCACTTATGTATTATAGTATTTGTAAATGGGAAATGTATTGTGCTATTGAAGCTTATCGACGTGGAGCGATAGGAGGTTGTATTTGGGTGGTAGGCTATTGTTAGTAGGTGGGCCGGTTAGCTGCGTTTACCGACAACTTGGCCCACATGGAGGGGTCAGTAGGAGTAGTTAGTAATAGTTCGGGTTATTGATACTAGGAATAAATTTATTGTCAAAAAAGCAGTACACACTGCGTATGACCACGTACAGGACAATAAACTAATTTACTCTCCGGAAGCAAGCAAGCCCATCAATTCCGATCAAGAGCCCTAAGGCAGAGGCGGATTCAAAACTTTCAGCAAAAATTCCTAGATAAGATAAAAAGTTAGCTACGAGTTATAATACATATATAATGTCAATATGTTTGTAATTTAACGCATAAAATTTACATGTACAATTTATTATCGAACTGTAGATTATTCTGAGTACAGTGTTTAAGAATTGAAATAACACTAAATTCACGATTTATTATTACAATAAACATGCCCTTAGACAAAGCCTAGAGAACCTGTATAAGAAGTCCACCTCTACCCGAAGGAAAACCGGAGCCAAACCCGGGCCAGGACGGGGCTACAGAATTAATGTACACAACCGTGCCAAAGTTGAGTACACATAAAACTAAATTAATATGAATCATAAGACACAACACTCATGCAAGAAAATAGTTTTTGAAATTGTTATAAGTTACTTAAAAAGTACTACAGCAATGGCGTGATAAAGTACAAGACGGATTTAACTTTTATTAAAATCAATAAATTCTTTTCAGTGTAGAAACACTGGTGTAGCAGGTACTTTTTAACCGCGGATTTGAAGATATTCAATTTCATAATATCTTTCATATTTTTGGACAGGGAAGTATATAGAACGATTCCCGAATGATACGGTCTATTTTGGCAAAGAGTGGTTGACACTCTAGGGCGATGAATATTATTCCTATTGCGAGTATTGTGTTCGTGAACGAGTCTGTTTCGTATGACGCAAGGGTGACACTTCAGTAATTTGGTATTAACAAACACGACCGTTTCATAAATATAAATGCAGGGAAGTGTTAAGATATTTAATTCCTTGAATAAAGGTTTACAAGAGTTTCGGGGGTGAGATTTACAAATTATCCGAACTATCCTCTTCTGAATTCTGAAAGTTTGAATACTCTGACCGNGTAAACGTTTGCAAAATATAAGCAACGGGAAATATGTGGACCAACTACGTTAACTAAGTTTTGGAATGCGTAACACAATTTGCTTAATTGGGAATTAAGATTGTCAATGTCACAATTTCATTTGAGATTGTCTTGAATATGGAGACCTAAGAACTTTGTGTTCGTAACAGTTTTTAATTGTGTTCCGTTTAAAGAAAGAGAAACCTGGGGTAAAAATTTTGTGATACTATAGTGAAATGACATACACATTGTTTTGTCAGTGTTTACAATGAGACGATTTTTACGGAACCAAGTCGAAAGGTTAGACAAATGGATTTTAAGTGGTTTTAAGTTATCATTAATAGTCAATACTTGAGGAAGATGATCGCTGTATCCGGCGATAAACACTTCAGAGAGATACGAGATTCCATTGTTGACTATAATTTGATCTAGCAATGTTTGAGATGAACCGGAGAGGCGAGTGGGGTCGTTTATCGTAGTGTTAAGGTTGAAGGAATCGATAAGATTCTTGACTCGATTAATTGGTGAATGTTCAGTGTCGGATGTACTCAGGAAATCGATGTTGGCGTCACAACATATAACGATAGATAGTAGATTTGTGTGTGATATGTTTTAAAACAATTTCGAAGTTCCGAAAAAATATGTCAAGATCTGATTGAGGTCTGTAATTACACAAAACAATAATGCCGTTGGCGGTCAGATTAACTGCAGAAATTTCGAACATTTAGGAGGTGTTCGACGGAGGGTTCGCTGTTCAGTAGCCACAGCTATATAAACAGTGACATTAATGTGAAAAGCAACAATTTTTTTCTGGCCCCACCGGGATGTGCAAGAACGCTACCACCTAAGTCATCAAAGGGTCTAAACACATTTAAGAATATAAGCAGCTTTCTGAAGTTCAAGTGTGAAACACGTTTGGAATGAGATCTCCTGTTGTGTTTTAGGCACCTCAGACACCACCGCTGTCCCCGTTGCACTTCACAACGCAAGGGTCGATGTCGCCGCAAGTGCCAGTGGCGCCACCTGCCTTCGTGCGCGCGCGTCTCGCCGCGCAGCTTGGAGCGCTTGTGCGCCAACTACGCGAAGAGGTTAGTTCTAGAAGCTCAGGAAGGCAGGCGTAGAAAAGGGGAAGGTAAAAATTATCATTTTTCATGCTGATTGTACTTTATTGCTGTGAAGAATTAATTCTGTTCCTTAATTCTATAGAAAAATTATGTTACGGATTTAAAATACATTATTACTCACCTATTCGGCCATTACCTCCAACAGCAAGTTTGGTCATATTAGGTAAATCTGTTATCTAACGAATTTTATTATTTATTGCTGCAGTTTTGTTATTACTAATTGTTTTGTGGTTACTAATGTTTTTATTTTTGTTGTATCTAACCTTGTTTGCCTATAATACTCCTTTTGTTTTCCAAATGTAAAATATTTTATTATTAATCTGTCGTTGAATACCTCAATTATTTTTGGATTATTCTTTTTAATCCATTAAAAATAAATTGTGTATTTATATTTTATCTTGTGGATGATGGATATTCAGTCTAAAGTGTTGTCGGTATGAATGGTCAGAAAATATTCAATAATTTCCATAAAAATGTTATTGTTCAATTGAAAAGAATACATTTAGGTAATTAAAGAGCCACTTCTTTCTAAAAATTTCTATTCCTCTCTAAAGCAGTATATTTTCGTTCAAATCGTGATTGAAATGACCCATTAACTACCCTCTTATAGATTTTGATGAGGTTAGAGACAACTTCAGTTCATTTACGTCAAAATAGGACAGTGCATCAGTAAATTGAATTTTCATTACAGATTAATTATATTGTGCTGAATGAAAATGGGAGACGGGACCGAGATTCGAACTGGGACAGAATTTCGAATTCAAACGAGATACGAATTCGAACTCATTACAGTGTAATTCATTAAAAAAACAGCACACAAAATAAATGTAAAGCACGTAAGTAGTTCTTTGTTCAAGAAACGTAGTCGAGGAACAGTACGTGACCCCTAATTTTATGATGAAGCAAAAACGGTTAAACCAATCTTGGTAATACGGGTGGTGAAATCATTTCCTGCTTCTGGCAAAAGAGACTCGCTGTTGAGTCATCTAACAATGTTTTCATGTACTAAGGTGTAATGGTTGGGTCAAGGTCGACCTCACGTTCCAGCAAAACAAGTTACTATATTTATACTTTCTGGAACTTTGTCCTTGTTTCTATCTTTCTTGAAAATGGTAGTTGAATTTGAGTGTAAAATTAAACGGCGATGCCCCGATCGGCTTTTTGTCATTTTAATTGGTTTTAACGAAGTGTTTACTAGCTCGAGATCTTGTGGATGACTCACTTTATATTCAAGTGCACTTTACTGATACACAAGAAAGTGTATTACCATACTACAACATCGAATGAGAAGTACTTTTCAAGAATAAAACATCGTTACTAATTCAAAAATTCTGCTGCCAACGAAGTTCCTGCGTAAGGATACAAAACAGAAAATATCTTTTCAAACTCGAAGAATTTATCGGAAGATGCGGGAAAATAAAATTATGATAATTTGGATAGATGTCCAAACCATCGACTGTTCTTCTACGTAGTTGCATTATTAAAACGACATGTAGATAGGTCTAATAGATTATATTAATAATAACAACAAAACAAGTTAAGGGTCTTGTCCCACTATCTTTCTATTTAAGTTTGATTCTTTGAAAGGATGAAGAAATTAGCACACCAGCCTTTCCTTATTTTTTTTAAAACTTGTAAATAAATGTATTTGTATTATTTAAACGATTCCCAATGGACATGTATCAATTTCACTTGAATCCTTTTTTAATGTTAGATGGAGTTTAATGCAGATTGAAGTAGATGAAAACAAGTTTATCGCTACCCTTTCAATTTAGCATCGTGTGACCTGGAAATAACAGCATAGTAAACGAAGAAAAAAGACAATTGATCTTTGAATTGGAAGGACGGCTAATGCTTTGATGTGTTTTGTTTAGGGTAGGCTGAAAAGTAATGCACACATTCTTTTAGAGCGCGAAGAAAATCATAGTAAGATCGGGCAAAAAGTACAATTCTTAAGTTTCAAAATAAAATATTTATTTTTCAACATAGTCACCGTTAAGGCTAACACATTTCTCCCAACATGTAACAAGTTTTTTTTCATTCCATCACTGAAAAAGTCTTTCGACTTTTCTCGAATTCAGGATTTGACAGCTGCTTTCTCATCGTCCGATGAGCAATGATTACCCTTGAGATCTCTCTTGAGCAGAGGGAAAAAATAAAAGTCACAAGGCACAAGATCTGGTGAATAAGGAGGGTGTGGAATCGGTTCAAACTTCAGGTTTCGCAGAGCCTCTTATTGCGCGCGAGGTGAGTGGACGAGCGTTGTCATCTTGCAAGATTATTGGCGCCGAGCTGCCTCTAACACGACAAACTCGATGTCGGAGGTGTTTTAGAGACTGTATGTACTGAGAAAAATTAACCGTTGTCTCTCGTTCCAGAAAATTGGTCACATGAACTCGATGAGCATCCCAAAGTACAGTCAAATAAGTTTTTTTGCGGATTGTATTGTGAAATTTTTCGCCCGAGGAGAAGACGGAAGTCGATATTCAGCGATCTGTCTTTTCTCTTCTGGGTAGTAATGATGGACTCATGACTCGTCCTTCGTCACAATACTCAAAACAAAGTTGTCTCCTCCGTCACGGTAGCGCTGCAAAAGTTACTCGCAGCATTATTCCAATCGAAGCTGTTTGTTCTCGTCTGTGAGACGGCGTGGTACCCGTCGCGCACAGATTTTAGGATTTTGTTCAATAATGAAACCGACTCGTTCTTTGGATATTCCAATATGGTTTGCGATACACTTTTGAGTGATCCATCGCTCATTTTGAATCAAGTCGTCGACGTGTTTATGATGTTTATCTCTAAGGCATTGCTCTTACGTCCGCTGCGTGTTTCATCAACAATTATGGGGTTTTCCAGGCTCGCAACCACGAAATTTTATTATCCATCGACTTACATTAGACATATCAACATCATCGTCACCATAAACAGCCTTTAAAGGACGATGAATCTTAGTAGGATACACTTTTTCAGCAGTTAAAAATTCGATAACTGCACGCTGTTAACTCGCGTTGACATAGCACTAGAACACGCCTCCATACTTCCGCTTCTCGAAATTCACAGGATGAACGCAACCACTTCAAACTTGCGCATGCGTATTGAGGGGGAATGTTACTTTCACATGCATCCTATCGCGCTTCTGAAGATCATTTCGTTCGGGTTATATAAGCACATGTGCATTAGTTTATATATATATATATATATATATATATATATATATNATATATATATATATATATATATATAGTAAGATTTGATTAATTTCATTAATTAATCATATAAATTAGCTTTGTTTTGGCGTCAAAAATACGTTGAACGAACGACATTGCGAGGGAGTAGGGCGCCGCGCATAAAAGACTGTTTTCGGGCATGGGGAGCGGTGCCTCCTCTCTCCACAACTAAATTTAAATGGGAGCCGTGGACAGGTGTATGCGTGAAAAATAATACGCAGTTCGCTGGCAAAGAAGACCAGCCACGGAAATTTTGGGAGGTCGCAGTAGAAGAAGTTTCAACATGCTAAGACTCGTCAGAAAAGGTTTTATGGCTTTAAAGAAATCGCAGGCGGCGTGGGTCAGAAAGAGCCCAGACGGTTGGGAGGATGGATAGTTAAAGGGACGTTGGGGGTGGGATGTAAACAACATACGTCGTTGAAGTTAATAACCGTTCGGAGACAGCGGTTGAAAAACGTTAGAAATGAAACCCAGTGATTGGTTCAACGCACTTAAAATAACCAATCATGACTGACGCCCAGAAGGGGGGAATTTGATCGTATTGGAGGCGTCAGTCACGTGACGGTTCAAATTTGAGAAGTTTTGGAAATGGAAAGACGGGCATAGTGGGAGAAAAGCCCATTTATACAGCTGCAGAAGCGAAATTCGGTCTCAGATCTCATATATTTTTTCGACGAGCTCAGATGCTCATTCGATACGCTCAGATAGCTCAGACTTCTGATACTTTAGATTTTGAGAATATGTTTGAAGTTTATTTATCCGGAGAATTATATCACTTGATGGACTTTTCCGAGAGGCTTATTACCAACGATGTGAGTCGGGCAACGATGTTTCTTGTTCGTACTTCACCTGACGTCATCCAGAAACGCATTCGGCCGAGTATTCCATTCATGACGGGGTTTTCCGGAAGACTACGGGCGCGCCAGCTCGAAGAACGGAGCTCACTTCCGAGAATTCATGACGTCATCTGCCAGGAGTCGCCCCGAACCAGGAAACCAGTCCGGGAGCCGCCCGAAATGCCAGTGCCATTGCACTCACTGCTGAATTGATCTGTCACCTGAGTCGAGGTATTTGGTAGCGTTGGTTGCATCCAACGTTTGTTGTCATGCGCTGTTGCGAGAAAAAAAAGTGTGGTATTTGTTGTTGATGAGGGCCCAAACTTGTGAACTGTTGAACTTTCTGATTCGTGTAAAGTGGCCTGTTGTAAAAGAAGAATGCAGACCATTTGATTTTCAATGTAAATAGTAAATGTAGATGTGTTTCAAGAAGCCAAATTTGTCTGTAAATTCAGTGTCATTTGTATTTTGATGTTTTGGAAAAATGATTTCAATTTTGTTTGGTAATTTAAATTGTTGTTTAGAAGCCTAACTCGGCAGTAAAATCAGTGTAACTTGTATTTTGTGTGTTAGGAAATAATGTGTGTTTTGGGGGTTACATGGGTGTTTTTCTAATGTGTATTTCATCGCTTATAATTAAAATTAATGATTTAATTTGTTTCTGAATCGTTTTCCTGTGAAGGAACCCCAGTATTTTTTTCTCTTAATTAAAAAACTCGAATCCACTTATGAATAATCCCTGAGAAAAAGCTAAGCTAGCCGAGGCAAATATCAAAACACAATGATTCAATGATTGTACTTAGGTACATTTTTATATTATCTTTTTTCGTTTTGCTACTATATATATATATATATATATATATATATATATATATATATATATATATATATATATATATATATAAAAAAAGAAAGAGAGAGAGNTATATGAAGTAATAATTACTATACTAGATTTTTATAGTGAACGTAAATGGTAGAAGAACACTTCAATAAGCAAAATTAAATACATTGTCAAAAATTCCATAAAGAGGAGACCGGTAATGCTGCTGTCTACAGGTTCAACGGGAAGGTGTCGTTTCGAGTTCCAAACGCCACCAATCATGTCGCCCATATCGCACAACCAGCCCCAGGCCCTCATCGTCGTCTTCATCTAGTCCTGCACACGCTACCATTGCTATCCCAGCGCCCACTCAGCATACATGGAGTAACGACGCAAACACGAAAGCCGTTTGGGAATCCCCGAAAGAAGAGAACCCACCCAAAGAGGTGAAATATCTTTCGTTATCATAGGAGGAAGACAGTAATTTTAAACGCCAGGTGTTCAAATTTTCGAGGGAAATATTTCCTTCGAGATACTGAGCTTAAATACCGGATAAAGTAAAGGGTTTTTCATCGTTTGTTGTCCCGGTGAAACGATCACGCAATGTATTTACCATTTAAAATTATCATTTTATTGTTTCGTTTCGGGTTAAAGTCTGAAAGAAAATATTCGGAATCGGTTTAAAGCCAGAAAGTATCTGAGCAAATGACCTGACAAAGTTTTATAAATATATAAATTTTTAAGTTCACCATTTTCACAAATTTATTTTTGTCCTAACATAATAAGTTGAAAACTATTTTAAGACAGAATATCTCAAATAAACTTTCTCGACTAGTACCAAAACACATGGGACGAACACGTCATCTTAGCAGTGGCCTCGTCAGTATCTCGTCACTGGTAAGACGTAACATTAGTAGGAAGATTGAGCAGAAACAACATTTAAGGTTCATTACCTTAACATCAATTTCATCCCACTTTCAGTATCATAGAAATGAGTATTTTGATATGAAAAATGCAACGAGTGTCAAAAAAAGAGTTAAAATTACGAATTCATAGTATTATCGACAAGTACTACCCGAGAAATATATTTTATGATATCATACCTAATTGTATTAATACGGAAAGTTTAAATACTGTGATGGCACTCACATGCATTTTGTTTATGCGTCGCAAGCGTGAAAAAATATTTTCTGACGTCCGACTTTAATCTGACCATGAACGATGTTGAATTGTTAAGTACCTACCGGAAACGCACAGGTTTTGAAAGACGCTTTTCTTATTCGTTTCCCATTAATATGGCAAGCGGAACCACTACCTGGCAATGGAAATTTTCTTTAGAATAGAAATATACATACTATGGCCATGATGCAACATTTTGGATTTCTGGCTCAGAAAATAAGATTAATTTTTTTAAATCTGTGCATTTTAGACAAATTTTCAGAGTTTATTGTTTCTACAACTATTTTAAAGCTTGAAACTACCAGCTCGTGACAAAAATGAAACATAAATGATATTATAAGCTTGTTTGTCTGGGACAAACCGCGTCTTAGTAGATGTGACTACGGCGTTTCGACCATCGTGCTGTGGGCTTCTTCAGGGTAATGTCACGAATACGCAGACGACGAGGGAGAGCACGACAGCGACTTAGGTCTGTACGACTCTGACATTACCCTGAAGAAGGCCACAGCACGATGGCCGAAACGTTGGTAGTTACATCTACTAAGACGCGGTTTGTCCCGGACCAACAAGCTTATATTGACTCCGGCCGCGGAAGCCTACGTTTATGTAAATGATATTGTCTTACTTACTCGTGGTACCAGCGATAAAATACGTGCAATTGTCAAACACGTTACGTCGAGTTGTAATACTAGAGAATATTGCGTCGATCTTTATTTTCTCGATGAATTTTCTTTAAGAAATGGAAGCAAAATCTCATAATCTATATTTATGTACTTCGTTTTTATATATGTTACATTCTTTTCGTATATTTTATTTTTATCCTTTTATTTGATTGATCAATTTATATCCAATTTAATGATTAAATTTACAAGTAATAAGACATTTTATCATTCATTATTTATTAGTCATTATGTTTTGTAGATGTCACCCGCGCCGAGCTCATCCATACCTCCATCAACTCCATCGTCGAGAAGGTCCTCCGATCAGGTATTTACTGCTAATAACTCACCAAACAGCCTCGTTGTTTTAGAACTATGATCTTTGAATAGATCTGTGTCAAACGTGATTAAAGTTATATAGGATATCTCTGCTTTTATATTATTATTATTATTATTTAGTTAGTTCTCTCAACTTGTGTTGGTTTTTCTCTCAGCAGTGGATTATTAAATCAAGTTCTGCTGGGAGGAAGAATCTATTTCAGGTCCAAGAACTCTCTGGTGATGTGGGTTGAGTACAGAAGGACGTTGATGTGTTGCAATTTACTTATTATATTGGTGTCGAATTCGAGTTTTTTAATGGAATCGACCAGGGATTGGGGTACTAGTCCTAGGGTAGATAAAATGATAGACACTATGATCACTTCTTGAACATCCCAGTTTTTTCTTCTTCTTCAAATGCTTGTTGTTGGTAATTTAATTTTTTTACGTTCTTTGTTTATTCTAGATTGTTGTAATTTATGACAGAAAAATCGATGAGATACACTTTTCATTCTTTTTTCTTTTCCAAAGGATGGTTATTATTATTATTATTATTATTATTAAGAAGTATTATCGTAATTTTCTAGCGCTTTTTAATTTTAAAACAGCTTTATTCATACTCTTTATGAAGAAATTGTTGGTATGCATGTATATAATTATGACTCTCTAAAGTGTTCAAGAAAAAAGAATTTCAGGTAAAAACCCATATTAATGAGTAATGACACATTTCTTTTTTAATATAGGTAATGCATTTACCAGTTGAACCAATTTTTCTTGAATTTTATTACTAACAAGTGAACCCGGCGTTGTCCTGGAGCGTGAATTAATCATATATCTTTTACACTCTTATTTTCTAATATTTGCGGATTCGATTCATTCAGAGAATTGTCCACATTTAAATTGAAAACCACGTGCTTTTATTATGAGTCTTATTCACCTCACCCCAAAGTTCATGGTTCGGAAAGGTAAAATGACAGAAATTAAGACGCAATGAATGCGACATTATCTCCAAAGATTTACACCTACACAGTACTTCTATTGACGGACACAGAAATTTAGCGACTATAATATCTGAGATTGACCCTAATTTCGTTTCACTCTACCATTTTGAACTAAAGATTTCCAGAATGTTCTACAGAAATGTATTATTTCTATTCTACTACATGTGGGATTAAATACGTTCGAGACCCACACCCATTAGCTTAACAATATCTCTTCCCCCCCTAGGTGTGTTAGGGGTATCTTACCCATCCACCCATTAGTGCTGTACTTAAACAGTATCGGGTCACAATTCATCTAAACGACTCCGAAAACTATTAAATCGAAAAACTTTGATTATTGTTATATACTCCCTCACTACTCCACCCACCGGGACTTCACATTCCCGAGTTGATCACCCGAAATTGGATCTTCAAATTTAATTCAATTTGATAAGCGTTAAAATATCGTTGGTGAAATGTTAACTAGCGCTTTCACGAAGTGACTTGTCCGTCCAAACATTTGACGAAGGTTGCATCATCTACGACCAGATGAAAATTGTCAAGGACGCGGACCCCGAGTACGTGGTAAGTACGTGGTCAACGCAGGAACGCGGAAACCGGGTATAAGTTCTCCTAGCATAGAGAGCCGCCTGTGGCGAATTACTCTGCATGGGCTGTGACACAGGTACACGGGAACAGACCAGGTGGAAGTTGTGTACGGGAATCACGTGTCCCAATCTGTCGCAATTTTCAGCTTAGCCGTGGACGATGCTAACATCTTAGGTCGAATCTTCTCTCCCCGAGTGGGAACTCGGGAGGAGTGAGTTAGAAATCTGAAGAAGAAAACGAGTAGTGTTTTTACTGTGAGTTATTTTAGTTCCTTGTATGAAAGAAATATTTAGATTTTTCGACACTTTTGGTATAATCTAAATGCACATTTCTCTCTCATTTACGTTCTTACCTTCATACATCCATCTTTTTTTCCATTTTCGCTGGGATCACTTTTACGATTCTTCCAATAATGTGGTATTTTTAACTTCCTGGAAATTTTTCGTTTACAATGCTACGTTTTCGTAAACAATTATTTTCTCCCGTCATTCTGAGCGCGTTGTCACAAATGCGGTATTACAGGAGAGATTATCTTCTGAACTATAGCAGAATAGTAATCTTACATTTTAACCGTTCTACTTCTTTAATAATTTGTTTTAAAGTTCAAATCGATTTCAAATTGCGGTATGAACCTAAGCTGTCTCCCAGTTGACGCTCCTTGCAGCTGGATGATTCAATTAAGATTGCACAGAATGCTGGTATTTCCTAAAAGAGGTCACGGATAAATAACTTCAATAAATATCTTTAATTTATTACGTTTTGAAACGAAATTTCGGATAAATGACGATCATGCCATTCTCTGTCCTCATTGTATTGCGAAATCTTCTCTGAGAGCCGCTGTTGCTATATCATTGCCTCGAGTTGTGTTGAAGGCTAGAGTAATAAGAAGCCTCGCGTGTTCGCAGTCGAAGCGGCTGTCGGTGGCGTTGCCGTGCGCTGGGACTCCAGCGCCTGTGGAAGAGGAGGAGCTGGCGCCGGTGCCTAGTGGAGAAGATCTCTGCTTCGAACTGGCAGGGTTGCTGCGTCGCTTGCACAGTCGCTCGTCGCGAGACCCGAGTGGCGGACGGACGGACGACAGCGTGGACAGCGCCTCCACAGATTCCTGTGAAGTGCCGAGGTAATTCAATGGTTTATTTGTACTGATAAATATTTATGGTGGATAACTAGTGAGTTAAGGTTCTGGTTACCCTATATGTACTTTTAGGGTCTTAGTGCGGGGTGAGGTGTTTTGGGGGTCTTATTACGGGGCGAAGAAGCATCTTCTGATTTCTACAGGAAGAGTGCGGAAACGGAACACACAGCTCTAAAAAAGGTTTTTGTAGTTCATGGAGATAGTTTTTTTTCTTCAACCGCCATAGACTGCAGTTGGCAATTTAACAAAATACTGGAGGAGCGGTGATACCACCACGCCAATTTTATTTTTAATTACATGTTACTAATTAATAAATATTCTTTGAATTGCATATGATTCGTTGACCAGATACACGATTGACGACCGGGATACTTGAATAAATGTCTATTCAATTTTCATTTTTTTAATATTAGGGGGTGGTAATTATCCCTACCCACCCCACCCCTTTACTTCGCCTATGAGAATCTGTTGCATGCACTAGTCACAGCAAACGAAGCGCATTACTCAGCTTTTTGGTGAACAGTAATGACGGCAAGCGATGTTTGCTGGACTCTTTCTATTAACTATGGTAAATTTATCGTACAGCATAATGTTAAACGCTTTATTATTATTATTAATAAAATATCTTAATTGTTGAAGAAATTTTGAAACATCGTAGTTACCCAATCACTAAATAAATCACCAAAGCCAGAGATGGACTTTATTGCGCTGACGGATACTTGCTCCAACAGTTTTCTCTGTTTCTTTATTTCAAGAGTTAAAAAAACAAAAGACACGCAAATAAAAACGTTGCATCGAATCAATCAACCAGTGAAGGAACAGTAGAGACTATTGACCTCGTTAAAAGAATTGAGAAAAATAGAATCTTCTTACTTGAGGTAAATTACGCAAAACTTAGTTTTATGGGAACCAATATAAAACAGAGACGCATCCGACACATTGCATATTGTTCAAATTATGGCGCAGTGTTTCTTCCCGTCGAATATTTTTTTTTCTTTCACAGCGTTAAGCACATGAAAAATAGTTATGCATTTGATTTCTTCATTTGAGGGTATTTCAAAACGTAATCGAAAAAATCAATACCGAGTGTTATTAAAAATCAATGATAGAGTACACAGCAAACGCGTGATTTGCCCAATAAGTGATTTTGATATCTTGAGCGTTGGATCGTTGCGTGTACCGTAGGAAGATGCGATGTATGCGCACTCCATCCGGCCGCTTGATTCGTCGCCCTGTGGTTCGACCGAACCGAGGTACCGGTAGCCCTGTCGTGGGTGAGGGTGGAGCAGGGGGGAGCGGCGGAAGCAGCGGAAGCGTCGTTGGAAAACACGGCGCCGGCCAACAAGCGGCGGAGGCGTTGCTGAAACAGTTGCGCGCTCTTGATGCCGCGTGTCGCCGTTGCGAAGCGCTACGCCTCTCAGCTGTCGCTGGAGGCCAAACGACGCTGGCGAACGACGCGGACGCTGCAAAAGTGCTCGCTGCCCAGGTACACAGGCGCTTCGACTATTCCAAAGATCGCTCTACTCGTCTAAAGATATATAGTAAATCCAGGGCCGTAAGGGCCAACCAGGCAGTGGTCCATGACTAGACTGAAAGTTTTAGGATACTTTGGTAAGGGAGTTGGGAAGGAGAGATGTTGGGTTGCCGGGGAACTTCTGGTACCGTATATAAGTGGAGTAGGTGAGGGAAATCCCAGCTGAAAACCACATCCAGTTCCGCCGAACAGGATTTGAAGCCACGCTCTACCGAAGACGCTACCACGAGACCACCGCTCTAGGTAATAATGTTACTAGAGCTGTAGAGCGTATAAATAAGTAAAAATCTCTGATGTTTAAAATTAAATTTAGTGTTGTATATTTGTTTAGTTTGTATTTTTTAATGTTGAATATTTAAGTTGTGTCAGCCAATGCATTTGGGAAATTGTTTTATATGCGGTACACGAAAATGAATTCTAAAAAGTAAATCGTAAGGGGGGGGGGAGGTAGGAGCATCTTTGACAAAGTTTCTCCTCTTCCCCCAAGATCACTTACTGTGCACATTAACGAAATTTCCACGTTTTGCCATGGTAATCAATTTATTCATTTCATAACATGTTTTCGACGGCATGGCCGTCGTCATCAGTGGATCTACAAGAAATTACAAATGGTATACTAATAAAATAATATAATTAATATTAATAAGATTATATTTTCAGAATATAGTTTATGTCCGTATAATGAATGAGGAGAAACGAAGCAAATATTACGACTTAAAAATATACATTTTCTGAATGTGGAACAAAGCTTTAAGGAATCACTTACTGCATTCGCTCCTGGATGGTATAACCAAAGCACCCTTATTGAGCTATTCTTTGGTTTATCAAACGATATTTCTTACAGGTTCGTGAATTGGAATCGTCCCTCGAGACACTATCGCGACGCATGGGGTTGTTACCTGAATCACGAGTCACCAGTTCTGAGAGCAAGGTGAGGACCAAATGATCTTTAACATGGTATTCGACTTATGCATGAAATAAATGACGCTATCACATCCGTGGCATGTGCTTGAGACACTATATATGTCATTTTGATATGTGAAAAGTTCAAGGATATTATGTCAAAATTCTAGCCGTGAAGAAAGAGGACAATCCCTAAGAATATTTATCAAATGCAGATGAATTTCGGAAAAAACGTTCGATTATACTCTGAATATCGAGGAATTGATTAAGTACTAAATTACCATGTCACTCATTCAGAATCATTAACATGCCATATCAGGATTTTTGGGGAAGGATTTAGTTGAATCTCGTTTTGTTCGAACCTTCCTGTAAGGTAAAAATCTGGACTAACACGAACTAATGCCGAGATAGAATAATTGATAAATGAATTGTTTATCTTTAGAAGAAACCTTGTTCGTTTTATTACATAATGAGAGAAAGGGACATGAGTAATCGATATTACTCCTTACTCCTCATTACATTTGAATGATACCATATATTCCTCATGTCACCTCAAATTTGGTCTGTCCCTTAACATCGAGATATCGCGAAATAGCAAAATTTATTTAATATGAGACGTGTTTAATGTTTAATAAACGTACTTAGTTATATCTAGTACAAGTTTAATATGTAAGCTTTGAGTTATTATATTGCTTTTCAGTATTATATATATATATATATATATATATATATATATATATATATATATATATATATATATAAAATATATTGTGTNTGTTTTAGTTATACGCGTGTAGTTAAATGGTACGAGGTGATAAAAGACTTCAGTTCACAATCAGTAAGAAACATCTTTTGAAACATAAGTGAAGTTTTTCCGAAATATAAATCGTTCAGATCGTGTTCACAAATATTATTCCATGTTCAGTGAATTTCCATACGTGCTCCTCTCTCTATTGCAAATATTTTTTAGGAAAGAATTTAGAAAGAGTTTTTTTAAACCAATTTAACCTAAACGAAGATGTGCAATAGTTTCTTTGGTTCAATTACAGTCGGAAAGGGAGGACAAGAAGTTGAACCTATCGGACCCACGTAATTGCAAGGACTACAGTATTGTCACATTTCTCTGCCACTACGCCAGCTCCAAGTAGCTTAACATATTTCCTTAGGAAATCGATAGACATTGCAGAGTCCTCTTCTCTCAGTATCGAAGTTGATCATTTTCAGTATTGCAACCAAATGTTAAAGAGTCAGATCATAAAAATGGGATTGTTGTGGGTCTTTTTTAACGTGGTTCATAGTACGTGATACTACACAAAAACAGCTTAAAAATAAAGTAAACATAAGAAATATAAAATGGACATTGTAGAAAATTTAGACGTCATAACATAATTTAAACGGGGTGTTATAAAATGTTTTAGGAACATATTTTAATGAATGTGTGAATTATTATAGTCTTCAAAACAATAGAAATTGTAAGACTACACCTTAATTTAACTTAATAATTTGAATATTTAGTCACCTTGGCCTATCATTTAAAAGTGGTGAAGTTGCGTAATTTCTTCTGTAAGTGGAAATTTAAAATAATATTTAAGTACCCTTCTAATTTAGTCGAATTAAAAATTCTCCCTTGCGATGACTTCTTATGGATTCGTGTGCAACAAAATACACCGGCTAAAATAACCGACTTTAAACCTTTATTCAAGGAATTAAATATCTTAACACTTCCCTGCATTTATATTTATGAAACGGTCGTGTTTGTTAAGACCGAATTACTGAAGTGCCACCCTTGCTTCATACGAAACAGTCTCGTTCACGAACACTATACNATATTCATCGTCCTAGAGTGTCAACCACTCTTTGCCAAAATAGACCGTATCATTCGGGAATCTTTCAATATAATTCCCTGCCCAAGAATATAAAAGATATTATGAAATTGAATATCTTCAAATCCGGGGTTAAAAGCTTCCTCCCGCACCAGTGCTTCTACACTGTAGAAGAAATTATTGATTTTAATAAGAGTTAAATCCGTCTTGTACTTTATCACGCCATTGCTGTAGTACTTTTTAAATAACTTATAACAATTTCAAAAACTATTTTCTTGCATGATTGTGTTGCGTTTTATGATTCATATTACTTTAGTTTTATGTGTACTCAACTTTGGCACGGTTGTGTACATTAATTCTGTAGCCCAGTCCTGGTCCGGGTTTTGCTCCGGTTTTCCTTCGGGTAGAGGCGGATTTCTTTTACAGGTTCTCTAGGCTTTGTCTAGGGGCATGTTTATTGTAATAATAAATCGTGAATTTAGTGTTATTTCAATTCTTAA
>NNCF01129631.1:65735-79025 GCA_002313205.1 Laupala kohalensis
TCCCTTGCTTGCTTCCGGAGAGTAAATTAGTTTATTATCCTCCACGTGGTCATACGCAGTTTGTACTGTTTTTTGACAATAAATTTATTTATTAACAATATATCACAACACTCGCAATGTAACACGAATATGTGATAGTAATAACCTTTATTGAGGAAATGATTTCTTATAACATTAAAAAAAGAAATGAAACGATATTACGACACAACTTCACAAACATACGTGAAGCTTATCTTGAAGAATAATTTCTTATAACGTTACAAATGATGGAAATGTTACGATATGAAAGGGCAATATAAAAATATAGGTAAGAAAAGTGTGTTTTGTCCTTCTTGAAAATTAAAACCTAAGTTTTCAATAATGATATAAAACAAATTAACAAAAATTTGAAAATACAAAAATATACACAAAGAAATAAAAAGTATGAATGCACATAAAATATCGAACTTTCAGAGAATTATCAGCAGAAATTGTGTAGTTGCATCCCTTTCTCCGGCATTGTCATTTTACTTGATATTCGCTTTTGAAAAGTTTTTGGGTGTTCGTTTCATTAATTTGTTGAGGAAATGATTGTGATTTTTATCTACAAGTGCATTAGCACAAAAAAAGAAACTTAAATATAAAATGTACTTAGAATTACCGCAAGTAGTAAGCTGTTACGCAAAGTTTAGTTGAAGCATTGCGATCGTGACGACAGTCGTACGTGATACTGCTACCTGGAGACTGCGCCTCGGCCCTACCAATCTCCATTCGTGTAGATAAGACGAGAGGTGATAGGTGATCGCTCAGTCACATGATATCCAGTATTGATGCGTGAGCAGAGAGGCGCAGGGAGCATTGCGCCAGCATTCGAGCGACCAGTATCAAGTGATCACAACCGTCCGTTTGAAATTAAGAAGTGTATCTCGGTAGTTTATCAATGTGTCTCGGTAGTTACAAGAGCGGATGTAGAGGGGGCATTTTCTAAAATATCCCGAGAATTTAAAAAATGCAATCACCGGGCAAGCCACAAATACTTTATAATAGAGGAACATTTGAATATTTTCAGTTACAGTTTTCATAATTATCTTACAAATATTCTGCATGACTTCTTTCATTTATTATGAAAATGTCAGTCCATGTATGTACAGTCGGTAGTACCGGTGCCGCAACGATGTAGTCTACGTGTTGTAATTGATTTTCCACGTACCAAAATGTAGCAAGAATGATACTGTAAGATTCTACTTGATGGATATTGTACGTAACTCCTCAACGATTCACGATTAATTTGATTCCTCATCCAGGAAAACACCTTTTATATATTTATTAAACAAAGTATCTATGTTAAATGTATTACTTCAAATATAATCCATATTTTCTATTGGAGACTTTTTCTGTATTTTAGTGGAGTTTATTACTGTGTTGCTGTATTTATAAAGATAAACACTTATTTCTACGGTTTCATCACGTGGCAACACCAAAATTGGCTATAGCTATTACGAGTAAAACACGTAATTTTATATGGGTTTTCAATGAATTGCTTTACTTTTTCAAATATTTCATTATCTTCCTAATTTTTGTGAAGTTTGATGACTGTTTTTTGTCTTATTGAACAAAATTTTCTATATTTCCCGAAAAACTGGGAGAGAGGATGACAGTCCTCGGGTATGGCCCCCTCCGAAATATTAATCTATAGCCGTTCTTGCGTCACTGCGAGTCACGTGTTCAAACTGTTTCCAATGGTAGTTAAATAATAAAATACTTCGATAGACATTTCGAAGTAATAAAAGAGCTTGATAAGCGATTCAAAATAAATAAAAAAAATACTGCGATATACGTTACCTGGGGATAGGGAGTAAACGAGAGCCGTCATCGCGTTGCTTGTGCTTCCAACTTCTTCGTTAATATCGCTAGTGTACGTGAATGATTGTCCACAGGTGCGTCGTATCTTGCGACCAGCTCCTCGACAGCGCTCTATAACTATGCCTCAAGGCAAGACACCACTGACTCAGAGTTCAGCCCCCACTGAGGAGCCTTGTGCAGCTGTGTGCCGAGCTGTCGCTAAGGTCGCGCAGAAGAAGAAAAACGACCGAGAAAGTGAAAAGAGACCTGAGCAAAGTTTCACTCACATTTCAGCCCAGACTTCCAACATGTCTACGAGTAACACGCCGGTGAGGCTACACACCCTCTACATAAAGGATTTTAAAAAAAATTAACTTTAACAAAACTCATTTTAACTGATACAACTCGTAAACGATATTAAAGATCGTAAAACAAAGTATAAAAATGAAAGAACAAAAAGTATTTTCCTCTTATCTGCTTTCCCAGTTTTAATTACCACATGACACTTTTCTTCAATTTACGACAGTTACCATTGAGATTACTTATGTTTTCATTTAATTTTCTGTTTTTCCCCTGTTTAAAACTATTGGGATACAAACAAAATTCAAACCATGCACAGTTAAGTTAAAAGAGTGAAACATAATTTTTACGTATTTTGATCTCGTTAATTACAACATGGCTGGTTTTTCTTATATGATGGCGAAGATTCGCTGATCATCCTTGTATGAATACAATACCATGAAATTGAGGTAGTCATGCAATATTCCACGAAACGTGTGAGAATACCTAAATTTATAATCTTTCATCGTTTTTCTAATTTCGTTGATTTTGTAATTTCGTTCCCCTAGGGTTCGATGAAGTCATCTCCCGCTCCTCCGCCAGTGTTTACACCAGCGACTGTTTCCGCTACGTGTCCTCCCCCTCAGTGGGCCAATGTGGTACCCCAACAACCTGTTGCTACTCATCCACCTGTTCCTGCAACTCCCCCGTCAGCAGTCGCTCGATCGCCGGTTGGGCTGAAGGCGCCTCCTAACCCGCAACCACCTGTGACTCTGACCCAGCAATCGCGTTTCACGAATGCGACGCCCCCGTGCACGCCGTCACCGCAAACTAAAGTCAACAGGTACAATTCTGCTTTGCGTAGATCCAAACAAAAATTCCAACTGAAAAAAAACGTGATGACACGTTACCTGATCAATGATGGGACACGGCATCACCGAGTGTGAGATAAACATAACGATGCGTGATTTTACAATAAACTGCAAATTAAAACATCGAAGTTTGAACGGAGTGGAAGAGTCTATCCAGAGAGCGAACGTATCCACGTGAAAGATATACTATCTTGCAAACATGGCATTCCTTATGGACTTCACGTTGTTACCAGCAATACCGCTGAAATGTTATAACAAATTTGCAGCCATCGTTCTCTGCTATCCACATGGTAGAGGTATTTCATGTATCTTAGAGATCACGACATTTCATACGCATGTTCCTTGCTGGGTGTTTTTTAATTGTTTTATATTTTTGCGGTAATTGTAGTGAACCTGATAGTACTCCGTGGGTTATTTCATTGGCAAAACTAAATCCAAAGTTGTCGGTACGCGTCGTCTTTACCCGGGCAGACTTACTAAAATTATTGTTTGGGCAACAAGAATTCGACCCTAGGCGCTTAAGGGACTTACTTTGACAGATCTAATGAGATAAACCAATTTTGATTTTGTTGCAGTTTTGGAAAGTTTAATTCAATTGAATTAAATTTTACTTATTTAGTAGTCTCAGAGATTTTCCTAGTTAAATAGTTGATAGATTAGTCCATTACTTTGTAAAAGTGCGTTGCAAAAATGAAAAAGAACCTTACTGTATTTTTCATCATTTAATTTTATTTCCAATATTCATTTCATTATTTTATACTCAATATAAAATTGGTGACTAAAATTTCGTTATCCCAAAATTTACATTGTGAATAAAATCAAATAGAAACCGAAAGTGATTTTCATAATTTTCCGTTCGTAGTTCTAAAATGTTGATTTTTTTCTGGTTTTAGAAATGTCTCCATTTAAAACTCTGGTCCAAAGCCTTGTGATATCTGGGAAGTTAAAGCAACGAAAGTGGTTTATAATTTAAGGAATCTTTTGGTATAGGATTCTACACTTTCTATGGATCGATGCTTTTCAACAAATTTCCGGAAACAGATTTATTGTAAAAGGTATAATAAATATACCTCATAGGAAATTAAAAGTTAGTTCAAAATGAGTGCGAGAAAAAGAGAAAGAAAGATTTCTCTGTTTATTTATTATCAGTCATGATACAGAGATGAAAGAAATAAAAATAATAGTTAAATACACAAATAAATTATTAAGCTATATATCTGAATAACATGATGGTCAAATAAAATGAGTAAAGGTTACTGCACAATTTGTGGGGCTGGGACGACACCAGCTCCAGGAGGAACGTAGGCAGCGTTTAAGTGGGAGTTTGAGGTGTTGGAAAAATAATCTCTTATTCAGTGTTCAAAATATTTATATTTAACGTAATGTCGCCAGCAACAAAATAAGCTAATAGAAGTTCACATTAAATAAATGTTTCTTTATATGAAATAAATAAAAGTATTATTTTATAACGTTTTGTTATTCTATATTTTTTTAAGTTGATTGGCTAAGGGGTTCGGTGTTGGACAGTTTTGTCGTTTCTCCTGTCTTAAACGCCAGCTACAAACAGTTGTTACGACGGAAATTAATATTTCATTACAATTTACATTAAGGTGGCAGGAGAACGTACACATGCATGCATGTACAATGACAGAGTGCTCGAAAAATGCGTTCAATGAAGTGTTAGTAAATATAATAAAAAATTTCAATTATTTAAATATTTTGTTTTCTCCGTTGCATGCTTAGTAAAAATAAATTAAGAGACTCTGATCAAAATCAAAATTTCACTGGTTGTCAAAAACCAGTACAGACTGCGTATGACCACGTGGAGGACAATAAACTAATTTACTCTCCGGAAGCAAGCAAGGGACCATCCCATCAATTCCGATCAAGGGCCCTAAGGCACAGGCGGATTCAAAAAAATTCAGCATAAGTTCCTAGACAAGACAAAAAGTTAGCGGCGAGTTATAATACATATATAATGTCAATATGTTTGTAATTTAACGCAAATATGTTTGTAAATTTACATGTAAAAGTTATTATCGAACTATAGATTATTCTGAGTATAGTGTTTAAAAATCATAAGAGTTGAAAAAAAACTCACTAAATTCACGATTTATTGTTACTATAAATCGTGAATCACTCATTTTGAAAGGACTTTGATGTCTGAACACGATGAATTCCACATTGTTTTACTACGTGCTTCACATCGTAGAAATATTATTGAGTACAAATGTTCGTTGTACAGACCTTTGAGTCCCATGGTGGGGCGCGATGGACCTCACTCGGATCCGACGACCCTACCTAAAGTCTCCATTCCGGTGGTCCAGTCAAAAGCCGCTCCCTTAATACCAGTCATATCGCACTTTTACCGCAACAGGTAAGCTATTTGTCGTTTTTGCTATTTATTTTAAAATTCGAATTCATATGTTTATTCGAGAGTGATAAATGTCATTTGAGAAATGTAGCGTTGGGACAATAGACATTCAATCAAAGAGAATTTCCTAGCTAAAATACCATTTACGGGACTTTTTTATATTTTACACGAAATCATATATGTTAAGCGAGCATTCATTGAACCTACACGTATATCTCAAGAAATTTTATTGAGATATAGCGAAACTAACGATTTTGGTAAAATCCACATAAATGATGTTTTGGAAAGATAAAGTTATATAACTATCTCTTTTCACTTGGAGAATGTCAAAATTGAAGAAATCGTACAGGTTCCCAACTTTATATTGTTTACCCTGAATACAGTGCAGACAGGCTTCAATTGGTTCCATCGTGAACTGCTAAGCAAGAGGAATAGAAACAAGAGAGGAATGTTCATTACGTAAGTAGTTCACGTAACCTCTCTCGCCGAGCTTCAAGCGTTTATTACCATTATAATTCGAGATAGAAAAATTATTTTTTATCTCGTGTTGCTACAACTTATCCTAAGAAATCGTTAACACAATTGAGTTATCTTCATGGTATGTAAAGTAAAATAAGTTCGAGAGTGAAGTGTGGTTATCGTGATTGTAAAATTGACAAAGTGAATTATCTTGAGAAGTGTTTTTTTAAATACCCAATCAGATGAACGGTAAATTTCATAACTAACTTATTGGTGTATGTATCAATTGTATTAAAGTAAAAAAAATACTTATCAACTTTTGTTCTATTTTGGGTTATTTTAGATGCTGTAAGTGATTACAAGTCATGGGGAAGAAGGAGTTTCTGGGAGATAGCAAAACACTTAAATACAGTTTGAAAATTTGTTATAATCATTTTAACGAAAAACACTTTACAAGACTCAATGCAAAGATGTCAGAAGGAAATGAAAATAAGAGAAGAAAAACTAAACAAAAGTAATGCTCATTTGAGGAAAGTAAAGAAAGATTTTATTATAAAAATAATTTTACTCTACTTTTGTTTGGTTTTTCTTCTCGTATTTTCATTTCCTTCTGACATCTTTGCATTGAGTCTTGTGAAGTGTTTTTCGTTAAAATGATTATAACAAAATGATTATAACACAATAAGAAAAGAATTTAAGGTTGAGGAGAAAAGATTGCCTAGAATCAGAAATTTAATATTTTCATTCTTGTAAGATATATCCTATAGTAATTTATTTCTACATGTTTTTGAAGAAAATATTTTTTTCTTATTGTGTTTACTACACTTGTATTTGTCGCTATAGATTTTAAAAATCAAGCTGTAAAAAGAACATTTGATAACAACATTGTTGAAATTGATGACTTTTTGATACGGAGTTTGCCTACATTATTTCATTTCTTCCAATTTTCGTATTGTGTATCATATTTCATTAATTTAATGTTTGTGGTATTGTAAAAAAACTCCTATTATGGAGATGTGTTGTGAAAATATAGTATATGCACTCAAATTGCATATTCAAGTAGCTTTACTAATTATGTAATTCTTTTCTTTTACTTAAAAACTTCTACAAAGGTAATTTTAAAATTGTATTTCTTTATTATGAATCCCAATGGAACATGATGCTTAATATTCAAATCAATAATCTAATTTTAATAATAATAATAATAATAATTTATTGATCTGAAAGTGAGCAATGCTCGGTGGCAGATGGAAAACATCATAGAGATGATAAAAATTTGCATAATACGATAATGTGAAATTAAAAAAAAAACTTTCACCCAAATATTTATAAAATAACACGGAATAAAATGCTAGGAGAATTAGTACACAATAAGCGAGAAGGATAATAGACCTAAGAAATTTTAAAAAATAAATAAGGTCCATATGTGTGTATATTACGTAGGTACAGAAACACATTTTCACTTACAAACAGATACAGACACACACGCTCATACGTACAAGCATACTTCAATATACACACACATATACCATTACTCCTCCTATAACCTTAATGTAAAAATAATTGCTATAAAATAATTAAAAGAAATTAATAACTTTAAATATAACGCCGAAACAGGATTGCTGTGAACAGTCACGCTCACTTCACATCACTACACTACACTACACTGCACTGCACTTCAATTCTATTCGCTCTTACCATTTTCTATACCCTTCGTCTCCATTCACCTCACTACACTGCACTTCACATGTGCTCCTATTTCGACCAAGCAAGAAGACGGTTGTGGAAACATTTTACTCTTTTTGATAAGTTCGTAAGTGTTGTTGCAGGTAAGTTATTCCAGTCTACAATGGTTCTATTCACAATGGAGTATTTCCCAATATCTGTTTTCTGTTTCCTACATTTTATTTTACGCTTGTGATCGCCACGACTTATGTAGTTCGGTTGGTGGAGCCTAGCGTTCACTGATTTCCATTCAGACTCTCCGGTGTAGGCTTTAAAGAAAGCACAAAGACGCGCGAACTTCCTTCGATTGTAAAGTGTACCCCACTCTAAATTAATATTACGTGTGTTGTCCCTAACAAATTTTGCAGCCTTCCTTTTTTATCCGGTCTAATTCATTGATCTGACCCTCCCTTTACGGATCCCAGCAAGCGGCACCGTACTCCAGTATAGGTCGGACTAATGAAGTGTACTCTAAGCTTTTAGATTTCGAGTTCCCTTTTCTAAGTACGCGTCTCACGAAGTTCAGCGCATTCGAAGCTTTCTTTGTTGCGTATTTTACGTGTTCTGCCCAATTTAAGTCACGAGAAATTACAACACCTAGGTATTTACAACTTCAAACTTCGGGAATTATCTGATAATTTAATGTACATTTCAGACCAGGTTTTATTTTTGATCTAGAAAAACATGATGATCTACTTTTTTGAGTGTTTATTTTCATTTTATTCGTGTCAGCCCATTTCCACAATTAATTTAGATCACATTGTAACATAATGGTCTCTATCATCTTTAATATTCCGATGTATAATACAGTCATCTGCAAATAAGCGCACTACCGAATTAATATGCTTTAATATGTCGTTAATATGTTGAAGAAAAAGAAGTGGACCCAAAACGCTTCCCTGAGGTACTCCCGACGTCACCGCGGTTTCTTTAGAGAAGCACCCATCTATTCTAAATTGTTGTGTGCGATCCCGGAGAAATTCACTAATCCATTTGACAACACGCGAATCAGTTTCTGACTTCGCTATTTTTGCAAGAAGTCGATCATGTGGCACTAAATCGAACGCTTTTGATCGATCAATGACTATTGCATCAGTTCTTTCTCCCTCGTCAAGTTATTCAGTTAAGTACTGGCAAACGGAAATAAGTGGTTTTTTACATGAGTACCCGAATCTAAAACCATGTTGTGCGTAATGAAGAATTATTACCAGTCGCGTGGTAATGAAGAATTATTTAATGTAATATCAGAAAACCTGGCTAGGTACGGAATCATGGCTTCCGCACTGAGTTTAAGTAAATCCCCTGGAATTTTGTCGTCACCGATTGATTTTTTTATTCTTAATATTAGAAATTCGATGAAGCAGCATCCTAGTATTTAGAACAAAAGTATTTACATGGGAATTATTTGTCAAATTTAGACTGCTGTTGCTAGAGGAAACCGAAGAATAATATGTGATAAAAACATTAGGCTTATACTGTGTGTCGAATACACCGTTATATTTAATCGCTGGTGTATTTTCGTTATTCCCTTTCCGTATTTTTGGGTACTTTGTGACCAACTGTTGCCTTTATTTTGGAAAATTTTCTGTAAAAAATGAGAAGCAAAGTTTCATGAATTATATTATTGTAAAAATCTTTTATTGTTATTTGTGTGTTAATGCAATATTTCAATTTAAAATGTGTTACTGGAAAGTTTGAAATTGAAATTCATTTTTTATAATATTTACATTCCTAATTAAAATGCCCTTATTCATCAGTTCTACAATAACCTATTGTCATACATTCTGCAAATGTCTGTAAAATTTCAGCTCGATCGAAGGAAGTGGGCGAAAAATCAACTACAATTTTTTAAACAGAAGGACAACAGACGAACGATGCATGTTTAAAAACCTTATAAAACTGTGTAGTCATCGTGTTCCACTGGGCTGTAAAGTAATCACCTTCAGCAAATTTTCGGATATTCGATATTGTTTTCACTGACATTTTGAAGTCAAATGTGTTTGTTCATGAAATTAACTGAGAAAATATGGAGGAAATAATAATGTTATTCTAAACGCGAATATCTTGTATTACTAGTTTTGCCAGGCAATGTCTGCAATGCCTGTGTAATATACAAAATACCTAGGCAAAGTGGGAAATGCGATGAAAATTTCCTGCTTTGCCTTACAACTTCAGGTAGTGTTCACATTGCCTAGGATTTGTTCACAGTGCCTGCATTTCCTGCTTTTTCGGTAACATATACACTCAAAGTCGATCTGAGCTACACCATAGAAATATCTACAATTTTCTCTCGAACTATTTTGTATCTAGTTCCTATGCTAATGACAGGTAATTAGGGACGTATGATTTATGTGTCACTTTAAAGACATAATCTTTTCTCAAGTGCCTCTACACTTAATTGTATCATAATAGCCCCGTTAGTGTGTCCAATAGCTCCTGAAACTGTATAAAAGGTGACCCAACTAACCTCTTTATAAGAATACGACTAGTAAATTGGAGATCAGAACATGAGAGTAAATATCAGAGTATCCTGAATGAACTTTTTTAATACGTACACTATAAAATAATGTAATAACCAAATTTATATTTATACTCTTATGTGTATTATATACGTCTGACACGCCATTCAGCTTGACCAAAATTTATAATGCCCATAATTAATATAATACATTGTATTATCAAATGATATAGGTCATTTTCACGAAATGAGACAATTTCTAACCTCATGTCAAAGAAAATAAGAAAACGTGAAGAATAATGTTTACTTCATTAACAATTCCTTCAATTTCCTTACAACCTCATTTCACATGCTAAGCGTTTTCTAACGTTTTAAACTCTAATGGTCGTAAAATACAAACCTTCACAACTCCCGACCGTTTACAATATTTTGTGAAAATGTCCCACATACAATATTACAGTCATGATATATTACAGTCATGACATAAAAATAAAATATAATAATTCTGTTGGTAATAAGTCTGATACTTTGGAACATCAATTAATAATATAAATTAGTTTCACGGAAACATGAAAATCTACAGAATCAGAAATGATAAATCCGCTTCTAATTGGGGACACTGGATAAGAATTGACGAGATGGTCCCTCGTTTGCTTTCGGAGAGTAAATTAGTTCATTGCCCTCTACGTGGTAATACGCTGTTTGTTCTGCTTTTTTGACAGTGAACATATGAGTAGAAATAATTACTAAATTGATAATTTAATTTGTGAACCCCAATGGCATACCATCGGATCAATATGGAACAGTTTGATTTCGTTTCTAAAATATAAATTTGCTTCGGAGTAAACACAAAAAAAGATGAATGCACCTTTCAGCAGGGAGGACGCGCGTGGTGGTTGCAGTGTGCCCGCCCTTGTGGCTCATGCCAGCTCCTCCTCCACGACACGGCGCTTGCGGAAGCATGCGGGGCCTATCATCGTGGAGAATTTGGATATGCCGATGGATTCGACGCACTGACATCGCTCTCTCTCTCTCCCTCCCTCCCTGTACTCTTTTTTTGAAATAATTTTCTACTCGCGCCTACCTTTTATAAGGCTGTATCTCCGTGGCGTACAATAAATATTTTTTTATGTATTGTTGTATATTTATAATACGATGAATATTTACGTCAATTATATAAAATAGTAGTAAGTAAATTGTAACTTCCGACATTTTCTGGACGATCACGATATATATTTTTACTTTATCATATACGTAATATAAAAAAAGTACAGCAATTGTGAAAGAAATTCGAAAATGAGATGTTTACGGAAATATCCGTTTTGGAGACCCCTGATTCCGAAAAAGTGGTTTTTGGCATAACGTCCGTCCGTCTGTTCGTCTGTGCGCAGCGATTCTAAGGAAACGGATGAATCAATTTAATTCACATTTCGTATTTACGATAGATTTTATTTGTTGTCGATGCACTTTTGTTTTTGCTTTAAAACAAAGGATATTTCACATGAAGGTCAAAGTACTCTTTTGAATGTTTCTCATAATGGCTTCAACGATTTTGCTTAAATTTTCTGTACGTAAAGTACAATTAGTATGCATTACATGCGCATTAACGGTATTTCGCTTGAAAGTTTGGTATAGACGCAGTAAAATAATTTATGACTGCTACATTTACGCATTTGTTTACTATTTCAAGAAACTTGAATAATATTTAACATGGATGAAGCAGAGGTAAAGTAGAATAATATTCTGAATAATTATTATTCTTTCAAATATCTAATAAAAGACAGTAATTTGTTGAATTATTGGCTTTGAGCCCGACTAAGATGTTGGTTAAAGATCATTACACTATCATATGCATTTTTTTTATTAATGTTTTATTTTCTTGTACTTCTTACGAGTGTAAGTATGTTTATGGCGCGTAGTATTAAGTTTGCCAATGGTGTGAATCCAATGAGTATGTGTTTGAAGATGAGTAATTTTAATACGTTACTTTTAAAAGGAAAACAGAGGAATGTCTGCATCTTATGTCTCTCTTGGTATCGTGAAACTTGCACCCACGCGACCCCTACACACAACTCGTAACCTCTTATCCGATGATGCTGCATCATTAGGCTGGGTAAGCTTACGTATCAGATGTATCCACTGCTTCTTCTGCCGAATGTTGTTGTTAACTTGTGCATGCTGTGTGTCATATTAATATGTTCGTGCATATTATTTGATACGTGAGGATGTTTTTTTACGTTATTACTTATCGTTTGAAGAATTATTTGGTTACGTGTTTTTTGTTTTGAATGTAAGGTGTGATGAAAAACATTTTTGTTTATTTTTCAAGATTTTTTAAAATTCTATGTTTTATAGCAGTTCCAATCGTTAAATAAAATTATATTAAATAATATATTTAACACCTAGACAATTCTTAGACGAGATAAATAAGGCGAGTTACGAAATAAGCGAAAGTAAATCAAACAAACTGTATCACCTATTTCACAGATATTAATCATAGATACGATTAATTTTTATTAATATAATTTTGCAATTCCAATTTGCAAAGAAATTAACTTTGTAGTTTTTAATTAAATTATGCAAGTATATTGATGTTTTGCTTGCTTTGTTCTCATGATAATAATATCCTATTTATCTTTATTTGTTTATTAATATATCTTGGAAATAGAATATAAATATTACTGATCTTATCTCTCCCAGAACCAAAAGAATAGAATTTTTTATGTTAGAGATTAATTTATATAAATTTTAGTAAAATTATTTCTTTTAAATAGGGTAAAATGGAGACGACCAAAATATAGAGTAACATGTTAAAAACAACCCTCTCCTAATAGAATGCTTTCATATCGCTCTCTAGTGCAGACTGAGAAAAGTATATGAGCAAGAATGTGCAATGGTTTTGCACAACTAGTTTTACATTTTTAGGTCGTATGCTATAATTTATTTAATATGCTACAATCTTTGAAACCAGTGTGGGTTTTTAAGGTATGATTTTTATGAAAAGATGATTTTATAGCCTTTAGATGGACCCCTAACAAGCTCTATTTTAGCAATGCATCGCATTTTTCCTCTGTTTCTGCAAATAAATGTCCTATTTCCTTGGAGGTGTCAAAAGATTGGAATATTATTATTAAACCTTTGTTCAAGGAATTAAATATCTTAACACTTCCCTGCATTTATATTTATGAAACGATCTTGTTTGTTAAGACCGAATTACTGAAGTGCCACTCTTGCTTTATACGAAACAGTCTCGTTCACGAACACAATACTCGCAATAGTAATAATATTCATCGTCCTAGAGC
>NNCF01129631.1:79205-125257 GCA_002313205.1 Laupala kohalensis
TTATAACAATTTCAAAAACTATTTTCTTGCATGATTGTGTTGTGTTATGGCTCATATTAATTTAGTTTCATGTGTACTTTAATCTGTTGCCCCACCCTGACCCGGGTTTCGCTCCGATTTTCCTTCTGGTAGAGGCGGATTTCTTATACAGGTTCTCTAGGCTTTGTCTAGGGGCGTGTTTATTGTAACAATAAATCTTGAATTTTGTGTTATTTCGATTCTTATGATTTTTAAACACTATACTCAGAATAATCGATAGTTCGATAATAATTTGTACATTTAAATTTTATGCGTTAAATTACAAACATATTGACATTCTATTAGTATTATAACACGCAGCTAACTTTTTATCTTATTTAGGAACTTTTGCTGAAATTTTTGATTCTGCCTCTGCCTTAGGGCCCTTGATCGGAATTGATGGGATGGTCCCTTGCTTGCTTCCGGAGAGTAAATTAGTTTATTGTCCTCCACGTGGTCATACTGTTTTTTGTTCATTGTACTGTTTTTTGACAATAAATTTAAAATTTATTAGAGAATATTATGGACTGGACGTGTATGTCGATGGTACGTTGGTAACAAAAAAAAGTTCAGAATTATCATATCTGTTTACTTACCTATGTACCTACTGGTACATATCGAAACAGCAAAATACTCATTGAATAACTAAACATTTTTACTACTACTGTTCGACGTTAGCGCCGATGAAGCGCGCCTGCGTCGCCGCGTCCAAAGTACGTCGCAGCAGCGGTAACTTAAGTTCGCAAACACTCTTGTAAAATCTTAAATATTCATCCCAATATTGCGATTTAAGAGCGGTTTTTATCTTCTTTAAATGCACCAAACAAAGAATCAAATTTGTTGTGTAAGAATGTACTGTTTTCTTCCTGAATTACCTACCTCAGTTGAAGAATCTATTCACTTTAATTATTTAAACCTTTTCTTCGATAATTTGGGTTAATCTTTGCACCTTTAAATATTGTTACACATTATTGTCATATATCTCTGACCATTTAAGTAGCATACTTGAGTATGAGTCGCCCTAGGTTGATCTTTTTCCTATTTGATTCACTAGAATCGTCACTACTTATCACTATGTTACATAACGTAGTACATCCTACGAGATGTATGAAAATATGAGTACTTTTGTTTAATGAGGTTATTTTATTTACCTGAGTCATATGGCAGTTACTACTATCCCCGATACCTTCTAGTTGTAGGCAAGATTCAGTCGGCAAAATATATTTAGCATAAACAATGTAAACGGGACATCAAATCAGCTATGAATAGAACATATTATACAATGGAGCATTACTTACGTACAATTCTCTTCGAATATTGTTCGTTACTTACCAGACGCTTTCATTTGTCAAGTCTCTAGTAGTCGAGCTACATCCTTTTCAAATAAATGAGTTAAGTATAGTGTAATTTTTGGTGTAATTTTTCAATGCTACTTCGGGAGGAAAAATGTTAAAGATAAAATAGTAGGATCTCGCATCCATATCTTTAAATGCTCTAAAGTACGATGCTTCATTTATGTGATTTACTCTATCCGGGTACACTGAAATGGAACGATAACAAATTGGGACATTTGGGTACCAATGTATTGGAGGATATTAAAACATTACCAGAAAACACATCTGTGAATTTAAAAAATCTCATTAACGGATTACTGGTTCTCGAGTAATACCAATGGAGGCTGAGAGAAGATTTGTAATATGTATTTGAATCATTCTGGTTTTTATAATTATATTAGGAAATTTTATTATGTTTGCATAATCACAGAAAGTGACTGCGATTACGTGTAAGGCGATTTCGTGCAATAAAAAAATTGTTGAGGTTATAACAACCATTTTTCCCGTGTGTAGTTACGTAGTGAGGTTTTGTTTGGAAAGTTTTACATTAGTGGAAACCCAGTGTTCAGAACACGTGATAAGAACACTTAACTAACTACCGACATCCATGATTTTTTTTGTTTCCCAAACTTGTCCCAGTAAGATCGAAAAACAATACAAATCTTAATTTTTTAGTGCTATAGTTTTCCATTAAAAAGAAATGGCGCATTTGTACAAACGAATATTAAATACTACTCCGGATTTTTGATACACAAACGTGCAGGATTCTGGGAAAATCGTAATTTTTTTAGTAAGGTCGTGTCCTGCGTGGGCGACAAACGCGACAAGATTCAAACACGCTTGTAGTTACGAGACTGTCCTATATGAGCAACAGCGACACTTGCGCTACAAGCGCGACATTGGACGACGCTTGAACTTCAAACATGTTTGAGTTTTGTCGCGTGTCAGACGCTACATTTCACACAAGGACACTATATAGTCTCCTTGATCATACTAGAGATTGTTTGTAAACAATAAAATGTTGTAGTAGCGAGTAGGTCTTGACATCTCGTCGTGATCTCACCTTAAAAAATATCTTTGTAGAAATAAAGTTTACTACCACTTGCATCCGTTCTCTTTCTCACAGATAAAGTACAGGTCAGATAGTGCATTGAATTCATACTCCATTTGGAAATTTTTGCCTGAAAGTTGCGAAAAATCATAAACTTAGCTCTTTTATGTATTTTAAGATTGATTACTATGAGAATAGGATTTCATATTTTATAGGTTAGCTCATGTAGTATCGAAGTGATTTCGATTTTGTTCAAGTTCAAAACACAACAAACTCAATTTTTTTGGTGTTGCAAATTAGTTCCTTTTTAGTAATGTAATCGTTAGTCATTTCCAAGGAAATAAAAAGTACAAATCAACACTGGTATATTAAAAAACTTTTTGGGACGCAAAACCATTTGCGAGTACAAATGTTAAAATTCAATTAATGTTATTTTCTGATAAATTTGTGTGTTTTCCTTGCATCTTTACCTTAGAACCACGCATTTCGCTATAAATTCGTCTTGTCACATATATTCACATATCGTTTGGAGTGTGGCGCCATCCGGTTCGTACCGGGGCTCGGATTTTGTATTTTTTTTTTCGTGACTTTCTATGGCGAACTTATTTGCAGCATTTTTAAGCTCGTGGGACCATTTAAATTAAATTCAATAGTGCATATTTTTGTTTGAATGTAATTGCGAGGTTACATTACTATAACCAATCAAAATTTATTAGTTTATTATTGAAATATGGCGTATAATGCAAGATGATCAGTGGTACTAGTCAAGTAACCCAATTAGCACTGTTACCCCCTTGTTATTACGCAACGTAAGCTAAATTGGAAATGTAATTTTAAACATGAAGTTAGTCAGGGATGATGTCTTTCAATCCATAATAGTGAAAAACAAAAGTACTGAGATATGTAAGTTCTTTTACGTGCTATAAATCTTCAGATCTGGAACAGTTTTAGAATGCTATCGAGGGGGATTTATGCTCTTAGGATACAGACACTAAAACATGTGTGTAGTCTCATAATACCTCGTGACTAATGAATATATTTTATTAAGATATTGTGTAATAGGACTGTCGATGTATTAGAATACGCAACGATTCTGGATTAATTCACGTTAGTAAGTAAATTGTATTAAAAGAAAAATAACCTGGAAACACGGATGTTTTCAAAAGCTACTTTACCAATTATCTACCTTCAGAAAAACTACTTTCTAAAATTGAAGTAGTGAATATATAATTGAATTGTTTATGTAGTTACATTTCCTAAAAATTCTTATTGTACAGTTTTATCCCATTTGTCATAGGTTAATGCAAAAAACTGGAACAAGTCTGTAAAATGGGAGTAAAATGTCTCGTGGAGAAAGGTTCAAAATAAAACATGTATATAGTATTCATTTCAATGAATTTATTAAATTGTTGAGGGTACATTTAGCGTGCGTGGGGTCCCACATGCCTTAGATATACAATGAGCTCTAGTGGAGCAACGGAATGGTCCAAGCAATGGAGACGACTTTTCAGAAGTGCATAATTAATTCCCATCGGCATGCTAGAGGTAACCTAAACCTAGAGAATTTAATCCCAAATTCCTTAAATGAACAAAGTGAACATAGACCATGAAACACACACACTACAATCATCTCTGATGTACGGAACATAAATTTATTTTTTCAGAAGTTTCTTTCCCAAAAGATTTGGACTCAAAAAAGGATGACTCAACTCTGTCGTTAAAATTTTAAAACTGTTTCAATTCAGATTGACAATTTCGTATAGGATACCAGAGATCTTTTTAAAGATTTCTATGAACGATTTTCGTCATTTTGTATTTAGTTCATTTTCTCTGTTTAAAATGAAACGTAAATATTACGACGTTAAATAACAAATAATACTAATAAAATAATTTAACATTAAAAATGGAATGTAATCCAGTCTATCTCTCTTCTCCATTTTTACACAACACATTCGTTCTCGAACACTTTACAGCATTTTCTTTTCAAGCTTCTTCAAATCCAAATAACTCTCAGAACACTCAATTAATCAGTCCTACAATTAGGTTTTTGAGATATCAACTCCAAATAACAAAATCACGCCGTGAGAAAATCAGGAGATAGTGTTTTAGAAACCCGCTATCTGAAGAAACTTGAAGGAAATGCTTGACAGTGTAAAAGAGTTAAAATAATAATAATAACAATACAATAAAATAAAATAACTTTACAAGACGCCTAGACGAGGGCGTGGGAGGGACAGACGCGAGGGGGTTTTCTTTGGAGGGTTTTTAGGGACGTGAGGGGTGACAGGGATATCTCAGGCAGAAGTGGCCCGCAGCTTCGCAAGGGCGTTGTTGAGGTGCATCATCTCCAACTGCATCTGCCTCACGCACGCGTCCAAAGCCCCGACGCTGTCCAACACCTCGACGCGCTGCGTGTGGGGGTCGAAGCGCACCTCGAAGGGACGGGACATGCCGGTCTCCACCCACCGTCTGAACTTGTCCTTGGCGTCTTGGAAGCTCTCCGCCACGTAGTAGACGGGCTGCACGTCCTGGTCCTGGTAGGGTTGCAGCGCCGTCGAAGCCGGGTCGAAAGGGCGGCGTTCGGGTTTCTCGCTGACGGCGTGGAGCAACTCCCTCGTCGACGACAGGAGCCCGGCGCCGTAAGCTTTCAATTGCCCGGTCTCCTTGCACAGGCCGAACTCCACCGTGAACCAGTAAACCTGAAGTGTCACGTTGTGTGATCAGTAAAGTTGCCGAAACTCTCGCTCTTAAAGACACGTCAGCGGCGCTCAGAATATTGGAAACGGCATAGGGAACGGGAAAATTTACCCCTTATCCCTTAGACTGTATTCCTTATAGTTAATAGATTATTCATTTAGTATTTTATACTTTCCAGTAATAGAAAAAAATTACAACGGACAGATTATGATACAATTAAAAAGAATGCTTATAATCTGGTATCGTGAAATACATAAAGATATCAATTATCTGTAAGTAATTATTCCACATTCTCTTGGTAAAAATTTCATGAAAATTCTTCAAAAGCAATCGCGTTAATCTTTCCGTGGAACTAACACTTAACATAGTACTAAGAAATGAAAATAAATGATCATACAACCATTAAGAGTTGAATAAGAATTATTCTTACCGTGGACAGCTTTTCGATCTCTGCATCCGATGCTCCGAGCGATGCCAGTCCGATTTCTTGAGAGAACTGAGCGAAATGGGGATCTGCCAACAGCGGCATGTGACCGATCATCTCATGAATGCAATCCCTAGAAGGCAACAAAAATCCACTTTTATTACAATATGTTGTTTAGAATATATTACAGGTTACAGATATACGAAACCTGAAAGCTTAAGTCTACACATGTAGTATATATAATTCTTTTGGTTGGTGTATTATGTTTATAAAATAAAACACTTGCATAAATTTAGCAGATTTTAAGACGCGAAATATTTTGACCAGAAGAGTAAAAAAAAATGGAGGGGTGAGGGTCAGAGACATTCATATTAGTCATTCGCCATTTCGCCATTGAATCGATTCGTCTCTTCAACAAGGAAAAAAATAATTTACCAGCCTTTTTGTATTTCTCATTTGAAATTTTATGAGTCAAATTATTAGAATAATTAAGGTCATTAACACTTTGAAGTCGTATGTTGCCCTAGTGTCCCACCTTTCGATGAGAAGTGCGCGGGTGCAGAGGGAGCGAGGGGGCCAATCGCATTAGACGCGTAATGGAGCCGGCTCGTTTACCAGGGCAATTGGCCACCCTTTCAGCTCCGTCATCGCGCGCTTAACTCGATTGCGTCGCAAAAGCTCCCCTTCCTCCGATGGCTGGCTAGCCGCCTCTCGCAACTTCTCGAGTTATGCTTTGTCATCATCTTCGCCTTGCTCTGTCACATCAGAGACAAAGTGACAGAATCCCCTTCAATCCCTGGCCTTGTCTCGGGCAATCACCACATGTTACTAGTGATATTCCATCGCTTCCAAATGTTACCACGTCGTGAAGAAATAAGTTATCAAATATCCTTTATCAGTAAACAATACGAACAATTTAAAAATGAACAAAATATATTTGGAAGTTCATTTCTTACTAATTGAATTCTTTAATAACTCACTCGCAAATTTCAAAATGATCCAAGTAGCCGGGACCCCGAAGTGTATTTAAAACCCTTGATCTTTATGTACTCAGATTACTCGAAATGATATTTCAATAATTACAGTTAACTAATATGTGATTGGAGAGATATTTTTGTCTTCGGAATAACTCCTCTCTTTTGTATCACAGTAATTGAAAAAGACCTTTACGTAATATATAATGACATTTAATTTAACTCTTAAATTAAATGTCAAGGCAAACGAAAGCTTCTTTGTCAGAAAGACTGATGTGCACTTGGAGGAGAGTTGCTGCCTTCAATCTAGAGTGATCCGCTTAGTGAAGGTGGGGAGAAGGATTTATGAGCCAGTTGCAAGGTTTTGGAAGGGAGAGCGAGATCGAAAAGCTGCCTCTCCGTATAATTAACAATGAATTTTAACATTTTCGTATGTTAAAGATTCCAAATCACTACGTAACTGATGTTCCAGGATATCCTTTCTACGCGATCCTTCTGTCTTGTTCCGAAATGATAAATACTTGTTCCCTTAAAACAAATAATTTAGTTATCAATATATCGCAATTTAAGGAAAGAATACCTCAAAACACGAAAGTTAACGGTAATATATAAACTACATCAATTTTGGGTTAATTTTATTTTTGATTCTTTATGTAATTTTGTTAGGTATTCGTTATTTGTATTTACATTTTAAAAAACAAAAACAAAATATCTGATGTTTCTACTTAAAAATTTATTATATATATGTAAATAATAGGAGGGTGGCTAATGGAGACAAGAGGGAAGGTGAGAGACATAACTTGAGTCTGTGCGGCAGATATCCGTTGTGGGAGGGACGCTCAGGCTAACCCGTAAGTTCCCTTTACCAGGAAACACTATTTAATCTCTGGGAGCTGCAAGTATCCTGGTCGAGAAGAGACTCGTGAGTCACACGACCTTCGCAAAGAGAGAAAGCGGAGACAGCTGACTAACTGCGCTTACACGTGCAAGGCGCGTGGCTTCGCCATCCTGTGTGTGGCTCAGGCTAGCAAAACAATGCCCTTTTAAAATGAGACAACCTTACGGAGACGAGGCTTAGTTTCTCAGGCCAGAATTTAAATGTTTAAGTAATTGACTTCACTGTTTACTCTAATCGTTCAACGTGTCCTGTGATTAATACAATCACGTCATATTAATTTTGCTAGAACAGCGCAGTTAGGCGAGGAAAATTTTGTTTCTCAATGGTGAATTCCCCCAAGTCCACGTAAACTCATCTGAAGATTTCTATTTTATCTTCCGAGGAAGTCCGAGTTATCTAACCAAGAATTTAGTTTCCAAAGATTTCTACGAAATTCTGCGAAGTAGATATCCTGAAGAATAAGAAGGTACTTACGGCTCGGGTGTATGGTGTGGGGAGGAGGTGTGACGCACGTACTGCGTGCTCTGGAACACACGGAAGGCCAAACTGGCCAGGAAGTCACGTGCCGTCAACAGGCCAGCGGCGGGACGGAGCCGGAAGCCTGTGTACTCTGAAATGTGTCATGCGTCGTCGCAAAGAATTAGTCAAGTGGAATGTCATACAGGTAGTCATCATGTACTTCTTGAGTTCTTACTTATCATGCATTATGTATGTACTATGTTGATTTGTTATAAAATTCTATATGATACGTTTCCAATTCATATTATTGTAAACAGTTTGAATATTTTATTTTAGTAATATTTCTTTCTACAGAGTCATCCCAATTCACTAAATCTTCACTAAATTCTACAGACATTTTTTTATTATTGCTGTAATGGTATTGCGGCTTTATCGACATACCTATCAGTTTGTAATTTCCAATAGTAGTTCACAAAAGTCAGGCGTGCTTTAGGCCTCACCCTCTAGCTTAATAAGAAGTATTTTAAAATACCAAATGTCTTAAAGAAATTGCGAGTGAAATTTAAATAATTAAAAATGTTTGTTTTAGGTAAATTAATACATTTTACTGATGAGTTTTTAATTCCCTCCGCTGAAAGGAAATCTAGAACGTACTTTTATTCAGAGAAGAGTTTTATGTAATTAGATATCTCGGTCTTTATAAAGTGTCAGTTAAGAAGAAAATAACTCTAAAGCTCTCCGGATACTCACTGGTGAGGAAGGCAGACATCTCGTTGAGCTGAGGCACGCGATCCGGTGTGAAGATGCCCGCATCTTGCAGCATGCTGAACACGCGCCTGTACTCGGCGCACGCGTAGCGCGGAAGAAGTGCCACGGTGTTGGCGAACACTTCGCCCCACGTCGACGTCTCCGCAGCTGTGTAATCGATGTTGGGGATGGGGTCGCCGTGCTTGTAGGAGAAGGCGATGTCCGCAATCATCTTGCGACGAGCGCGGTATTCCTTGTCTGCGAAACCCGGGTGGCTCATGTCCAGTTCAGGTTCGTACTTGGTCATGAGGTGGTTGCAGTTGTCCAAGTCGGACGCGTGACGAGGGAACCAGGGATCTACGAACAATATACTCTAGTAAGTACTAGTTTGATTTTTTTATAACTTTTATATGCTATTTATGGGCTACAAAATTTAACTTCTCTTAATGGATACATGGCAATTAGTACCAACTTAAAAACAAACATGTCATGAGATCTCAAAAACAAATTTCATAACAATTTTTCGTTAATTCTCCCCACAAAATCGTTAATAACTATATTTTTAATTAATCGAAAATATTAAGAACAAAACGCTGAAAACTTTCATTCCTGGTAAAGAGTTCTTGTAGTCTAGTATCTGGACAAGAAAATGCCTTGGAAGGGCCGAAGTGGTCGAGAGACTGACCCTTGACGGAGAGAGCGCCTTGCAGCAGCGTGACGCCGGCGAGCGCAGGGCTCTGGCGCAGCGTGCGCAGCAACGGCAACAGTTGAGGTCGCGGCAGCCGCACGCGCAACAGAGCCTCGGCTCGCGCGCCAGGTGCACGGGCGGCGCGGGTCTCCACATGCTCCACCTCACCCTGTCAAACATCGAAGCATTGAGTTTTGTGTTCATTCGATAACATAATCAAAATATGGTCTAACCCTTGCGATATTTTTATGGACACTTTTCTCGTATAGAAGATTAACTGAAGTTACGAACTCCAATACACTAATAGCCATTACTAGGGAAAAACCGCCATAATTTATTGCATCAAAATGAAACAGGTTTTTGCCTATTCCGATGCATTGTTACAGGTGCGTATTAACTGATAAATTCATTATTGACGTTTCACTAGATATATTAGAAAATCACCTCTGAGTAAAATAAGTAGACCGTAAAAATCATTAGCTCGAGGACATTAACTCAATATAATTTTGCCTACTACGGGGATAGAATTCACAAACGTTTAATTAATCTATTAATATTAATTGCGAATACACGTCTCGTCCGAAGTTTGTTACCTATTCTTTGACTGCGTTCCTTTATCCCATTCAAGAAAATTAGTTATCGTAATTTAAGCACGAAGCGTATCAGATCGAGAGTATCATATCTACAACTTTGGAAAGCTGTGTACGTAATTAATGGAGAAATATTGATAAAGACTGGTAAAACATTAACAGCGAAAACAACTTACAGAACTATAATATTTAGGATAGCACACGAGGTGGAAGAAAAGCACTTTCCAATGTTCTCTCGGTGAATAATAACTTGTCATTAAAACCATACATTTATAAGATATTTTATGACATGATATAGAAACTTCAGTAAGTTATTATATAAAACAGAAGAAAAAAAACCTGCAATAAAATATGCTAGCGCGGTAAAGGAAAATAAGACTGAATACAGGGCTGTGATATAGGAGAAAGAAGAAAATTGAAACTGACAAATTCAAACAAATTTTGATAAAGATTTCAAACAAATTATCGAGTGTAAAAGAAATTCTTCCATATTGAGAGAATGTTTTACACACTTCACTACAAATAACGATAGGCGAAATCTAAGAACCAACCTAGATAAAAACATAGTAAAACAATATCCGGTAGGGTTTAAGCGCATTCAAACGTAAAGTGTGTTGTACCTGTAGCCCCTCGACAGCGCGCAGCACGCGAGCGAGCGCAGTAGCGCCGTCGCGGAGACGCAGCAGCAGCGAAGGACGCACTTCCGTGGCGGCGCCGCCCTCCGCCTCCACTGCCGCAGCCACCAGCATCTCCTCCTCAGTCAGACCAGCATCTAAGCATTCAACAGGTGCTCTTGGACTGCGACACGACTAACTATACCACTCGTACAACTTATTTCATTTCAGTGTCCTTATTGGTTAATTCGGTCTGTTGCCTGCATTTAACACGACATAGTTGACAAATAACTTGATTTTTCGATTCATTTGAAAAAAATATACATTTTTGCCATTTTATGAACAATTTCCCCCCCTTCTTCCTAATAATATGAATGACTGAACTGGTGTACTGTAATACACGATAATTTTGCGATATTGTAGTCTTGTCAACAACATTACCATTTAATTTTTTTTGTCAACATTACATTTTTTCTTAATCATTGTTTATTGCTATAATTTATAGTTTTAATATGTAGTATTTCCTACAATTAATGTAAATAGTTTTCCTTAGATTGCTCAACCAACGAAAGTCACAATTTGAGATGCTAATATTTTTAGTGTCATTATTTCATGACTTGTCAACTTTGTAAGTAAGCGAAGGAGGAAGAACCTATTCCTCACTGAACAGCTTTAAGTGACGTTGCAAGGACGAGAAATTATGTACATACTCTGAGGTGATGAACAGAGATGGTTTGGTAATTTATTTCTAGAGGTATATGACCCATCCAGAAATTTCAAATACGCGAGATGCGTACCTCTAAGCTCTAACGTTAAAAAGAGCACGTGAAAGAATCTTAAATTAATCAAATATTGAGTCTCTTCATCTAAGTTAAAGGATCGTCGGGAAAAATTCATATCGGTTTTAATAATATATTTTGACTCATGGTGATGGGTAATGCGACCTGCTCTCCATTCTCGGGTGAAGAAATTGGGGAGGTAAGGTGTTTTATTACTTGGGTACGTACCCGAAATGAAATTTGCGTGGGTAACTAACTGAAAAACTCAGTTGTGTAGAGCCGGGGAACGAAACCGGGCTATATTTTTTAGAGTTTTTAGTCCCTCCTTTCGAAAATTCTTTATTTTGTTGTATTTGCAGAGTGCTTTATATTTGGTTAGATTGAGTTGTCGAAACTAAGATTATAATTCTACTACTGAACCTAGGATCCAAAAACGCCCAAGTACAATACAGTGTATTTACACAAAATGATAAACAAAAACAAATTCAATTATTTGTATTTATTTTGTTATTAAACGTAAAAAGGATTTAATAATTTATGCTCAATTAGACCATTAATATCTTTGGGACCTGACTATCTAGAGAATATTTGAATATTTTACCAATCAATTTAGAGGTTTCCAGTCACCACTCAACATAGGATCCTCAGAATGGCGAGAAAATTCATAAATACGAGCGCGAAGACTTCGTCACTCGCTAAGAATTCGCACCACTGAGCTGGTGGCAGTTCGTGCCTAGTGGGTGGGAGGGGAGAGTGCCACTAATTGCGTCCGGTAGAGGAAGGGGCGAAGGGCGAGGACGAGGGGCGAGCTCCGCGCGCGTAATGGCCCTCGCTCCGCCGCGCCTTTTGACGCGCGCTGAGTGCTCCGCGATTTCACGGCCCACTGCGGGCGAGCGACCCGTCCTCCCAGCGACACCAACCTCTCGTTCTTCACCATTCCCCACACCAACTACGAGATCTGCTTCCCATTCACATGGCTGTACTAATCATCTTTGTAGTTTCCTTGAACTAACGCTCTGCCATTACACCCCCAACTATCATCCCATATAATGTTTTTCCTCACCAAATCCACCGTGCCTGAACTCAACCGATGGTAGTAGTTAATTTGCACCCCGTCTTGTCCTGCCGTCGCCTCGTTTCCGCAGCAGCTGTCTTTTAGGTGGCGACTTTAGAACGAGGGTCGCGAGAAAGAAAAGAACTTGTTCGGAAGCCAACTTCTAAATGTCAAGATCCGCGATTCTGTAATCTGCTCTCACATCCAGTCCCTTTTGTGCAATTTCTATTCTCTTCAAAGCTCTTTCGCGGGAATCACGACGGTCTTCAAGATCTCGCAATCTGTTGTTACTACCGTCGAAGAATGTCTGAGGAGATTGCTTTAAGAATGTAGCCTAGTGGAGATTTCACCTCGTTATCAGAGTTAAAATAAACGCAAAATTACTTCAATGTACCAGAAAATATTTTAATTAATACAATTTTTTTGCAGTAATAATTCTTTCTCGATTACTGTGACCATGTGTTCACCTTGTTTTCTTGGGACTTCAAAAGAATAAATTATGTGCACTAGCACTTTCATAACCTCGCGTTCCAGATTTGGTTCATGAAAAAACATTCCATTAACTTACGAATATTATCCACGTAGCGTTTATAATTGTAATTCACACATTTCAGATTTAGTGAATGTCTCGTGAGTAACATTTATTGCAGAGGCAAAAGCACTTAAAACTCAGAAATTTTCTTCTACGGTATTATGGCTATAAATACTCAAGTTTACTGCACCTAGTCTTTACACAAGTATTTTACGATGTTGACACACGTGACGTATTTTATAATTTTATAGCTGGTTTGTATTCCACTATAAATGATGTAACATTCACAACTACTGCATTTATTTGTCTCTGCGTTGAAAAATTTCACCTCTGAATTTTATACTTTAACATAAAATTACATAATATTAGTTTGATACAATTATTTTTAGAAAGTCATCTCTGCGAGGAAAAGAGATTAATAACTTTGTTATATATGCTCTGAAGAGAGCTTATTAACGCGACATTCTGCTTTACTGTATGGTATAAAGTATTTTGTTGTGACTTCCGCACAATTAAAAAAATCTCGTAATGGGACATCATTAATAAATCCTGCACAAAGTTACCCCGTAACGTCGTATACAACGAAGCAAATAAAAGTACTCAGCATTACGAGCAAATATCACAAAGTTATTAATTTTTCTTGTTTCCTCGCAGAGATGACTTTCTGAAAATAATTGTATCAAACTATTATGTAACTTTATGTTCAAGTATGAAATTCAGAGGTGAACTTTTTCAAAACTTTTTCCATCCATGAAGTAATGTTTAGGTTTTATATTTTGACTTACGAATAAGCTAAGTACGAAAGGTGCCAAGGCATCAGTATTACCCCGTGTACGTCGGTGCCTAAGAAAGAGCGTATATGTTAAGTTTTAAGATTATTGTAACATTAGAAACTATTGGAAGACAATTTCGAAACTTACTCATGAAATAGAAACTGCTATTTGTCACCATAACGCAAGGTTCTTTTCCAATTCTAAGTATTACTTTCTTTAGGTTATGTCAGAGGCCTACGTGAATCGAGCTTTCGTACGACGTTAGTATATGATTGACATACCTGACGGTTCATCGCTGCTGGATCCATCGTCCGGCTGCGCAGCACTCTCCTCGTCGGGTGAAGAGATGTCTACATGCGACACACAACAAATTGAAAGCGTGCTCTCACGAGCATGCGCGAGCGCGACGGCAAGGTGTCACGATTTGCCCTGCTGCTCATAAAGGAAATCTGGTCATCAAGCTTCGAACTTGAGGAGCTAAAGGTTCATCGACGTTTTTATATCCGATGAATTTCACGAAAACTTATCATCGTGGTAATGTAATTGAATACTTTAACATTGTCCTATTGGAAATGGACAAACCTCCTAAGGGATATTGTTAAATTATTCAAATGAATCGCCACGATGATAATAAGCTACAGATGAGACAGTCCATAAATTTCGAAATCTTCCCTGAGGGGAGAGGGTGTGTGATATCGTTCCACTGCGTTACACCGGTGTAGGGATTGTTAGCATTGGTGTTACGTAATGCTAACGTAGGGTATAGAATGCTTTTAAAACATAAAAGTTGTTTCTGTAATTCATGTACTCGCGAGAGGAAAGATACAGGAAGAACAATTAAGACAATGCCTCAAATATTATCCCCACATTTTCCGAAAAGGAACATTAGTAGGGGAGAGATGAAAGAAATTGTCATTTATGGACGACCCTTTCAATCTCATACTGATCAAATTTTCCAAAAGGAAAAAAACTCAAATGCCAATGAAATTATTTTACTCGCCTTGAATAAGTTTATTCCGAAAGTCGCGAATCCATATACTGTAGCCAATTCAATCATCTGAGTTATACTCAAGCATGTTTGGAACTATTTACTGACCTACGTAATTTTTCTGCGAATTTCTCTATGGCAGCAGAGTAGAAGGGTAGAAGAGGGTTTTGTGGGTGAACAACCACATGCTTACCTTCAGCTTGAGGCAGCTCCTCTGGTTGGAACACCTCCTGCTCAGACACCTCCTCTGCCGCCGGAGCATCATCTACATCAAGGGAAGGATTGGTCAGAGGAGAAAGAAGAGGCGGTGGGCAGAGCGGTTGGCCCCAGCACACACACACATGCACACGGCCATGCAAACACATGCACACAACATTTAAGACGACGTGTGATTAGGAAAAATAAGTGTCAGATTGTGAAAGTGAGCAAGTATTTGCGACAGTCAGCAAACAGACTCAACGAAAGCCAAAAACAAGGATAGAGTGGTCCTAGCCAGTAGAGTAATTAATAGAGTGGTCCTAGCCAGTAGAGTAATTAAATTAAGTCATTACGAGAAGCAGAAACTAATTGTATATTATAGTTAGAAAGAAAACGAGCTAGTTATGAACTATTCATAGATCAGTTAGCATGCAGATGAGTACCTCATGGTCATTTATATCAATGAATCAAAACAAAAAAAAATATTTACTCTTTGGTCAAAATTGAATTCTGGAGAAATTTCATTCGCGAACAACTAATTTATCATTTTTTGTGTTATTACATGTATTCATATCCATTAACCATTGGTATCTAATCTAAAACAGTTAACTCAAGTATAAACAACTTGTTAGCAGTCATAAGGTATTTTATCAGAAAAAAATTCCAAGCAGAAGCATTAAGAGACTGAAGACATAACTACTTCGGCAACCTCCTCTAAAAGGCAACATACAAAGAAAACAACACATGCAAGAGACATGCGGTTAGTCAACCCTTACCTCCACTACCGTGCGCCGCGCACAGACAGCCTCAGTAGAAGTGACTCAGCGAGGCTGGAGGCAAATGTGCGAGTGAAAAATTAAGAATGCACTTCACGTTTCTGAAGTCTGAAAGTTTCATGTAGCCAGGTACTCGAAATTGCTACCCTTTTACCAAAGCATCAATAAGAAGTGGGAACCAATTCACCGCAAGAGCCACCTATGGTTCTGATTTGCAGTAGAAGAAAAGCAAATTAATTCCTTGCAACAAACGAGCATATTCTTTTGAAGAACTGTACCACGAGAAGAGTTAAAATGCATTGGCGAGATGGTTTCTGTTCTCTCAACCACTGTATTGAGTCAAACTAGTCATAAGCCAGAATGAAAAAAATGTGCCATCAGTGACAAAAAAGAACTCTCTCCTGAAACTACTACTTCAGAATCTCTTTATTAATTACTTGCCGTCATCACTAAAACGATGTACGAACAGCAGTAAATGTTGCAATATTTGTTGGGGTTGTCTAGTCAAATTTGGTAGTGTGGGTGCGCTTACGTCGGATCAGTTAGGATATTCTAGTCAACCTAAAATTTTTAATGAAATATGACTAGTGTTCAAGCTGTATTAGTTCTAAATTTAATAGACTTTATATATTTTTAAAACTAAACTATGCAAACTGAAGCGTCGCTCCGAGTGTTCCCTTTCAAGCATATAACATTTAAATTATGTTCAGAATAATTTTTTATGCTAGTGATGTAGTCTTTTCGGGATTACATTCCACGTCTAATGTAAATGTTAGTTAAAGTGGCGTCACCAGTACAACTCAGATTACCAGACAATTTTAGAGTTTACGTCACATGATAAGTGACCCTCGAAAATATTAGTTGTGTTTTCTCCCTCAAGCTCACAAGAAAGATTACACCTTTGCTTGCATTTCCTTGGAAGAGTGTCAGCATTTACTCTGCGCGCGTGTGTATACTCACCATGCGCGCGTTGCCGGGCGTCCTCCAATGCAGATTGCTTCGTCTGCGCCACCACCAGCGCCTCGAAGCGAGCATCTTCTACCAACGAGCGCCGACGTGACCCGTACCCATTCTGAAACACGACAGTGCATACAGTCACACGCGTGTTGCGCAAAACCTCGCAACGCTCTGCTCAAACTTAAGCAACTTGGGAACGATAAAACTGTTTTAGTACTGGAGTGCCCAATATATTGGATACAAAATGAAGAATTTAAAACCAAGAATTGCGTACAAATTATTTAAAAACTAACTGCTTGTGTTGAACAATGTTATTACTAGTAATAAGAGTCTATCCAATATTCTTTTTTGTGTCATCTAAAACTGACTTCAATTCTATCAACTTCTATTTTCCGAAAACATGAATATTTTGTGTTGTGATATTGATAAAGTTTAATTTTGACTTTCTAATGTTCCATTGTTCCAATATGTACCTTTCATTTGTTAATATATTCTCAAGTACTTCTCTGGTGCAAAATACTACAAGTTTTACATGAGAGATTACAGATTGTTGCCCAAGTATTCAGATACTTCAATTTTCAAAATGGAGCTTGTGGAATATTTTCATACAAAAAGGATTTAAAAAGCATTACATGTCTTGCGGCTAGTCCAGGATTTATTTATTCAATTACTTCGTCAAAGTCATAGTTTGGTTAATATTACCCCTTCTTTGTCTTCAAAAAATCCATTGATTATTACCATATGGTAGCAGTCTACACAAACTCAAAATTTAGGTACTGTGCTAAAGTTCTCAATGTTGTATGGTTAAGTTCTTTGTAACTGTATTTCGTACAAATAACGCAAGAAAATATATAAATAGTTCTCAATGCCGGTGCTGAAAAATTATGAAATTAGTTTACCGTTTACAACATAGGCTTTCTATCACGCTAAAAATACTCCATTAGAATTAATAAAGTATTATGTCTCTTTGCTCAAAAGAAAGTTGAGTGGGATGCAGTCCGCAATCCATAATTAAATTGTCTTAAGTACGACCTTATAAAATTTGTGACAAAGAACATTTAGAAATATTTTAATATGTATTCATGTATGCTTAAGATTTATATCAGTATAATAATAATAATAATAATAATAATAATAATACATTTGTAGTAAAAAAGCNAATAATAATAATAATAATAATACATTTGTAGTAAAAAAGCAGTACAAACTGCGTATGACCACGTAGAGGACAATAAACGAATGCCTAAAGAATGCAATTTGGAAAGGAGAATTCCGTGATCGATGACATCGAATGCTTTGGATAAGTTAAGGAAAACATCCTGAGGATTTTCTCCACGGTCATGAAATGTGACATCGTTGAAGAAAGAAAATATGGCGCTTGTAGTGGAAAAGTATTTCCTAAAATAGTGTTGATCGTCTGAGAGAATGTGATCTTTTGATAAAAAATCTAGAAGACGCTTATAGAACAATTTTTCTAGGATTTTTGAGAAAGTGGGTAGTAGAGATATTGATCGGTAATTTCCAATATTAAGTTTGTTTCCTTTCTTGTGTAAAGGTTTCACTTTAGCTCTCTTAATATGTTAGGAAACATTTTCCGATAAAGAACTATTAAAAATATTTATGAGTGGATTTAATATAACGTGGGACGAAAATTTAACAATAAACTCAGGTATATCATCCACGCCTGTTGAAATTTTGTTTTTTAATGAGCTGATGATTCTCATGACTTCACAGGTGTTAGTTTCAGAAGTGAACATAATTGGAGGACATTGATTTGGATACTGAGTTCGTTATTTTACCTACTTCTGAGAAACAAGAATTAAACAAATTTGCGATGTCCTGAGGATTTGATACGATTGTCTCATCGTAGAGAAATATTTTCTTCGCAATTTTCAATATAATTTTTAACAATATTCCACATGGCTTTCGTCCGGTTGTTCGATTTAAGTGTCTTTAGCTGCATAGACTACTTTTCGAAGAAGTCTTATATTTACGAAAATAATCATGGAATTCGTGTGGTTGGTTATAAAGTTTTGAAAGATAATATAAACGGAGTTCGTTTATTGAAGAAATCTTATCTCTTGGGGTATTTATCTATTGTATTTCTTTGTGTTAATTAACTTGCGTTTTATGAATATGTTAGAGTCGTAATATTTTAGGAATATTGAGATAAATACATTGAATTTGTCGGTGTTTTGGCTATTGTAAACATCTATGTAATTAATTTATGATGTATTATGTATTTACAAAATGAATTCTATAATGAATTTATAATATATTTTCATTGGTAGATAATGAAGTACGGTACTTCCTTCCTCGATTCTTGGAGGACGACAACCTTACACGTCATGAGACACAGCTACGAGGGAATCCCCGAGTGAACTGCTGCCGCCGGGGCAAGGTAGCCGTCATGCTCCCAATTTCCTGGAGTTCTATCGAGCCTCTTGCGCTCGGAAATTGAGCCAAAAAGCTTCCTCTTGCCGGCGGCGAGTGGTTTGAGAGACAAAGCACGTCTTTTCAAATTGACTTCCAATGCAGATGTCTAAACTTTAGACATAATTTGCTGCGGGGTTTATTCACCAACACTATTCCGGTTTGTAATTGACCTCTCCTGCGCGGACAAATAGCAATTAAATTGCCTTCAGTATGCCATCTCGCTTTTTATTAAAAGAATTGATTACTTTCTTTGTTAGTTTCTTGTGATGTTGAGCACGCTAATCATAAGAAAGGAGGATTGCCGGATTCTCAATTTAAACAATTAAAATCATGAAATCGTGTTTGTATGGTAATTGAGTAAATCACCATATAACTTAATTGCGCACATTATTACATAACAATAAATTGTCTAGAAATCTATTTGAGACGCTTAGAAAATGTGGGTATATGGTATCCTACTGACATCTTTAAAAATTTTGTTTTAAGTTGAATGTAAAATATCTCATTCTATAAAAATTAAACCGTCCACGACTTTAAATCATTATTGTTATATCTGTGAGTAAACGAACTAGTATTTTAAGGATTATTTAATTACGTAGAAGTTTACGGTTCGAGATAAGTGGAAGTTAAAAAGGTTTTTCTACTTTTTCACTTTTGTGCAAGAAAAAAAATCTTATTAATGGAGAAAACTGTATACTTAAATCAATTTAAGACTTTAAATTATTGGTTTATCCCAACAGGTAAAAGGATTCTGCTCGAATGCAACCCACTTCACGCTGAAAAATGGGAAGTAGTTGATCGCATTTACAGAAGGGTCACATGGGACCATGTGCAGAGACGAGTGAAGAGGAGTGGAGGGGCGGAGGGGTGGAGGATGGAGGTGGTTAGGTGGGAGGGGGGGGAGTCACAAGGGAAATCCCGTGGTCGGAGACGAGGCTCAGTGGAATCCGTGCCCAGAAGGCGTGCGCGCGGATCCACCTGCTCCCCGTTCCCCGACGGGAGCGGAACGACACCGTGACTCCGGAAGAGAGACTGGATCTCGCCCGCCCTCTTCCATTCCGAGCCTTAAACCCAAGAGAGCGAGCGCCCATTGAATTGCGATTCCGGAGAAGGCATGGAAAGACTCCACAAGGCTCACTTCGAAATGGGATAAACGCTCTCTGGATATCGTATAATCACAGTGTCCAGTTATCGGAATTTTGAGAGAAGACTAGAAACAAAAACATGAAACTTACAGAATCTTGTTACGGAAGGAATAGTAGTACGTTATAAATCTCAGAATTTCATGACTGATTCAAATAATACCATGTTCTGTCTCTTATGGAATGATGCAAAATAATGGAATTTGCAATTTTCCTTTATTTGTGCATTCTAATAAAGATATCCTTTTGTGGTTCAATGGACCAAAAACAACAAAGGCGATCATTTCAAATTGTTTATTCTTCTGTTTAATTCATAAAAATATCACCAGAAATTCGCACTCAACACTAGTTAAAAGAGGTTTGACAGTTTGAGACCTCAGTGGAACGAGTGGCACGAAACCCAAGACTTTACTTCTTCCACGTCGGCAGTGATGTATCTCTGCTCAAAAAACGAAGCCGTCATGAGACTCGCGTCATTGCCTCCGACGACACGGAGGATCCATTAGTAGCATTCTTCCCAACAACATTAGCTAGAGCCGCCCTGCAGTAAAAAAAAGATTTTTTAGGAAAATTGCTGCGAGTTTGACAATGACTACACCCTTTTTTGGGAGCTATTTTAGAGTGATTGATTGATGGGCTCAAAATATAAATTTAAAAAAATCAATGTTTAACCCTCAACTCAAATGTAACCCTAAAGAATCACAAGTTTGTTTCTCATAAAGTATGTGATTGAGAATACAAGTTATCGATGCCTGGTAAATAACCACTTAGCTAAAATAAACTATATGAACTATTTTATAGTGCAAATCAAAATTTAGGATGCTAACAGCATAACAAGATTTTCTAAAATAAAACAAGTTCTCTCGTTTATTTATTATAAGTAACTAATTTAGGAGTTTTTTCACACGATAATTTGGTAGTTTTATTTATTTAACTTACCGTCTCTAAATTCAAGAATGAAAAGAATGGAGTATGTTCTTGAGTATTGCTTGTGAAGGCTTAACATTTTACAGATTATGTTTTGTAAACAAAAAAATCTTAGAGATTTACATGCGTTCGACCCGTAGCAAGGGCATACCAACAAGGGTGAAATGCGAGTGCGCCCAAAACCATCGCGGGGTGGCTCAGTCTTTACGGATCGGAGTGAAAGCCAAGGCCGCCGGTCCAGTGAACGACCGGTACGCGGGCGGCACCGCGGCCTTGGCACGGCCTTGGAACCAGCAGCGCGCACCGACCGTGGCGAAACACTTGCGAATCGTCGCGCGCTGTTTGTCACCCACCAACACTTTCATTTCCACCTCATTTCCCCTTCGTGAACACGTAAGCTTTGTAAGACCGTAATACCTGCATTCGGATATTTTAATTTCGAAGAAAACTTGAGTGATCTTATGACTTATCTATAGAGTAGCTTGACTTTCGGAGTCTTGTTCTGGAAACCCAATGTTTGTGAACGATGTAAAATTTGAATCTGCACAAACGCTAGCTATACAAATACCAATTAGTTTGCTTATATCGCGATCGTAGAATTAATTGTGTCTGCAAAAAAAACAGAACATAATTTATATAAATTCCATTTCTAATGTTGGCTTTCGCATTACGAATTTATTTAAGCTATTGAATAAGTACGCTTCATTATTGCATCTTTTAATGACGTAGAGGGGTTCTTTGGAGCATTCAAAAATAGCGCGGACAAATCCAAACAAGTGGGACACGCCTGAATGATGAAGGGAAAATTTGAAAGGGAACCTTTTAAGACTGTTGTGATTATCAATGCTGTATGATGTGTTCCGGGAATGATCGATTAATTATTACACCAAACGATGTAGAAAAGAGTAATATACTAGTACAACCAAGCATGAAGTTACATTTACTCGGGTCGTATAATTTCTTAAAACCAGAACAAGAAATTTATATATAATTTTGAGATGAACCATGTCTTAAATCAATCTTTTAGTGTCTCGCATGACATTACTCAGTTCTCGATAATAATACTGACTCGTCTAGTATCAAGTCGTTCTTGGAGAGGGTTCCCCTTGACTAGTTATTCAGTGATTGAATCTCATGGTTCGTGTCCTCGTGGTGACAGCTGGCGTAAGAGGGGCGTGGCGTCCAGCAACCGGACGAGAGTTTCCGCGTCCGCGCCCTCGCCACACCCCTTGTTGCTCTGCTGCTTCTCCTCCACTCGCCCCACGCCCTCACAGGTGCTGCTGCCAACAGACACTCGTTGCCAGCAGTCGAATGCCATCGACTGCCTCGGGCTCGTCGTCCACACCCCTCATTACATGCACTCCCGATAGCGATATTCCACTGTTACCAACGGCGCACGTGGAGGAAAGCTTACAGACATTTCATATACTATACAATTATGATCTTTACTCCATTTCCAATGATTCTGTGGAATAATACTCATGTCTTACTATTACCTCCAAAAGTCATATTCATAAGTATGAAAATTCTTAACTTGTTAATCATTTTGTCCATTTTATGAGAAAATACATTTTCTAATACAAAAAATATACCCCATCTAATTCCAGTGTTTCCTAACAATGCAGAAATTAATTCCTGTCGCACAGATGTTGGATGGTACGAATCCGAACGGACGAATAAAAGTAGAACTTTATTTGAGTTCGTGTAGAGTTTGAGTCGCCGTAGTAGCAGTAGGATGCATATGGAGGTGAGACAATGCGAGTCCTGCGGTATCTTATCTTCCTAGTGACTTAGAACACGACGGAAAGGAGAATTTACTATGGGGAAGAGTTGAATAGAACGGCCAGTATTCTTATCTACCAGATAGGTTTTACCGTGTCTATGTGAATTAAATTACAGGTAGAATTAATCACCAATCAAAATACAAATAAATATTAACTAAACTGAACAAAAGAATAATTCTGAGAATGTCATTCAACATTTAATAATTGAGGTCCACAATAAAACAATTTATACGTCCTACGTTCCGGAAATTGATATATTCATAATTAGGAGCGAATAAGAATTCATGAAAACAATCCAGTTCTTTAAAAAGTTACAAATCCCCACAAAAAAAAAATTCTCACATTTTGTGTTTTATCCACAAGGTGAGCAACTTGGTATTATCTAACAATGAGAGGGTCAGCAACGTGCTCTGCAATGTGCTCTGCAATGCAAATTTAAATAAATTTATTGTCAAAAAAGCAATACAAATTGCGTATGAGCACGTGGATGACAATCTTTACCTAGATTCATATTCACGCAGAAGTTAACTAAAGATTTAAATAGTAACGATATTTAATTAAGATTTCACATGTTGATCTGAACGCAGCGACGAGCGACGAGCCCTCAAGAGCACGCACGCATCTTCATGTGACCTTGGCTAACAGAAAAACTCCTGTCCTCGCGAAGAAACTGCTTGTGGTGGCGGCGGCGATGGAGGCGGTGGCACTGTCGCCGCGAGGGAAAGGCACGAGCTGCCTCTGCCGCCGGACAGAAGCAGATTGCGATGTGGTAACTAGGAGCGTTCGTTAGCAAAGACCTCGATGTTATCGCGGTGCGTGGTGTGGGAGCCATGAGAACTTCCTTCATCCGCCGGGAAGCATCGAGAGCGCGAGACACGGCGCGCAAGCCGACACCCGCTGCTGTCTCCACCTCCTCCTCCTCCTCGGCACCAAGTTCACCACGTTACGTCATTCAAAACAAACTCTTCCTTTCCTCCCCTAGGACTCTTACTTTTGAATTAGGAATTCCCAAATAATTGTGACCAACAATTCAAATAGCGGTGCAACCTCCTGACGGAATAATACCGTAATAAAGTACGAAAGATTATTAAAACATTATTAAAGATTAATCAAATATAAAATATCCATCATGGGTTTAATTGAAAAAAGATTTGTCCGCAGACTACATAAACCTTAACAATGAACTCCTGTTTCATGTTTATTGTAAACTTGCAGTGGTTTAAAACAATTTGCATTCCGTTGGGCTTATGTCATTATTGTTGCATTTTTATTTCCGTCTGTAATAATAAAGGTACGTCTGTATTGTGTCAATATTTATGATAATAGTCTCAAAAAAAGTGGTCACTTCGTTTAGTACGACTTCCCCCTCATTGGTGTAAGATTATGTTAAAAGTTGAACACGCCATTTCAAAAGTTTTCCTATTGTTCAATTACAGGATACAAAAGAAATAAGACATTTAACGAATTATTTCTAAAAGAAATTCATAATTAGTTCCGCTATGAAAATCTGGACGATGTTTCGAGATCATAGTTTCATTTCAAATCTTGCGTATAAATCCCGTAATTAATAGAATTTACACTCGAGCACTAAAGAGCTTGTCTTAAGGGACGCTTTTTTCTTTTAGATATGTGCATAGTTAATTAAATGACCTCGGCATAATTAGTTAATTGCGGCGAAGTCCTTCGTAAATAAGTGACGTTTCACCTGAGGCCGACGGTGGCAGGTTGATTGTCGTATAGGAGTCTGACGTTTTCAGGTGAAGCTGAAAAGGAGGGGATTTGACCGTGTCCTATGTGTATCAATCACAGCGGCTTGTAGTTCCCTTTAACCCAGTAAACCCTCAAACAGTAATTAAGTGTCTAAGGTCATGAGATTAGCTAAAAAGTAATTATAGTCTCTACATTAATGAGTAGAGTAAAAAGTAATTCTAGACAAGATCAAAGTTCCTGAGTTTGCAAGACCTTTTGAATCTGGATATCAAATAAATAAAAGCATGTTGACATTATGTCACTGCTCGATCATAACCACTCCCTTTAAGAAAAGAAAGGCATGCCTCGTAATCTGACCTCGCTTTAGAGTAAGTGACAAATATGGAAGTGAAAGGTTTCAACGGGAAAAACACTTTAGGAGAGGTCAAGTGTAAGAGAGCTTGTTGTTAATTGGAACAAAAAGCCCAAGAATTTCTGGAATCATTAAGAAAACATAAGTCTTTGGTCACGGGAGTTGTTGGAATGAACTAAACTATCCAATAAAAAAAGGTTCAATGAATTCTAAATTATTACTCATGACTGAAGTATTAACTGTCAAAATAAGTAGTATATGGTAATTACTTAGCTCGAGTTAAAGCTTAAATAAGTCAAAAGAGAAAAAAAGGGTTTTATTTTTTAAACAATAACATTTCATAGGTTTGCTCTTGTGCAGACCATAACGATATTGTACAATTAAATTTAAAACTCCCTTTAAAAACTAATGTGAAATTGAAACTATTCTCAAGGATTCTAATGCTACATAGCCTTTATGAGGTCGAATCAGAAGGTTGTGCACCTATAGGAAATCATGTAAACGACATTTTTAGCTTCAGAAAATTTATTCATTACAATTACGTAACCGCCAAAGAATCAGGAAAAATAGTTTGTATTTAATTGGCTGTATCATTAGGTTTTCAAAAATATTCCAAACAAATTTATTCAACCATACAGCTTTATGACTCGCCTCTTGACAGTATTGGTGGATAGTGTTTTTCAATTTGTACATTGGAGATGCAGTTTTACATTCATACACTTCGTCAAAATTAATAACTTAACTCTTTCAGTTAAGAGTATGAAGTTGATGCAAGTTTTGTGATGTTTCCAAGGAATCCTGAGGAATTTATTCAAACTGTGTGGACTTTTTGTGATGTTTCCAAGGAATCCTGAGGAATTTATTCAAACTGTGTGGACTAAGGTCAAATAACTGGAAAGCTTTACGGAAAGCTTTTTCAAATAACGTAGCTTCAAATAACTGACATTTTCATACCATATAAATTTTTGGTCTTTTTATATTGTCGATAGGTAACATTGTAAATCGTATTACAACTAAGAAAGCGTCTAAAATGTGTTATTAGAAGTACATCAGAAATAGATATTGAAAGTCGTAAAATTAGAATCAACAGCGTATTATCGTAAGGCTAGAATGAATATGCATTTTATGTAATCCTGAAGAATTCTGTTACTATGGAACATTTTAGGTAATCGGGATTGTTACTTCCCGACAAAAAAATAGAACATTTTTAACTATGTGCGAATTTGTGCAGCCTCTGAAGTACATAACTTTCGAACGTATTTTTGTATGTATCGTTCTGCTTGACTCCTGTAAACATCATTAAAGAAAGATCCTTGGGATAATTTTAGCTAGTCCATTTTACATTTACTTACATCTACTTTGAACTTTGTACTAAGTCTTGTAGACTTTTAGACTTTCTGAAATCAGTTGTAGTTAACTTTAACTTTAGCACAAATGTTGCAAATGAATCCGCTGATTCACATTCTCCTTCAGGCCTTAGTGTAACTTTAGCAACTGGTGGGAGATATCCGTAGGTATCCATCACTTTTCTGCTACAATTAGAAGTTACGAAAAACTACTTAGCCCCCATACGGACAACCACTTAAATGAACTAAGAAAGATTGATAATCTTACGTATACAAAGATGAATGTAATACTTTTCTGAATTAATGGAATTCAGCTAAAGAAGTTCTATCCACCACAGACAATATCAGACTGAGAAAGTCATCTGCACAAATAATGAGCTAGGGTTATAAACCTATTTATGGAACACAACCACGTAAGTTAATAGCACACCTATAGCCAGAAATGTTTTTCAGATGGGGTTCCAGACTTCTTACTAAAAATTAAGTTCTTTCAACTATACAGTTATTTGTCCCTCTATTTTATTTTAAATTTGCTCAATTGCTTTATTCAAGTTATTAATCAACAAAATTTAAATTAAAAATATTTAGATAAATTACTTTCATTACAAATTTAAAAAGCTAAGGATGGTTCCGAGTTACCCTCCAGTTTTTGCACTTAACTTAAATAAACTTTGATACTTCATTATTCTTAGATAATTATCAGGTGAATGAAATATATTTAGTACTGTAACAAACTAAAAAGCGGACTCAATATCATCCTTAAAACAAGAACATCTTCAGTAATAATAACTGCTTCATAAAAAAATTGTAGAAAAGAAAATTAACTCCTGCCTGTTATTAATGAGATAAGAACAAACAGGCCGAAGACTGGTGCGGTATTCTGCGCTTGACAAGGCTTTTGATTGAATTCAAACTTATTCTCCCCAAACATTATTAATCAGCTAGTCCCTTTGTTGTGAGCCAAACTATTATACAACAACCTTTTCACCAGTTCATTCATGGATTTTTTGTGATATCACATTCTAAAATCGAATTATTTTCAAATTAATAATTCATTATATGGAGAAAAGCAAATACTTGACATTCGTACGTTAAGTGTTTCCCCGTTAAGAATTTAGAGAGTTCACCGTATTAAGCTAGGAGATTAACGAATTGTTTATAAACAAGAATGAAAAAATTATTGTGGTTTCAATTTCTCAATCCTTCAGACCCAGATATAGGACTCGTCAATATGTCCTAGAGCGTAATAAACTATTTAATTTTTACACTTAACTATGTACCACTTCTGCATTTCTTTAAAGCTAGTTCTCATTTTAAAAACGAACATTTTACATGTTGTCTCAGGAACTTCAAATGTTACATTCTGTACTTTCAATGGCTTGAGACAACTTTAGTGGTCATGAATGTTACCTACTCGGGCAGGATTTTGTCAAATAATTCAAAGAACATTTTAAAGGTTTCTACGAATATTCACAGGCTTACATTTTGAAGCTAAAAACGATTATACTAGAAACAACACTTTCGTACAAATATTTTTTTTAAAAATTCGAATAAATGTTCAATTCCTTCATGATTGAGTACCAATTTGCTTGAAAGAAAAGAAGTTAAATCGTTATCAGCAATATCTCATTCAATTAAGTATGTTCCACCGCATCACTCGAAATTATTAACTAACTATTAAACATAAGAACTTGACATGTTTTCATGAAACTGATGAAAATTGTGACTAAATTCCATCTTGCAACAGACATTTCAGCTGATGGTAAAAATGAAAACAAGTTAAACATACTGACAATTGAATAGATGTAAGACAGTACCTACATAAAGACCCTGCCCAAAGTAATCCTGAAACCAATTCATTGGTTGAAGTAGTGTTTTGGAGCCGCTAAGTCCGTAACGACGGCTGCCTCAATGGCAACACGAGGCAAAATACACCGTGTCGGGAGGGTTAGTTGCGAAGGAACGACGCCTAACGGAATTTACCCGGGCGCTTTCGCAGACTTTCTTCCGTTCTGTCGCCACACGAGACGAGACTTCTACCTCTCGACATTTTAATGAAACATCAATATAAACGATTGGTAACCAGTGACTGTTCGTTAGTGCTAGTGGAACAGTCGCAATTAAGGACAGTTTTCTGAATGTCTCTTACAAAATTCTCTACGATAACAATTACTAGGGAAAGTTATTACTCATTTTTATCTGTTAAATATTGTACTTATTGAATAACCGGGTTAAGAGATTTTTAAATTTACCGAAATCCCGAAAACGTTTTCCACTTTAAAAAATATTGTGGCAATTTAAATATCGTGCGGTTAATTCAATGCCAAACGCGGGCAGCACGATCACTCCAGATTCTCGCAATGAAATAAAGAAGAAACTTTACCTCGATGCTGTAGCTTTTCTTTATGGCGAACATCTCGCGGTTCTTCTGTGCAGCGGCTACTGCCATCATGATGATATTATGTGTACGTGCGGAGCTGCTAACTGCCTCGACTGCCACCAAAAGGGATGGTCCGCAAGTCGGAAGATGGTTGGTTCGATGGATACGCGTATCTCCGTCGACTAACTGGAGTACCTCTTCGTTGCTTTGGCAGCAGCGTCCAAAGGCAACCCAGTCACTCCGACGGAATCGCGAGCAGCAGCAGCAACGTTGGCCGCAACAGCGAGAGCAAGTCGCGGCCGGCAGCGCGCGTTTAAGTAGCCACGACCCCCACCGCGCATGCGTTTGTTGGTTGGTGCTCGTTCGCTTGCGCGCGCGGGCGCTCGCGTCGCGTCGGTCCCCCCGGGTTGCGCCACCCGCTTGGAAAGCCCCGCGCCCCTCCCCTCCCCACCACTCTTCGCAGGAACCCTTCGGTGGTAGCAGCAGCAGCGGTGACGGACAGTGACGTTGGTCTTCGAAGGGGAGGGGCGCTGTCAGTGCCGGGGAAGCACCTGCCCGGTGGGAAGGGGATTCGTCATACGGTTGACTCGAGCTCTCATCAATGATCGGTTTTATTTACCAGAACAAACGAAGAAGATAAAAATCCCATTCTTACGAATCGAATTTTTATACCATACTGCGTTTTGTCAATTAACACTTACGAACAAATCTTTACCCCTTTTCTAAAGAAAAACACTCTCGTATTTAAAAAAATGGGGTGTGATTTGACGTCATGTAGTTGGTAAGAGCGCAACCAGACTCGTCGCCCCTAATTAATTTGCTAGTAGTATTGATTTATCACAGCTATTCAGTTTATTAAAATTTAACCTCCGTCAATTGCAGTGTGTCAAATAAAATTTTAATTACAATTTTCTCTTTATTAAAAAAGACTATTGTGCATATAGTCCGTCAAATCATCTAACTACGTCATTTTCATCATCGTGTACAAACGTGTTTTTGTATATGGTGATGAGAATGACGTGGTTAGATGTTGGATTTTTGTTGAGGATCAACTAAGTCCTGAGGAAGATAGCGTTCGCTGTCGAAACGTCGACTTCGTAAATAATTCGTTACCTAAACGCGAGATTTATTTTTGCAGTTCATCATAATGGCAAATTACATCTCGACCCATTGATACATTTCATTTTCATTTCTATCGGTTTAAACGATTAATACTATTTTCAGAGGACTCATTATGCATCGGGATATTAACGTTTGTGAAAATATTTTTGTGGATACATTTTCAGCGGAACAAGTGATTTTAGTATGGAAAACACAACGCCCGTTGAAGAAAAAAAAACTGGAAGAAACTTCGCTCAATGAGGCAATTATTTAGAATTTAAGTTGACTCAGTAATTTGTCTAAATACATACCATTTCATTTAATTACATTCTATACGTTGCATGTATCATACTCGTCGTCAACACTTGGCTTCATTACGTTACTATGAGGTAACCGGTCTAAACTGAAGCAAATAACTCATATTATTTGCCTTCATAAACAAATAAGATTCTTCGCCTCATTAAAATACAGTGAAATAAAAAATTATCCATTGTGTTATACAGTATTTAAATAATATTTCTAATTTCGCATTCTTTTCCTGATGTATTTTTTAACAAATATGAATATTACCTAATTAATTTTTTAACTTTTTTTATTTCTAGATTTCTGACGCAATAAAACACTTCAACGAAAAAGAAAATGCTTGAAAGAAAAATATAACTCCCGGAAATTTGTTTTTTGTATAGTTCACGCGTGGTGATGGATGTAGTTAATCCGTTTTGATCTTCTTTCAGTGCTGAAAATGTATTATGTACATCACTCTTAATCGATTTGATGACTTGAAGTGTCTAATGATACCGTCCATAGCATCCATTGGTATGGACTCCGTCACCTCAAAGACTTTATACATGAATTTTCTTTCCTTTCGTAAAGTTTTAAGACTTTTTTATCTTCGCAGTTGCGGAAGCAATGTCTGTAAGACCCTTATAATGAACATTCATGGAGTATCATAAGAACACGTGAGTCATTATAGGCGGTACTATGTAGGTTACTGCAGAATGGTGCTTTTTAAATGATTTTAAGTTACTATCTTCACTCCCCCTCAGGAGTGAGTAGCATGGATGAAGACTGCACGCATGTAATGTTCTATTTTATAAGAAAACTAATCAGTTGTGCTTCATGGTTTAATATATTTAAAATATTTAACCCTCTAACTTTTTGCTACGATACTGTTTTTACAACTTCTTACAAAAAAATGCAAAGTTCCAAGATCAGTTAAAATCTGTTTGTTTGTTTAGCACCAGGAGATACTGTACTCAATGACTTACTATAATATATTAAGAAGTTTCAGGATTAGTGAGACGAGAGGATATTCATAGGAGATACTATACAAAATGACTTTTATATACTATATTAATACGTTATTATCAAGAGATGATGATTCATGAGGCGATATTTCATGATTACTTAGGTGATATTTGATGGACATTCGAGAAACCTGTCTTTCAACATCCTCCATTTCGAAAAATGCACCCGTAGGTATACATAAAACTTAATATGAGAATTTATATACTGCATAATATGTCTGTATCGGGCAAATAAGTGTTTGGGTGCGCGTTACACTCTCGATGCTTCTCGTACGCTTCCTCGGAACCAACTAACTTAGAACAATAGGCTTCACCACCCACATCGCCCGCTGGTCAACAATGGGTGGACTCAATCGCATGTGCTATCGTCTTCTTCTGTTTGTATTTTCATTGTTGCCACCACATAATGTGCTGGTGAGGCCGCCACAAGTGTATCGTGACAGGAAGGTCTACTACATTGCCTTTGAAATATACTTGTATTATGACGGGATAATTCAGCTAATGTAGCTCGTTCTACTTAACGTTTTTGAATTTTTTGATTTTTTCTGAAATATTTTCTCTCAACACGTCAAGTAAAAGCGTTATATCCGTGGAATTAGTAGTGTTGGCGTGTAATAATCGCACACTAGTATCATTAATCACTTATTTTAATTGATTTCATCAAAATATCTCACGGGGAGTTTTACAGACCCTTTTTCTTCGTGGGGTTCGGTATAAGATCGAAACCGGGTTTCATTGTGATATCACACTAATATCGGGTACGCAAGTAAAGTCCCCGCTCTCTCCCGTTTAAAGCCAAACACATTCTTTTAGTAGAATATATTTCATGATCGACAAATCGTCGGAAGTTACTAATTGTTGATTATATTACATCAATTATTTGAATAGACACTGAAACCTCCAAAGCTTTCACAGAGGAAAATTATCGTTCAGAAATTGACCAAAATAACTTGTCCGGGTTATTAAACAAAATATACTTTACGTTGAGTTTTCAACTTATCTCACTGAAACACGAAATTACTTAAACTTTCGGCTGCATTAACTAACTTACGAAATGAAATTTATTATTCGTAGGCAAATGAAAATGTTATGTCTCGACATAATCTAACGACCTTCCGATTAAGAGGCCATTAACTTCACATGGCAGTAGATATGTAAATAAATTTTATTTGAATATAATTTCAAAGTGTGTTACGACCTCTTTAAATGTAATACTCCTTCGTAAAATATCTCTAAAGAATTTCCAACAATTATATCTTGAGTAGTTATTATTAAGATATGGACGGTTTTTGGGTCATAAATGTAAATGTATTATTCCAATTATGATATTCTTGATTAACCATAACATGTTAATCAACGACAAAATGACAATAAGAACCTGATTATTATAATTATGCTATAACAATAGCATTAATTCCCTACCCTCGACGTACTCAAGTGAAAACTAAACTGAAAACTGTCGGTCTACCACAGCTTGGTTTTTTTAAATCTAGAGAAAAGACAGTGTACTCAAATTTGTCCTCTGTCAATTTATTTTTTTCCAACTTACTGAACTTCTATCTAATTGTATGCGTATTTTTGCTCTCAGAGAAATACCACTTTTAAAATTGTGACATTGAACCAAATTAAGATACACGAGATCACGAAATTTGCAATGACATTACTTTCAAGGGTTCTAATGACCTTGACGTTGACAAACCCTAAAGCCCCAAGAAAAAAAATATTGGAACGCTATCGTCTGGATACTTTTCTAAGTAAAATAATTATTATCACGTATAATTTTCCAGTAGTGAATTNAACATTTTTCATATTTGATTAAAAATAAGAGGATCATCATGAACAAAATAAAACTTTTCGTCGTTTGAATAGTTATATTTTTTATACGTGAAGACGTATAACCAATAAAAAAATACAAGACATCGGAATCAAGCTTATTAATTTTTGTCTACGGTTAAAGAGTTATAAATTATTGTTTAGAAAAATCACAATTAATATAATTTAGAAAATGCACATAAGTTTTTTTGCACCAAATATTAAAAATGGTAAAGTAACAGTTAACATGGGGATTATTAAAAAAACATTAAATTTCGAGGATCCCAATGAGTGGAGTGGGTCTGGGATGCAAAAGCGATTGCAAATGCCAATGGTATTCTAATTGAGATGCAGACCCGCAACACGCTGTACATCGTATTAGTAAAATTCCCTCAGCATAACAGTGTGCATTATATAACAATATAAGCAGCATTGTCTTAAATGACTGACTGACACACTCGATCAAGCACTTCCATATTCATCAACATGCAGTAAAACCATTAGAGATAGGATCATGCAATAGTACAAGTACGCCAAGCAAAGATGTTTGGCAATCTCATACACATAAAGATGACCGTGTCACTGAATTATATAAATTAGGAGGTACTTAACGGCATCGGAGAAAGTTGATTGAGGGTTCATTGGAATCGTCTCGAATTGGGGAACGAATTTTCGTCGCGTCCTGGAATTTTGACTCCTTTATTTTTAAAACCGTAGAGGACATGGTTAAATCTAAAGTGTACATGAAATGATCACGATTACACACCCGAATATTTATATTTCTACCTATTGTATTCCATAATATTCTGTCGAGCCTAAATTGACAAAAGGTACGAGATGTGTAGACGAATGATCATTGTGCATCTAGGTACTTTTCTTGACCGAACGCACTATTTCTGCCTTTTTGTGTCTAAGATTTTTAAAATATCAATTATTATAATCAATCAATCATTATAACTATCAATTATTACAATGGTTTAAAAAATTATACTGTAGGAAAAATAAAGGTCGTCGTAGAATGTTTCGCAAAATTCGCTTGAAAATGTGTAAAGCACTCACAATGTGGACATTTTTGTTCCAAAATCATTTAAATAATAATAATAATAATAATAATAATAATAATGTAGAGGTAAATATACTTATTTTTGATGGTGGAATACTATTAGCAAACCGTTTAATGATGCTTTGTCCAAATTTTACGATTCAAGGACAATTTTCATCTTTTTTAAATGAAAAAACAACAACAACCAAGAATTCATTTAATTTGATGAGGATTCATTTTTATCTACTTGAATTACTCTCTTAATTTAAATGCTAACTTCTCTCCCCGAAGATAATTTTTCTGACTTGTTTCACTAATATTCTCATCGCTAATTATTCGTGTTTCCTAACGTAATAAAAGTTGAAAAAGTGCCAATGGAATTTTGAAAATATCTCTTTGTTGTCTTCTCGGAGTTCCCGCGTAAATCCGTGTTCCATTCGAAGCTATTGGCATATGCTTGGGAAATACTTGTCTTTGCGCTACGCGGCGGGGACACAAACACGCCGACTCTTCCTTTTATATATGCGAGTACGTGTAGATAGATGTATAGATAGCATTTTCTACCACGTTAACAAAACGCAAACACTCGAAGTTTCCCCTATAAGAAAGCTTTGGATTGCAAATGACGACGATATTAGTGCATGTTAATGCATGGGGGATATCAACGCTTGAAGCTTTGCATGAGAAAATCTTCAAAAACGAATAAAATAAAATAAAAAAAAGAAATAAACAATGAAATGTGATGTCATATATTCAACAGCTAGTAAAATTGAAGGTTTTAAAAATTGCTTCTCCAAATTTTGTTTCACGTATTTTGAACAACTATGTTGATTGAAGAAAATTTCCTGATTGAAAAAAAAAAATGGAGGTAAAGAGAAAATTGATCTTGAATCTCCTGTGCTGGGTTTTGCTAGTATAGAAATAAGTGTTCTTCCGTCTGTGGTAAATATTCCAACAAGAATAAAGATATTTTAGTATCTCTACAGCAATAGCTCAACCATCGATCTTAGAAAGCCCTACTTTAATATCACACACATCTCGGAAAGATAAATCAATAATCCCCAGTACATTACCAGAAACATCAAAACTTACCAGGCAATCGTACAAATTAGAGTATATCAATCTTGATCTAGTTAGTTATATTTCTTAACGATATATGTCAATATTCTGATACGAAAAGCAAAGTATATCAACTTTAAAAAAACTAGTAAATTACGTCACTGATGGAATACGAATGAAAAAATGCGAATTATGCAAAGCTGCAACCGCAGTGCCGGAATTACTTTAAAGTGTCGCTAAATGGGTAAAAATACACTTGCATCACATTTGTTCTATCATCAGGAACTGACACGTGCATGAGTCTACGTAACAATACATTATACTACTTTCTGATAAACAATCATAAGGGGAGGATTTGAGAAGTAGACACTATACTTCCTAAAGCTAATAGTTGGAACGTAAATTTTTTTTTTATTGTTTAATAAATGTTGTCTGTTTCGTAAAACAATGAAACAACTTGCAGTAATATTCCGAATTTGTTTTAATTCTTTAAACTTTAGATAATTGGCTAATTTTATCTAAAAACTTTCACAGAGCGATTTATTTTGAATTTAATATTTTTCTTTATAACACACATCTGCTTTTAGTTCCTTCAAACGCACAAAAAACGAAAAAATTTGCTGGTAGGTAGGTACTGCTTGGTTTCTAAGAATTGGGAATTATACCTCCATTCTAATTGTCTAAAAATTTAATTGTCTAAAAAGGCCTTCAATGCAACGTGGGAAATCAACATTAGGGAGACTTAAATGTGAAGAAATCTACTATACTATTGCTCTCTATTTCGTGAAAGTACGAGTAGAATTCAATGTTATTCAACTCTTGAATCATCACAGCATACTTCGTCGCGTTCATTTTATGCAAATACGTTGAAAATTTTCTTATTAAAAATGACATATTTTCGTACATACAACTAATTATAACAAATTGAATGTTAGGACACCAAACGCGTCAAAACCACCTGTAAAATATGTCTAAACAAATACAAATCATGAAAAATTAGTAACTCTCCGTAACAGAATACAGATTTTTTTCTTCAGGTTATTAAATTAAAAATAGTTGTGTGACGAGGTAATTATCTTCGTTCGTGCATAATATTTTCCGTTGCATTGGAATATCAATTACACGCTTTATTACGTGTCATTTCGTTTCGCAAACACCTCACGATCTACTTACTTATCACCATGAAGCGAAGCAATATAAATTTTCCACCCATTCACCACCATTAGTTTCCGTGAAGGATAGTGTTGTGGGAATCGCCCAGAGTATACAACTTTTTTGCAGTACCTCACATGAAGATTAAAATACTTCACACGATGATTTATGCAAAAGTGAGAAGACATTTAACTCCATTTGACTTTTGATTTGAAAAACAAAATGTTCTTCAGCACTTAAAATTAAAATAAGTAATGTTGTTTTGTAACATTGCTATATGGAATCGAAATAACCCTAAGATATATTTATTTCATGGTATTTATGGAGAGACTAATTTCAGAGCAGAAAATCGTGTCTTACAGAAGGTTACAACCTCAACTTTTCGTAATGGGATTCCTGTACCCACTTCGCAAGAAAAGTTTATTATTGACTTAAATCGTGGAATGTAGAATAATATTTAAATTAATCTTTCAATCAGGAGTTGTAATTTGTTTTATCCCCGAAATACTAATGGCATATTCAAACATTCTGTTCCGTCGGAATGTCCATTTAAATTTTACGAGCGAATTTTCTTTCATTACGCCACATTAATAACAAACTTATTTTGTTGTTAAGTCGAAGAAAGTTTGCCGCATCGGATGAGAAGTTCAGCTACATTCGTACCCAACTTTATTTAAATGCCTATTTTTGAAGATTTGTCTCCAGACATATTGAATATATTTCCATTTGAAACTATTTAAAAATAATCTTTATTTTAAAATCTAATGACGTCTGAGCTTTTACGAATAATATCTCCATAGCTGTTCTGTTGAACTTTTGGGAACAGTATTGAAGGTTGGCGGATTCAATGTTCGTTGGTTACTAATAGATATTCAAATGTATCACTATAATAATTGAGTTAAGGATCAGTAGTTTCCAAACTTTTTACGTCACTGAGCATTTTTCAAGAGAAATATTAGTCACTGTTCTCAAGAGGTCTTTACTGTAAAGTATGACAGTGTCAGGTAGAACAAAATTTGGTAAACTGAGTTAAAATATGTGTCCAGAGTCAACAACATTTAACCTTCTGGGACACAAGGACACTTACAGCTATATTTATGAAGGACTTGGCTGAACAATCGTATTCCATCGTGTTGGAGGGAAGTCCCGAGACAGTCATTGAGAGCCACGCCTCACAAATGACGTTCGAGTTCCATGTTGTAGTCTGTTGAGTGGCACACGGGTACATTGCAGGGGTGGAAGAGGGTGCTACCATACGCCATGAATAATATTTTTTTGAAGAGTCCACGTCTACAAAAATAGCTAATAATGTTTTATTAAATTCATGAGATAATAAATTTTATAAAACGTACATTCTAAAAAGTGAAACAACTTCATCATATTGTTATAAAATCAATTTTTGAGAAAGTAATTTTAATTTCTAGCATAGCGAGATAATGATTTCACGCCGAATATAAACATAGATAAATGTAGTTACCCATAGTCAACAAAACAAGACGTTTAATTTTGTTGAGTATTTCTTGATAACGTTACTGTTTTGTCAATTGAAAAAGGAAACTACATGGAAATATATAGTTCATTGATTACCCGAAGAGTGACCTGATTTCAGTGAATCAATGATAAATAAAAATACTTGTTGTACTGTAGGTAAATTATCGTGATGCAGGTGCAGGAGTTGAAATTTTGTTTGGAGAAAGTCAAACTTATTATGGGGTGCCATATCTATGTTGACTGACCTTTCTTATCTCGAAAAATCTTTCCCAAATGTTCAATATGTGAACAAAAATGGACACAGATATGGTACATGTAATTTTTTTGCGTAAAGTTACAAACATATTGACATTCTATTAGTATTTTAACTCGCAGCTAACTTTTTGTCTTATCTAGGAACTTATGCTGAATTTTTTTGAATCCGCCTCTGCCTTAGGGCCCTTGATCGGAATTGATGGGATGGTCCCTTGCTTGCTTCCGGAGAGTAAATTAGTTTATTGTCCTCCACGTGGTCATACGCAGTTTGTACTGTGTTTTTGACGATAGATTTATTATTATTATTATTATTAATCGATGAACGTTTTAAATCAGAGGTGAGTTCAATTTTGTTTCTTCGTATTATTGCAGTGGTAGAGTTAATTGTTTTTAAGTTTTCAAATTGTTTTTGGGGTTGGAGGTTGACTTATTCTCCGCTCCTTAAATCCCGCAAATGTCGGGGTAAATTGGCCGGGAACTCCTATGTCCGTGCGGTGACGGCATGCGGATCAACGCAGCGGGGTGTGGCCGTGGGGAAGGGACACCGCGTGCACCCCCTCCGTCTCGCTGCTGCTACCCAAAGGATACGCAGCGTGAGCGATTTCAAGTGGAAGCGTGGAATGCCGATGTTATGCAACTCGCTCTCACGGCGGCGGTGGAGGCGGTGGCCGTGCATTTGCGCTGAACGTTAGTCGCTGCACTCGTACTCCACGCTTTGTCGAGAAAACTTGCTCTCCAAGGCTCAGCGGCGCGCGCGCGCGCGCTTTGACAATGTTCCGAAACGAAACTATTAAGAAGATCTGTAATAATAGACAATTCCGAAATACACGCCATTGCAATTGCCAAATATACGTTGTATTGTGAATCTCGTAATATGAATGAAAGTTTTAGAGTTATAAATTCTCTTTCGGAAAACTTTAATTATTTACAAACGGCAAGATTACTTCTAGCGCACATACGAAATAATGGCCATTTATTTGTATAATTGAGATGTGCGGATCTTTAAACGACGTGAAATGTAAAAGTAAACAATCGATTACTGTATTCAACATTTAATTCTTGAACAACACATTCTAGAATCTTTACATAAAAAGTATTTTATTTTATTAAGAATATTCGTATAACCAATTATTGTTTTGTATTAGGTTAGATTTTTCGCAATCCGTCTTCACCCTATTCTAGCATTTTTTATCAGAATACTCTGCACTATCGTATCATTGACGTTCCTGAACTTGTTTTTTTTAAACAATGTACAACAAGTTTCGTATTTTGTGAAGTGTAATCTATATTCGATAACGTATGTACCGATAGTTGTTGATAGCGCTGAGCTGGGAATAAAACTATTTTCATGAACTGCGAGAACTTTCCTCATTTATTTTTTGTATAATCAGCAATTTTCACCGTAGGTTCATTTGATATAACGGCTGCGATACGCATGTGCGTACGAATGACAAAGCTCATGTCCATTATTAATAATAAATCATAGAAATTCATGTTAATTCAGTGAGTCTTAAGAGAAGTACATCATAATATCTACTCCATGCAACTTCGGGGAAACCATTGAAAGCCTCTTAAACATGCGATTATTATATTACGAGCTAAACCTGTGTGAATAATTCATTCCCCCAGCTATAGACTGAAAATTATTAACGCGACGTAATAGTATAAAATAAAGATATTTCAGAAAAAAATTAATTAAAAATATCAAGGTTAATATTTAGATAATATTTTCATTTATTTACTGTTAAAAAACTAAGGGTGAGCAAAGTATAAAATTAACTGAGCAAAGTCAGACCTTTCATTTAAGCCCAAGTTCGTTCGAATCGGTTGAGAATAAAAAATCCATTTCGGCTAATTTGCCGGGGCCCAGAAATAATAACCACGTAAAAGATGAGAAAGGAAAGTTCGTTTACATGTGGTTGTCCGAAGTTAGTTCTCGTTTGGAGTACTCGAGGAGCGCTACCAGGGAGGCAATTTTGGACAATACATGAAAAAACAGAAGGCATGTACTACCTTAGCGAAATAAAGTATAAGGAGAAAATGTCTCCAAAAAATGTATCCAACGTGTACAATCGCAGTGTATGTATATATTGTCCTTGGTGGCTGACTCAGTTCCTCATCGGGCAGAGCAAAGAAAAAAGAACTGTTAGAGAAAGGAACGTCAAATATTGTATTTGTATTATACAGGCTATTTAATAAAGGATTTAAAAAATTCTTATTCTAATGAAGTGGTTTGGGGTGAAATGTAATTTATTGATTTTTTTGTATCTCACCCAGTAATAGAAAAATTATCTCGATTTTTTGTAGGCAAACGTACCATTTTTGTCTATACTAAATTATAATTAAGGATAAATCATATCATGAAAACAAACTTCCGTGTGGAGACTAGGTCGACTAGATTATAATAAACTCATTGTCAAACGGTACTTTATTAAATTTATTGTGTATGGGAATATTAAAATATTTCTGGTTCAATGATTTTTAGTGTTTGGTTTGATCTTACTTCCTTAATATTGGAAAGAAGAATTAATGGAAATAAAAAAGAGTACAGATGTTTTTAACAATGTTACCAAATCTCAGATTCTTCAGAGAAAATAATCTAAACCCAATAATTAACAACGCATTAACAGCGTAGAAGGTGTACGCAAGTAGATTTTTCTACGTTGTTTATGGGCGGATATTTGGAGACCCACCGTTCTAGAAATACCATTCTTTGGAGGAAATAGCTACGGTGAATCCCATGCTTTTGACAGAATGCGTCAATAACGGGTTAGTAAGATAAATTTAGTGTATGACGTACTTGCTTGTCGTCAGAGTCCTTCCGTCAAATTTGCATGGTTTGTTGTGATGACGTAGAAGGGAGAAGGATATACCACATAGGAAAAGTAGCAGTAGGGGAGAAGGAAATGGGACATTACTATTAGAGCGGGAGTGACTGAGTCAGAAATGAAATCACTTCACTTCCTTGAGATGTACTAAGAGAAACCAAGGAATGACTTAGCGTGCGCTATGTTGTCTCTAATAACGCTGTTGAAAGTCCTTTTACTTCCTTTTTGTCTGTTTCAGGGTAAAATGTCTTGTGTCTTACTAAATTATCAGGTTATGGTTAACAGATAAAGGAATTTTAACTCAGTACACAATAGAGAATACTTTCAAAATATAGAATGTCAATCCAATCATGCGTATAAAAAAATGTATACATGAATTCAAAAATAGTTATAATATTGCGAAACAATTTCATTGAAATTACATTTACTTAACTTAAATGCATTATGAATGTATCATTAAAATATAATCTTTCTATGGAATCTGTAATATTTATCGATAACATACATTGACTTACGTATGAATATTTGTAAATTATACTTCAAAAAGGTATTATTACTTAAGATTGAATAAAAGGTGTAAAATAACCAAAGAAAAAGTTTTCACTAATTGCACGACTATTTTATGTTATTGGCCAAGCGTTATGCTTAATTTCCCAAACAACATAAATATTTAATGGTTAAACGATAAACATAATATGTATGCTGTGTAGTTAAATATAAATACATTTTATTTAAATATATATTTTCTATCCCTTCCTACATATTTCTATTTAGGAGATGTGAACGTGTTGTCCCGAAATATCTTCCGAAACACACGTTTTTCACCTTGAGGTATAAGTAAAAAAATAAAAAATAAACATGTACATGAACACTGAATAGATCGTTACTTCATTGACTTACATCTAAAAATATCTTCATATTGCTGATTCTTGATTACATCTAATACTTTTATTTTATATAAATATCGAATCATTAATAATGTCCATCATCGTGAAGAAAAGGTGACGCGATGAAAGGGTATGTCAATTTCCAGCCGCAAATTTCAACTTACTTTAAATTATAGGAACCGCAATTGATAGCAATTAACTCGCGATAATATATTTTGATTTACAGAATTTCAATTAAAACAGTATTCACCTGATAAAATATATAATAAACGTTTATAGAATACACAAGTAAAAGTAATTTGTTTCAAGAAAATTGGAATTTTAAGGTATATTTTAAAATTTGCAGAATAAATAGCACTGATGGAAACTGCCCACATTCGATGCAATTCGTTATAAAACTCCAAAGAACAAACACTCATTTTTTAGGTTACGTGTTGTATTTTGGGGCAAGGAAGAAAGTTTGACATTAGTAGGTGGTGCTATTAAAAATAAAGCTCCAAAAGCTTCGCAATTTTTTGTCCTTTTAACTATATTATAGAATTTAAAATGTTTGAAAACATCAATTAACATTTTGAGATTATTCATAGGATTTATTTTTAAATCACTAAGTGTAATGGATTTAGTAAGTTACAGGTAAATTTCTGCGTAATTCAACTTGGAAAGTTGAGATCTAGATTTTTCAGACCGTCCGTTTTTTTATTTGAATCTTCAAAATGTGGACATGTGCGCTATTTCAGACTCTTCAGAAATCTTTGAGTGCACGTATCTTCAAAACTAGTTGACTTTGAGTGTTAAAATTTTTGACATTGTTTTCAAATGTTTATAAGGTTTAAAATGTTGTGTGACTTAATTATGTTAAAGGATAATAATTTTAAAATAAGTTTCAAAAATATTTTTTTATATTTCAAAATTTTTATTTTTATTTTTTGAAAAAAAAATGTATTTAGGAACCTTATGAAACAAAATTTGAAGATGGAATGAGAATGCGATCATCCATTCATACTTCCATATACATCCATATACTTATTATATAAATGCGTAACGCGAAAGCGTGTCTGTCTGTTACTTAATCACGACTAAACCACTGAACCGATCGAGATAAAATTTGGCAAGGGTATAGTTAAAATGTTGAGGATGAACATAGATTAACTTTTATTTTAAAAATGCGTGAAAAGATAGAAAATGATTTTGACTATAAACGTCGATGAAATCGGAAAATAGAGTGGTCTATTCGCATACGCCACCTAAACGGCTAGAGATCGGTGACAACTATAAGTGGCAATATTGGTCGCCTCAAAGAGTTCTAAAACAAGTCCGCGACACCATATGTCTATCTACTAAGGTTAACTTAAATTATCGAAAAAAAGTTATGAAAAATAGAAGTGTTAAAATATTTCAATTTAAGAGAATAATTTAGGAAGGAAAAAAAATCATCAAGTTGAATAGCCTTTTGTTTTGTGCATTTAACAAATATTAAAATATCTTTAAATTAAAGTTTGGGCGAATAGTTTAGATTTTAAAAGCGTTTTAACGAAATAATGCAGTCGCGCTGTTGTCGTTGTGTTTTGCTTTGGATGCGAAAATTCGACCTGCGCGGCTCCCGGCGAGTGGGTTCCTTGGTCTAAGAAATTAAAAAAATCACTCTGTGTAATCAGCCAGTATTGAAATATTGTTCATAGCAATTCCCTTTAAATTGACTGATTGGAATCTATTTGAAGCTGTCCGTGTCAAGTTGGATTTAATGTCACTACATACACGTTACCATAAGCTTGAAGGTACCATAGGAAATATGTAATATTTTTTATGGAAAATTAATAGAAATATATGATACGTGAAAAAACTAAAAATTTTGAGAACATTTTTCTAATACAAATATGCCTAGATACTTTTAAATTTCTAATTGTATCTTTGTATCCGGTAATTGTGGGATGTTCGCAACGTTTTCAAAGTATGATAAATTATAAGTCGGTATATATTGTGTGTGTATGGAAAAATAACATAAAAAGTATTGAAATAAAAAATAATAGAAAGTATTGAAATGAATAATTAAATACAATAAAGAAAACAAGGAAGAACGGATGAAAAAATACAAGCAAGTCAACAAAAAAACGTACGTAAGTATGAAGGAATGTGTTGGTAGCTCTGCCACCATCGCTGATGTGTTGGTCTCGAGCGTTAGTATCTCTATACTTTTTACACTTGATGTTATCTCACTTGCCATGTTAAATAGTAACGTCTTCAAGAAAAAATATTACTGTGATCATAGGTAAATAATGGTTTATACCAATGGACCGTAAATTTACTGTTCGCTTCCTATATATTGTGTTGTTGTGTAATGAAAAAAAATTCATAAAATTAATTATAATTTTATTCAAAATTTTGTTAAATACAACAATTTTGTATTTAACAAATAAAATATGTATTTCCTGTAGTAGTCTCAAGCTCATGATAACGTGTATATAGTGGCATTAAATTGAACTTGACAGTTTCTAATTTGTCAATTAAACGTGTATTGCTGTAAACAATTATTTATTTCAATATGATTCAATTTTCATCCCAACTTCAAATTTGGCGCATATATTTTATGAAGGTTTTTAAACAATATATTATTTCCAAAAAAACAAAAATTTAGATTTTGAGGAATTAAAAAAGTTGAAACATTAAAAAAACTATTATCTTTTAACATCATCAAGTTGCACATTATATTAAATCTTATAAAAATGTGAAGACTATGTTATAAATTTTAACTCGTACCGTTTTGTCGATTTTGTCGATATTTTGAAGATACAGGCATTTAAAGACTTCGAAACGCGTCGTAAAAAGAGCACATATCCAAATTTTGAAGATTCGTAAATAAAAAATGGACGGTCAGAAAAACCCTAAAATTGTGTATTTTTCGTATAAATAAAAATACTACCAATATACAAAAAATTATCTTATTCTGATACACGAATATTCAATTTTGTCCGATTTCACATAGAATGACTCTTAGCTTGAATATTACATCATGCGTGATTAAACTAATGGAAATGACTAATCATTAATATATTATAAAGTTATTAGATATTGTATACGTTGCTGAGGAGAAAAATAAAGCACTACTATAAATTCTAAATGGTTAATTTAGCAAATTTAATCATAACCACAGAATGGGGCGCAGTACGTTCCATTTTGTTGAACAGGAAGGGCTATGAGTTGCGTTTCTCCTAAATAACAGGCGTTAAAGAAGATAATTTTAAATACTAGAATGCAAATTCAATAAAATATGAATAGAAAATCATAAAAAATAAAAAAGTAACTTACCCGACAAAGTGCGACCTGTGTTGTGACCTTATCTGATCAGAGCAAAATTTTCAGAAGGGTAAAATGTGTTTTAACTTGGAAGCTTGATTTTATTTACAGATTTAAAAACAATGAAAAAAATTATGTTCAAATACATTTTTTAAACCTTCCGGTGTTTTATAATAAATGAAGTTTTCCCCCAACCGACTATTTTACTCCAATCTGTAACCTTATTTATATATTTTTGTCAAATGAGGACGGATTTTATTACATTTGCCATTTTATACAACAAATATCCAAATCTCTCGTGACACGAGGTCTCTTTTCAGTTTGCCGTATCTATAAGTCCTCATTTATAAAAGATTAGTACGGTGAGATCGGGGAAAAATGAAGAACCACACATTTATATTATCAACTTATGGCACATGTGGGGTATAATTTGTTCTGTTATAAATAGCTAAAATTGAGAATAGTACTTATTTACCTTCAAAAGATATAAGTTTCGTTCCTAAGTTGGCATTTTAATAATACTTGAAACGGATAAGACTACTAACATGGAATAATTTCCAGGAAAATTTCTCGTGTTCTCTTTCAAAACATGCTTATGATAATGTAAATCGTAGAGTTGCATGTACGCAACCCGCTAAACTATTAGAAGTATGTAGGCAAACCTGTTTCTGTTTTCGTGTCAATGTGAGGGGAAAAAGCACATTCAAGTTCCCTTGCGCTATATATTTCGTGAATCTGTTTCCTTGGTAGCAAGGATATTGTCGTCATTAACAAGGAAAAAATGAACTACTAACACGCACAATTGATTTGACCAGTTGCAAGATGTCCAGTGTTACTCGGAATGCGTGTTCTTATAAGATAAATAGGAAGTAAAAGTTCCCTACAATATCTTTATGTGCAGTGACTGAAAAATTAACAGCGAATTGGGTACAAATGCAAAATCATACGAATGGTACAAATTAATGAACGTAATTTTCTACGAGGGAAGCTCGGGTGTATGACACGTGTAGGCATAGGTGGTGTGTCAGCGTAGATGATTAGAGGAGTGATTCGAATATTTGTGGACCTACATTACTCATCTCTCCGGTTCTTTTTGGTCAGTGATGAGCGAGAAAGATAAGTGTTGGTGTTGAGGTATTAGTTGTCCATCCGATAACTACGGAATTGGTGAAGGAATCGAAGTTGCTTTGCTGTTACAT
>NNCF01129631.1:125278-141606 GCA_002313205.1 Laupala kohalensis
TATATATACGTAACAGATTAATAGTCACGTAATAAGATTTTGAAATACAAAAGGAAGGCTTTATAATGTTATTAAAATTTTGTGGCCAACTTTTCCGCAAATAAATATACTTACGTTTTACTATTAATACCGAAACAAAAGAAGAGTGAAACATTTGTAATTACCTTTGGGGCTCCTACGTACCCGATATTCTCTTGTATTTACTTCAATGGATTGACAAGTAGGGAGTGATCGTTCCGTTTGCAAGATTTCTGCAGTATACATTGTGAATCCCCTACATATGTTATGCTATCTGGGATACATGCATTATTCATAATGATTACGCACAGTTACTCCTCCACGTTCATATGAATAATACTGGTGACCATAATACCATTTTTTCCCAAAAGGATAGCCTTATGCTGATTTGACGGTGGCCTCCAACTGAACACTTTATTTGTCACCAAGTTAGGTTTCACATGAGCAATTTCATTACATGCTAGTTCAGTATTTTCTGTTCAGTGTATGTTCATATTAGATAATTTTAAGTGAAAATTGAAGAAAACCCACGTTTTTAGTCGGGAGACAAAATTGTAAATTCATTTAAGGTTCTAACATTTTGAGCGTCAGATTTTCATACGTTGCCTCTAGGAAATTTTTCGTGACAACTAGCGTTATTCTTATTACGCGCATCCTGTCCTCAATTGTCACTACGGTTGAATTATAATTCAAATTGACATTATCATAAGATAATTATTAATTATATTAATGTACATAAATATATTGAAGATTGCTTAGCAATGACGATTTACCAAACACTCCAGAAGGAAATTGTATTATCTTTGTAATGATTTCTTAGTGTATCGTGGTATCCATGAAAGTTAAATGACATGATGCTTATACACACTGTGGTCCATACGTTGCAGATCTGAGTATTTTGAACTTCAATATCAAGGCCGTCAGCTTGGAGGTAATTGAGCTACATAGTATGAATCGTAACAGACTCGAGTTTGATTGCTAGATATTGTTTGAGACAGGACGTATTGATTAAAGTTATGTGTAGTCTATCATTGATAAAGAGAAGATACAAAGAAAAAATAGTGTTTTGCGTTAAATCTGGTTTCATGGTTACAAAAATGGTAGATTACTCAGAAGTCGTACAGTTAGGCTGAACAACTAAGTTATATTTGATAGTGGAGGGAAATTTAGTTATGATGTGATCGGTAAGTAGGTTTTTTAATTTTTTTTCATTACATATGTTAAGATGAAGTCAAAAAAAATTATTTTTTTTGCAAAATCGGGCTAGAGCTTCGAGAGAAAATTACATAAATGTACATTTTTAGTGCATCGCTGCACTATTTTTTAAATTTCTCCGACTATTGGCTTTTTATGTTTAATTTCGCTCTATGAGTGACACTTACACTGGAAAGGGTGCGACATCAGTGCTAGATGACAAACATGGCTGATTGAACTGTTAAAGCTTGCCCACAACGAGTTGAACAGGGAAAACCTCGATATTCTATAAAAGGGTCCAAAATATGTACTGTGAACTTGGAATATTTATAGTTTTTTTTATATCGGTAGATTAAAATTAATAATTTCATGATTTGTTTCGACGTGTACAAAAGCCGTGATTTTTTGTCTCGTAAATCAAGTAAGTCTCGCGCATTTCTCAATCCTAATTCGCCAGTTTCTCGCTAGAAAGTCGTGCATCAGCGTCCATATTAGTCCCGAAAATTTTATTCTATTCTCCGTGATAAAATAGTATAAAACGTTCGATATTTCTTTGTCGGTTACACTATGTGCACTGTAACCAAGCTGTTGCAAGCCCTTTCTGCAGGGAAGTTTCGTAACTTGAAACATACAAATGAATTATGTATATCCCAAAACTATTTATTGAAAATAATTGGCCGAGAAATGAAGTGATCGCCCGCTTAAAGTGGAAAACAGAAAACCACGATACACAAAAATTTTACATCAGAAGTCAATTATGAAGAACTCCTAAACACTTAAAAAATAAATGCAAAAGAAAATAGTTTTGTCAATGAAGAGGTGTAATTTTTAAATCGAACGCTTTAAGTCCATTGAAGCGGGCAACGAAAACCTGTTACACAGCCGTCGCACAGACGTGTTGAGCAGGAAACAAGAACCTTCGGAAAGAGCACAAGCTGTGGGAATATAGAAAACACCGTGTCAAGGTCCTGGCCTAGACGTGGGTTCGTCTGCTACACACTGCTCTTATCTCGTTGACCATGACAGGATCTTACTAAAATATACTTCGGTAGCGAATTTAATTATTCATATTCTTAACTCCATGTTCCTGACTCACAAACCTGGAAACTTGACCTCTTAATCAGGTTAATGGAGCATCATAAATTTCGATAGGATTTTATTTCGTTAAAATTTCGTTATAATATGAACACTGCGTCATTTTTTTTCAATACGTCCGATACAACACATTTGATGAATTACGGGTGTAAAGTTCCTGAAATCTGTGATAACGAATAGTATTTAGGCATTTATAATTAGCTAATATACATTTAAATATCTGTATCAATTTTCTTTAATCATGTTCCAAAACATTTTCCTCTCAATTCTTAAAGTACTGAAAAGTAATTGATGTAAACATTTTCTACCAACAAAAGTGTCACCCATGGCAGAAGGGCCTGAAATAATTTTTAGAGCGAGCCCTTTATTATTGATTTCGGCCTAAAATATTATTGGGCCGAGCCCTGCATTTCTTGGTCTCGGCCCGAAATAACTTTAGACCGGCCAGAAGTAAATTTAGGCTGGCAGAAAATACTTTGGGCCGAGCCCGAAATTCTTTTGTCCGAGCTCGAATTGCAAGAATGATCTCTATAGCCTGGTCTGCAATAATGTAAATTACATTGTTGTTTATTTAGAATTTATATCAGGAATCCCAATGAAATAAATATTATACACAAAATAACATAAAGAGTTAATTCAATAGATGTGCGATTAAGGTTTTGTTAGCAAACAAATTGTTTTTTATTTCCAAAAAAATCCCCGTAACAAATCATAATTAATATTTTTTTAATTAAATTTATGTAATAATGATAAAAAGTTGTCTGCCTACGATAAACAAGAAGACACTGGTCAAATTAGGAAATTTCCTGAGAGTAGAAAAAGATGATGTATAAATAAATATGTCAGAAAGAGCATTGATTGCAGCTTTTAACAACCCCAAGAAATGGTTTTCTTAAAGGTTCCTCCAATTATATACGAAAACTTTTCTCAATACAAAATCCACGAAAATTGGAAAGTCAAACACGGAAGCACGTCATTTTTGGCTCTTATAAATATTCTCTTGTTTCATAAAGTATCTTCATGTATATTGTTAACGACGCACTAAGTACGATAAGCAAACTGTGTATGTTAAAAGACGTTTCGAAATATTTTCGTACGATTATTTACTGTTTAGACCTATCGATTGGGGAGAGAGGTAGAAGAGAAGGGGAACGTGATAAGCCATTTATTCGTTGAGCAAGATTTAGATGTGCATGGGAACTGTATGTCATTAAAAATATGGATGTGCTCTTTAGTTAGTCCGTACTACTTAATCCACAAGATTTCGTTACATTCAAACTTTACTCAGATCTCTTGAAGAAGACTCGCACTTTAATTTTCTCTGTGTTCAAGAATTTTAAAAAAAGAGTTTCATCGGTGATAAGGTACGAAAATATGATTTTCACCATTACTTTTTCCTACTTTACGTAACCAATAACATTTTTTCTTACTCACAGGTTTCTTAATTTTATATTTTGGACCCTTTTGAGACTACTTGAAAGCTCCGACTCGTGTCTTTGTAATATTCCTTCTTGTAATTTTAACTTACAATTTTAATGAGATAAGACACTCAATTTGTGAAGTTAAATTATACAGAAATCAACTGGAATAGTGACGAAGTGAATGGTTTGAGTGTCCAGGTAAATTGATATTGTCGCAGCACTCTTTTACCTAATGCAGAAAAAATTTACTAGTAAATAATAAAAATTAGTGTTGAAAATGCAGTTTCAAAATGTGTGTAAGCATAACGCAATTTACTCGAGATACAATTCCTATCTAGGGGCTTAAAGGCATTGGCGCATTTAAAATTTCTGCATCTCCAAAACCTGAGCAACAGTTGTTATGGAACTCCTATTAAACATATGCTTACTGTAATCCTTAAATTATTACAAGAACTTCCCTTAGAGTTAATATTAACTTATAGGCGTCTATGGCTGAATGGCTATCGTGGCGTTCTTCACTCCACTATAGTGAGCGGGTTCCATCGAGGACAAGGAGATTTTGGTAGTGAAAATCCACTCACGAAATGTTAAACAATAAGTTAAAGATCCTGTAAAATTTCATATACTGAAGAAACAATTAATTCTCGGCGAAAAATGCTTCCAAGGAGAGATTCCGATTTCACTACCATCTGGCAGTGGATGACGGAACGACGAAAGGTTTTTTCGCAACCTAATATTTCGGTCCAATATGTTGGTGTGACCTAATATTTCAGATCGGCCCAATATATCAGGCTTTCTCGCGGCCCAATACTTTGGGCTGGCCTAATATTTAGGGCCGCGAGAAAGTCTGGAATTTCGGGCCACGCATTTCAGGTCCTTCTACCATGGGTATAGAACGCAAAAAAAGTGTTAGAAAAATGACTAGAACATAAAACTTATTCCCTTGTTCATTATGTCTTATATCTCTAGATTGTAAACGCTTTTATATCGGAAGATTGGAGCACAATAACTCATAATTTTCTTTAACTTCAACTATCAAATTGATGCATGGCTAATTAGCTATGGGAAAAGCTTCCGGAAATGGTCAAAATTGGTAATTTTTTTAAAAACTTGGAGGAATTTCAAGACGCTGTTCTCACCTGTAATGAAAGATTGAAAACTCATAGGAATTTATATTTGTCCGAAACTTCAAATCTGGACAAAACTAGGCTACCTCGTCTACTGGCTTGGCTTCCTCGCCATTCCTTTGTGTAGTCTGGATTTGTGTTCTTTAGAATAGAGTATCCTCCATTTTATGGCTACCATATACAATACTGTATAAAAGGAACTAGCGTAATACTGTCACCTTGAATTCAGTGTTTTAAAAAAATTAGAATTTTGGGTATTTTGGGATACACGTTTGCAGAAATTTTTTTATTTTTTATTTCTCCAATTTGTTTTCGTCATGCAATGATTTTGATCTTTGTTTCTTAAGTTTTCGGAGAATTTTCAGAGTAATTAGAGGAGGAAATGTTATTTGTAGAGAGTGGATCTGGGAAGCATTCGACAAAGTTGCCAAATTGAAGACGAAGTTATGCTAATGCGATTCTTGGACATTTAACATGGGATACTGGAGTTAACGTTGCTAAGGATGAGTATAGACGTGCTGATAGAGAGCTCCCATGAAATTTGATGGATATAGGGTTTTGAGAAATATTTTGAATATTGTTTTTGATCCCTGCTAAGAGCGGACCAGTCAATTACTGTTCTACAAAATTTGGTATTTATCTTCTATGTTTAGAAAATACTTAAGTGTTTTTAAATATTTCATATTACGAGTTAAAATTATTTATATTCGCGTATAGTTATTAATATTGGAAGAAGATATTGAACTTGGGTATTGTTCAGTGGAATGGAAATAAGTGAGGATATAGCACAGATGCAATAATATATAAGTGAGAATGAGTAGTGAAAATTTGAAAAAGAAATTCCTAATAGTTTCTGGGAGTTCAGCGGAAAAACATTGAATATGTCATTGCGAGTACAAGATTTCGAGAGATCTTTGCTAATAATTCCAAAAATACTAAAAAGAATGCACTAAAACTTAGAAATAAGGTAAGGGAAATTATATGAATATTCCTGCAGCTTTTGGTGGTGCTAGCCAATACAGTGGCTTGTTGAAAGCAGAAAACGTGGAAAAATGCAGAAATTCTTCGTTCCATATTCCAACACAGAATACTCCCGCTCAAAAAATTCTTTCACCCGTGGGACCTAAAGGAACCCACTGTACATAGTGTACTGTAGGCCTTATAATACAAAGATATACTAATCGATAGAGAATCAGTGCTGTCCATTTGAGAATAACGAACTATATACATCGGAAAACGAAAATTACCCTGTTTATCGAAGTGGTTAGGAGATTCGCAACAGATTTTGTGGGGAGGCGGAAGGTCCTAGTCAAGAACTAAAACGAGAATCTGGTGCATTTAGGGGCATTAATGCGAGGAATTAAATACGTGCAAGGGAAACGTGTGATTTTCGATTTTGCCTCATATCTTATGAACGAGGTGGCCGGTTGAATCAGAGTAAAAGGTAACGAGATCAGGGGATAAAGCCTGAAATTAAACCACACCGAAATTTAACGGGTAAAATTAATAGAATTCAAGGCACAGACAATTTAATCATGCTCACGCGCACGGATCTTGCAGGAAAAGGATCGCCGACCTTATGTTGTAGTTCTGGGAATTTGTCCCGCGAAGATGCAACTTCCAAGAAGGAGCGACGTGACAAAGGGGAAAAGGGAATGAATTTTGCGTCCACGATTGATTTCGAAAAAAGGGGGGGAATATTGAGAAGTTGCAGAAGTAGATTGAAAAATTGCAGTATGTTTAAAGGAGAGACATTTAGTTGCATTAGCAGAAGCATTCAGGGATAATTTCTGATGATGTGACTACACTATGGCAGAGAGTTGTTTACTGTTGAGTTGCGACACGGGCAGCGTTTAACTCAAGTAGTAAGAGTGCTGGGAAAGGTGACAAATAGAAGTGCTCAGGGAGCCAGAAGATTAGATGTGCTGCGAATTGAGCGATCGGTAGAGCAGACGATGAAGAGTGATAGGGAGACGTTGCTAGTGGAAGATAGAAACCAAGTTGGACAAAATATGACAGTGATTGTGAAGGCGATAGGTGAAAGGATGAAGGAGGTAAATAGGAGGCTCGCAGAGACAGAGAGAAGATAGGAGAATATGTGTATCTGGATGATGGAGTTGGAAAAAAAGGAAGAGAGATTTCTAGAAAGAATAACAGGATTAAAGGAAAGAAAAACATACTATGTCAGGGTCGCAAATAAAAAAGGCATAAAACAAGATGAGGGGCAGCGATCTGAAGAGAAAACACACAAAAGTGGTGAGACGAAAGAGGAAAATGAATAGAGTGATATTGATATGGAAGAAAGAAGGGGAAAGTGCTGAAAATGTAGAGGCACCGGTGATGTATCAAAGTATCGAAAAACAAGTAAATATAAATTGTTGGCAAAAGTCGAGAGGGGACAAACTACTAGTAGATATCGAAAATTAAAAGGGAGAAAAAATATGAAAAATTGTGAAAAAAGTGAAGAAGAAAATTAACAATTATAGATAATAAGGCAACGAATAATTGTGCATGAGATAGAAAAATATTTAGGGTAGGAGTATGACACTGCCGAGAATTGTGTCGAGAATGACTGAAGAAATAAAAGTGGTTATAAGAATAGGATGAGAACAATGGTGCACATCTCAATGGGTCATAAAATTAGCTGGGCGACAATTTGCTAAGATAATAAAGAGTGTAAGAGTATAAGTTGGACTCAAAAATTCCCGTGTGCAAGAATACATAGAAGCGTTACGATGTTAAAAATGTCAACGTTACGGTCATTTAGCTAGGTTTTGTCAAGACAAATATGTTGATTGTAGTCATTGTGGGGAGCTTGGATACCGATTCGAACCATGTGAGAAGAAGGATCTGAAGAATAGGCGTGTAAACTGCGAGAAAAAAATGTGGAGATTTTGCATATGATGTAAGGAACCAAAAATGTGTAGAATATCAGAGAGTGATAGAGGTATTTTACATGGGCTTTGACTATGGTAAATAAGGTGGTACAGCAAAACCTACAAGGAGGAATGACACGGAGATTGACATGGTAAAATATGTAGAAGGGAATAAGATAGGTACAGCTATGATATAGGAAGTTTATACACGGAGGGTAAATTTAATGTATCTCTCAATGCGTGCAAGGAGAGTTTACAAGAGGGCAGGGAAATAAGCGATAATAATTTTCAATTCAAAGATAGATATGATTTTCAAAAACCAATAACAGATTATGTACGAGTGATTTTGATTGAAGAAGAGGGAAAAGAGTCATCGTAAATACGTTTTAAGTACTTCGACAAGTGAAGGAAGTTTTGGATAATAACAAAGGAAAGGAAAGGTATTTATATGTGATGACTGGAATAGTAGATCGGAATTATGGGGTGACAAAATTACAAATAATCGGGAGAAGCAAACGGAGAAATTAATTGTTGGTAAGGACTTGGCGATATTAAACTTATTCGGGTGTAAAACATTTAGAACAGGTAACGAAGAATCAATAACAGATATAACAATGCAAAGTAGAACATGGAAAACAGCAATAGATTGGAGAATGGATCAAAAGTGAACAAGTGACCATCTGACGATAGAATTCCAGGTTGAAACAATAGGCAGAGAACGTAACATTCAAGTCGATACATATTGTTATCGAAACGTTAAGTGGGAGAAGCGTAAAAAAGAGAATGTCCATATAGGTAGAGTGGAGATAATGGTAATGTAGGCGTATGTAAATATCTTGGCACAAAATATATTGAACACAGAGTGCCCGTATTTTAAGAAGTTCCGAAAGGGATATGAAACTGGGAAAATATTCTGGGATGCAGAACTGACATGAGAGAAGCATATATGAGATAGGTTGCGACGGGAGTATCAGAGAAAGGGGAAGGGAACGCAGGACGGAGAAGAAGGAAGAAGAAAATACAGTCTACTCCAGAAGATGTTGAAATGGGTAGAAGACGAGAAGAGAAAATATTGGGAAAAATTTCTACATGAAAATTTTGGAACAGACGTATGGGACCCACGGAATGTAGTTAGCAGAAAATCAATACAAACATAGTGTGCGAATTACAAATGGAGAGATGGAGAACTATAGGGTGAAGGGAAACGGCGGAGGTGTATGGACTATTGACATTGGGCCATCAGGAGAAATAAGAGAGAGTATCAAAAGGAATGTTATGAGAGAAGGAATACCAGAGAGCTTGCAGAGACACTTATCAAAGGTCGGAAAAGCGGGGAAAACGTTGGTTCCTATACAATCACAATACATATGTTGAAACACATGTAAAACAGGTATGTTGAAGACGTAACATAAATATTCAATGAATGCTATAATTATGGGTATTTTCGGCGAGTGCGGAAGATGGGATAAAATAAATTATTTTTAAAACCTGGGAGAGATGAAACGAAGTGTAAATCATACAGCCCTATACGTCTCTTACCGGTGATAGGAAAATTATTATATAAAAGAATAAAAGAGGATTGGCGCAAGGAAGTTTCAAGTAAACTGAACAACTTGGAATACGGAGTTCTTTAGGGATGCTATACTGAGGATGGGACAAACAAACTGTGTGAATATGGGAACGAAAGGAAGAGGAAATGTGCGGTAGCCATCATGGCAGACTATGAAGGAACCTTCGACAGAGTAAAATGATCTTGTGCAAACGAACGTAATATTAGTCATCGGTTACAGAAGGTGATAAGTTATTTTGAGGGCAGACTTGTTAGACTAGAAGTAGGAACAGAACGAATAATTGGGAAGGGGGTGCAGAGCTGTTCACAAGGGAGTCATCTGGGACCTTTGAAATGGAACATTACACTCGACAAAGTGTTGCATGACATAACAAATAACGGATTAAATACAATTGCATATACCGATGACCTTGTGGTACTTGTGGATGGAAATAGCAGGAAAAAGCTATACAAAGCAGGATGAAAGGCTTTAGAGACGTTGCTCGGAGCAAGCGACTCAGCACAGTTAACAATATCAAAAGAGAAAACTGTCGGAATCTTTTTCGGGTGAAATATGAAATTTGAGAATCTATAATTAAGACTGGAAGTTGGCGGTTGAAATTAGCCAGCTATGTTAAATACCTGGGGGTAATTTTTGACGAAAGGTTGACTCTTCAACATCACTTGGCACACCTGAAACAAAAAAGTAAAGTTGAATTATAATGTGATGAGATTGGGAATAAATAAATATACAATCAATTTTAGAGATGTAATAAATTTATATGAAGGAGCCATGAGGCCAATAATTAGGTACTGTACAAGTGTGAGGATGAAGAAGGCACAATTAATCCACAGTGCAAGGAAACAGTCTATTCAGCGTCAATGCTTGTAGGGGTGGTGTCGTACATACCGTAGTCTCTCAAATAAAGTATTGCAAGTGCTATGTGAAGTCTTACTAATGGACTTGAAAATCGAAGTGATGGGACTACGATATCTGGTGCGGAGAGGAAAATAAGTTGAGATTGATGATGAAAATATGTAGGATGTGACATACGTTCAGAAAGAGAAATGATTTAAGCCAGGATTTCAGGCAATCGAAATACTTTCAGGACAATGAGACTTCGACAGTTATTGAAGAGGAGAATAAAAGAAAATGAAATGTGCTTTGTGGGCGGGGCATTGAAGGTGCAAGTCCTGCATGATTGTAATGCTACAGGGACTGAAAGAGGAGAATGGCTGAGATGCAGGAAAAGTCAGGGAAAATTTAGTTAAATAGGACTTATAGAAAGACTTTACATATACAGTTTGAGGAATACGTAATGCAGATCATGTGCATAAGAAAAGAAAGCAAACTTTCATAGTAGAATTAAATACAATTATTTGAAGTGAAAAAAAGGAAACTAAGGAAGACAAGGAAAATTAAGAAGAATAACCGTTGTAGTGGCCAAGAGGTCGAGGAAAAGGTGTAAAGAGCAAGATAGTTAAAAAATGGAGAACCTGTGAACCGTCAAACGGGTAGTGGTTCGAGCTCATGCCTTCTACCTCTGGTGACGGTTGTTCAAACCCCGGTTGGTTCAGGTACAGTTTGTACTGTTAGACAATGTGAGTTCGCGGATAGTTTCCGTCTTCCCTGCCCTAATTCCACGTCAATAGACGTTCATCTTCAATCGCTCCTTACTTTTTTCATAAATCTGTCTAAATTATAGAGAGCTGTCAATCACGCCTGGAAAAGGAGATAAGAGGACGGGAGATGTTTGAGGGTATAAAAGATGTAATGATGGCCAATAAGAGACAGCTTAAGTCGATGAGTACATCCAATCAAATAATGACAAGGCATGGAGATTTTAAAAGTTATATTTACAAATTTAATATAAAAAAAACTGTTGTATGCAATATTGACTAAGAAAAAAGCTAACAGACCGAATACTTTGGCAAATGAAATTTTTGGAAAAGAAAGATGTTAATGTTTTGAAGAATATTTGGCGCAAAACAAGGTAGACACCTTTTTCCCTCATTTAAAAATAATACGTCAAAAATTCCAGAAATTATTTTTTAGATATTTTTTACAATCTTTACGAACAAAAATTGGGATGATATCTCTATATTAGTTCGTAAACGTGTTTCGAAAATAATTTACCATGCTGTTAGTGCAAACAACAAAAATCTGAGAAAAATCCTTTGTAACGAATAAATAATGAAATATAGAGAAACCAGAGATCTCTATTTAGATACTTTAATTGACAACGTTTACATACGAAAATCGAAATAATAACTCAATTAGTTCATGGGATATAGTGAAAATAACAAAGATCCGAAAAATCGTTTAGCTTGCAGGCAGCAAAAGCCCCCATATAGTTTTCTCCCCTTTCTCTTTCATTCATCAACGCGGAGCAAAAACTATTAGAGATAGGAACTCGAAATTTTGACGGAGTGTTGCTAATGCTTCACTTCGACTCATTGAGAAATGAGGTTTTTCAAAATTTCTGTATACAGTGGGTAAAATATGATTTTTCGAATTTGCTATTTCTAGTACGTTTTTGGAACTAATTTAGATATAATCTCGGTTTTCGCACGTAAATATTATAATTTAAATATATAAATATAGGATCCGGATAATTTAGATATTTTTAAATGCGTGCAAAGAAATAGGCATATTTCATATGTATATCGTTAGCGGTAATGATGGTGTAAACATATTCTACGCACACTAACAGCTACATTCCACAAACTAATTGAGCTATCATCTCGGTTTATACAAGTAAAGTTTGGTTAATAAAACTCTATAAACCAATTATGGAATTTTCGTTATTTCAATTTTCAATGATTGAAGAGGAGTGGAAAAGTTTTATATCGAACTGGAGAGATAAGAACTTCGGCGGGATGTTTTTTTGTATTGTAGAAACTCACTTAAGGTAGAATATTTAGAAACTCCGGTTCTGAAAGGGGTGAATTAGGATGAACTATGTTTCTTCGAACTAAGTAATATATTAAGATTTTCTGACGAACAAATTGAGATATTGTCAAGATATTAATATGTAAATTTGCTATTCGTGTCCACATTAAATTACAACGAAAGATAAACCGTATAATAATAGACAAGAACTCTCGTGCGACTCCAGGCAAGCTTGAACACATTACCTTCACGTGAATAATTATTAAAGTATTTGTTTTACGTTAGTTGTCATTCAAAAGTGAGAATCGTTTTGAACTCTTAGTAATGAAGGAGACTGTTTGCTAATAATGCATATGGAGAAGCTCTGAGATATAAGTTACGTCAAAGGCAGTCACAAAGTTTCGTTGTTTGCTGAAATCCTAAGTATACGACCGGTACATCGTGAGTAAATACATAGATTAAGAAGTCACAGAAGAAGATACTCGTAAGTCTACTTCGTTATCTCTTTTTGATGGGGTGATAAACCGAAATCGGACTACAAGATACGCACCGCACATCCGGATAGGGTATGATGTTTGCAATCTCTCTCAAATAATTCTCATCTGCAATCGCATTCGTGAAAGTTGAAGTTCCTTTGATAGTTTCATTTCGCGAAACGTGGTAGTCCGTCCGTTGTAGGCCTCTTGGTCAACTGCGTCATAATACGGATGGCAGGGACCTCCGCCGTTGTTGCTGACTCCCAGCCGGAAGAAGCTCTGTGCCGCTTTGTTGCACCACTAGCTCCTTATCAGCTGATCGTCTGCTTCTCATTAGAATTCCTCCTCAGGTTTAGGTTGGTAATTGAGGATGTAATATGAACTCACAGTCCTGAGCTTAGATAAAGAAACAACACGGGCGAGAATTTTGCGACAGAATATATGTAATTCACTTGAACTAAACCTGAAATAAAAACTAACCAAACATTCAATATGTTAAAAATCGCCTACAAATATTGACGATAACAATTTTCATCTCAGTGACTTGATTTCAAGTTCCGAGAAATATTTGTGAATGGTATTTGCACAGTCAAAACAAGAAATGTGAAATATTTTTCTTAAAAATCTTTCCCGCATTCTTCGAATTTACTTTCGTTTAATATCTTTATTCTATCGAAATTAAATGACAAAATTTGGAAGTTTTAGTTATCGTATCAAGTATTTCTATCAAAAAATAAATTAACTCATAATTGCCAGTCTAAAATTTTGGGCAAATGTTCTGCAGTTCTTATCAGTCTTTGTCTTCTCTCGGCAAAGGTTTTGTCTGCCGCTCTCTTTGAATATTTTGAATTAATTTACATGATCTTACACAATTTGTACATTTAACATACAAATACAGAGAAAAAAGTAAATTCTACTTTGCGCTGCCACGATCTGAGAAAGTACGAAAACAAACACGATATGCTCTTCTCAACATACAAAGGAAATATAAATTAAAAACTTTCATACAGTCTTTTACATGAAGAGTTTACTTCGTATATAAAAAGGAAGTCAATCGTAAAATAAAAATTTATTGTCAAAGAAGCAGTTACAAACTGTGTAACTAAAAATTCGAGTCTAATAATAACATAGGTACAAATGAAACTGCCATTCTTAGGTCGGAGCCTTGAGATTCTGTGTACAGAAGGAAAATCAGGATCAGGATGTGGGGCTACAGAGTTAATGTACACAGTTGTGTCAAGATTGTGCAGGGGAGACCGGAGCTAGTTGTTATAATATTTGACAATATTTAAAAAAATTATTTTCAATATTTATCCGAAACACATCTTAATATTTACCATAATTATTGAATATCCAAAATACATTTTTTGAAAACAATTACATTACGTTAATTCAAAGTATTAAAAGGATTACACGTACTTGTAACAACTTATCCCACTACGGGTCATGTTGTTAAACAAGTTGAGGTTAGTTGCTGCATCAAACATTTGAATCAATAAAAGTAAATCTAATTCGCTTATTTTTGTATTATGTAGCAATTTCTTCAAAAACGAACCTGTTGTACTTTGATTTCAAAAATTCATTTAATTGACAAAGTGATCCACATGAGCTATCATCTGATTTCCAGTTTTTTCAACTATATAATTTTATCGACTTAGTCGTCGCTCATTGTTCGTTGAGTGCGGATCGCTTCTCCGCGAGTGCTCGGTGTTCACCACGCACGGTAAGAAACTTTTAAAATATAATCTCAACAACAATACATGCATCCACTCAATGGTCTTGGTTTCTTTTCTTATAACATCAACATGACCCCAGATATATAGGATCCAGTGTTAACCAAAAATATGTATAAATCATAACAACAATTCGTAGTTCCTGAACTTGATTCAAACCATTAATCCGATCAATTTTCAATTCAATCCATTAACACCTGCACTGATATATACCAAGAAAGTAAAAAATAATTAAGGGATAAACGAACTAGAACTATTTTTAAACTCAATTGCATCTGTTACGAGACAATTAATAATCAGTGCAGACGTTGATTCTGCTATATCAAATGGTATTCAATCAATTAAACAGGTTCATATGAAAACAATTATTCAACGCGGAATACAACCTATTTCAATTATGAACAACTGCCTTATCACATTTTTAAGCTAGTTAGATGAAAACGATCAGATGACGTGCAATTGAATAGCCAACAGGAAAGGGAGAAAACCTTTAAACAAATTAAAATATGATAAATAATTATAAACACTATAAATTCTCCAACACCTGCATCCTAATACTAGACAACTATAACAAACAATCAAATACTTTGCCAAAGATAAAAATGCCGTTCCTCCTCTCCAAACAAGTTCAGTAATACTTTTTTCAGACCACCTTAAAACCGACATAATCTCTAGACAGCTTCTTACAACCTTCACATCAGATCTACAATTTAATGGAGGAACACGTGAATGAACCCCTTATCAGAGTTCCACGCCCAATAAAATTTATTTCTCCTTCAGAAACAGAAAAGATTAATAAGGAATGAAAAACTAAGAAATCCCCAGGTCATGACTATATTAGAAATCAGATAGTTATAAAATTACCTTTTAGTAGCATTGCAATAACAGCCATCTCCAGCGCAGCACTTCTAGTTTACTTAAAACAAATGTAGAGACATGCCATATCGTATTACCAATAAAAATACCAAAAACTAACGCTAATGATCCATGTAACAGAGACCCATTAGCTTGCTCCCATCTCTATTTAAGGTATTTAAAAGTTAAGTTATAGTTGAGAACATAGCCAATAGTTTCCATTCCAAGAACATACAATAGCAGTTTTCCTAGAAATCACTAAAACATTCGATAGCACATGTCATAAAGGTCTTTTCTTTTTTTTTTCAAATTCTATATCTTGGAACGCCTAAATATCTTACCTGAAAACCAATTTGCAGCTACTTAACTAACGGAACCTTTCAAGTAAAATGAACCAAACCTACACAAACACATATAACATCCTTGGAATAGTACTTCGAATGAATTTTTACTCCTATACTGTTTAACATCGGATCATCCTAATTCTCCTTTTCTCCTCCTAATTCTAATATTGCACTTAACGCTGTTGAAAATGCTATTTATACATCTCATAATGACATTCTAATGGCGGAAAAAATATCCTATCATTTCCTCACCCTCTTTCAAACTGGTTTTGATGACTGAATAAGTCGTGAAAAATGATGAATTTTAACTTAATAAATAAAGAATGAATCAGTCGATGGAATCATGTTCATCTACCAAAAATTTGAATGTTATATTTTTCAAATATTAAAACACAATTCTACATACTACAACAAAAATAATAATGACAAATGTATTGTCAAAAAATCAGTTACAAACTGCGTATGACCACGTAGAACAATAAACTATTTTACTTTCCGGAAGCAGGTAAGGGATCATCCCATCAATTCCGATCATTTTTGTGTGTGGGGCTTTACGGCTCATGTCGACATCAAAGTTCATTGGAGCCCGAAAAACTCGTACAGGTAGGGAAAATGCAGTTACGCACCAGGGAGAGCCAACATGACTCTCCCCGCGTGTGGGACTCGCCGAATGATTCAACCCTACCCACTAAAAACCCTCCTGATCTACAACACACCAAAACATATCTCACAGCATACATCAAAACA
>NNCF01129631.1:142346-156534 GCA_002313205.1 Laupala kohalensis
AGGAATTTTTGCTGAATTTTTTGAATCCGCCTCTGCCTTAGGGCCCTTGATCGGAATTGATGGGATGGTCCCTTGCTTGCTTCCGGAGAGTAAATTAGTTTTTTTTCCCTCCACGTGGTCATACGCAGTTTGTACTGTTTTTTGACAATAAATTTATTATTATCACAAGTAAGTGGCAGTAATGCCAGACTCAGCTCGGGGCCCCGTGTTTGCCAAACACGTACTTATTAGATAACTAGACTATAAGTCCCCTGGGGGAAATTCCGATCAAAGGCCTTAAAGCCAGGGTGGTTTAAACATTTCAGTACACTCATGATAAGAATAAAAAGCTAGTTACATGTTATCATATCAACTGAACACCAAAAAATGTGTATTTAGTAAAACAAAAATGATAGTTTGTACATAACATTATCGTATTATAGATAATGCCGTATCGTAAATTGGAGTAAACGTTTGCAAAAATATACGCAACGGGAAATATATGGACTAACTACATTAACTAAGATTCGGAATGCGTAACACAATTTGCTTAATTTGGAATTTAGATTATAAATGTGACAATTCCATTTGAGGTTGTTTTAAATAAAGAGACCTCAGAATTTAGTTTTCGTAGCCGTATTTAATTCTATTCTGTTTTACGAAAGAGTTACTTGAGGTAAAGATTTCGTGAAATGACACAGACACTGTTTTGTCAGTGTTCACAAATGACGATTTGCATGGAACCAAGTCGAAAAGTTAGATAAAACTTTTTGAGTGTGGCGTGTTTACAACGTAAATTAGTGTCGTCAGTAAAAATAACCAGTTTGCTGTCTGATGTGGAGGATGATATGTCGTTCACATACTATGAAACGAGTACAAGACCAAATATTGAACCTTGGGAATCTCTGCAAATAAGTGACTTTGTTTCTGAACGATAATGCTAAAGTACATGAAATTTGCTTAGGAAATTTCAACCTGTTGATACCTATCATTTAAACAGGAAGTTAGTCATTGATGTGAAAGTAACGAATGCCATTCTAATACAAATTTTAAAGAAAAATTTCCTAATCTACGACATCGAATGCATTGAATGAGTCAGGAAAACTATCGAGAAGTTTTTCGTCATAATCAAGAAATGTGGTAACATCGTTTAAGAATTGGGCGCTATTAAAAACGATAATTGGCAGAGCATTATTTTGTAAAAATACAACTAAGAAGACGCTTAATCAATATTTTTCAGTATTTTTGAAAATTTAATAGAGAAACATATTGATAGTTATCAACAATGAGTTTATTTCCTTTCTAGTATAAAAATTTCAATTTAGCGTTCTTAGCTATACAAGAAACATCCCTCCTGATAAAGAGCTATTTGAATCACTGGACTAGTAATTTGAGAGGAAAAATTAACTATAAATTCGGATACATAATCTATCCCGTCCGTCAATGTTTTTAATGATCTGGCGATTTTTATGATTTTATTACCATTAGTTTTGAAAATACTCTTAGAATGCGACACTTCGGTGGCCATTGATTTTGAAGTACAGGATTAGTTATTGACAAATAAGAATGAAACAAATTTGCAATATACTTGTGTGATGCCATAATTTTACCACCATCAAAAAGGGAAATTTTTCCCTAGCAATTTTTTGAAGGGGTCGCGTAATTTTTTACTGTTCTACAAATTTAGACCGGTTGTTTGATTTTAGTATCCGCTTTAATTTTTCATTATTTTAGCCGCATAAACTACTTTTTTAAGAATCGTTTGTGGAAATAATCATATGTTTGGATGATTTGTTTGATATAGTTAGAGTTTTGAAAATAATACAAACGGTTCTTGTTTTTGGAAGAAATGTATATGCCTTGAGTGATCAATTTATTGTATTTTTTATTTTTTTTTAAACACGCTTTTCATGAGAAAAATTGAGTTGTAATATGTTACGTGTATTAAAAAATGTCTCGAAAATATTAAACTGTCACGAAAGCAATTTTAAAATTTATTATTTATTTTAATAGTCAATACTTGAGCGAGGGGAGTACTATATTAAACATTTTGGAAAAATACGAGATTTCATAAATAAATAAACTTTATTGTCAAAAAGCAGTTGCAACCTTCTTATGACCACGGGGGGAATAATAAACTAAGTTACTGTTGAGAATAATCTGATCTAGCAATATTTGAGATGAGAGTGAAGTCGTTTATCGTAATTGATTTTTGGGAGAGAGTACGGAATCAGTTCCCCTGAGGAAATAAAGTTGAAATTATAGATTTGATGTATTTGTATATAAGACTTGCGTACTTTCACTACTGTTTCGAGCACATCTTGGGAAATGGGAAACATGCAGTATGACGGAAGCCACGCCACTAGCAGAAATTTCCTGCTCTCGACAGCAGACGCAAGATCGTTGTGCCAAAGAAATAGAAGGTGTCCCGTTTATCACGCGTTCAAAGTAGCTGCATCCTCGCTCCACAGGCAGTTGTTTACTGCCGGCAGTAGAGTTCTGTGTTTCTGTGTCTCACAGACTGATGTATCTCACGCGAAAAGTAAGCCACGCAGACAAAGGTAAATAAAAGTACGCGTCATGTCAAGAGCTAAAAACTGTTGTTGGAAATAAAATTGCAATATTTAATGCATCCCTATTAAAACAAAAATAACAGCGAAAAAGTTAAGAAAATTGAAATTTTGAATCCGCTGCACCATTGTAAAAAATCTTGAATGTAGTTTTATAAACCTGAACAAATGGTTAAATAAAAATTGTTACACTTATGTATCTTCTCCTTGATTTTTTTCTGTTATCTGAGTGTTTTTAAATTCCGTAACTTTCTTAAATGATATTGAAAAACCTTCAAGTAAATTACCTAAATGTTTCAATAACCCACTACGAATTCTGATTTTTATTTGAGCCTGTGATGAGAAAAAAAAATGGAAACAAAAATACCACGTTTTTGTCCCTTACGGGGGGAGGGAGTAATTAATCTACGGACAATATTAACAAGTTTTTATGTCTATGTAATGCTTAATACGGGTTATTCAATCGCCCAAAACTTAGGACAAGGAATACACTCCATCAAATATTTATGACAATTACTCATAACACATACATTGAAAAGAATATGACGACTGCTACTTGTTTTCTCCAGACTTTCAATTTATGAGTCTAAAACTATCGATTTGAATGTACATATTTTTCCAAGAAATTGAGCATGGTTAAAGAACTTTAAGAACATTTCTGGTAATTTAATGTCGTTGTTTGTGTCTCTCAGGTTTTGAGCAGGAATACTGTCCTGGCCACAAATCAAGCAATCTTCAAAAAATGATTCTTAATGACACAGATAACGCAGTCATAAATTTTGAAAATTTCAAGCTGCTGGATACACTTACATTACCTGGAGCGTGCACTCGTAATGAAGATTGATTTATTTCTTGATGGTTAAGATACGATAATATACTTTAAATATTAAGAAATTATTATAATTATATTATTACAATTAAAATTATTATAATTAAAAAGAAATATTAAAAAATATTAATAACTTACATGTAATTTTTTGCTTAAAATTACAAACATATTGACATTCTATTAGTAATATAACACGCAGCTAACTTTTTATCTTATCTAGGAATTTTTGCTGAATTTTTTGAATCCGCCTCTGCCTTAGGGCCCTTGATCGGAATTGATGGGATGGTCCCTTGCTTGCTTCCGGAGAGTAAATTAGTTTTTTTTTCCTCCACGTGGTCATACGCAGTTTGTACTGTTTTTTGACAATAAATTTATTATTATTATTATTATTATTAACTTCATCATTATTGAGTCACCGTGACACGTGTTGGTCTTTATCAAATTGACCTTGTGATTAGACTCCGTCTTCCACTTCCTAGTCTGAAATTACAGTGAACCGGAAGAAAATATTACAAACAAGAACTACATATTGCCTCTATTACAAGAACTGTTTGACGTGTTTGTGTAAAGAATAATTTGAAAAACTTGAATTTGTTTTCTTTGAACTCGACCTTCCAGACGGAAACAAAACATCGATTATGTGAAGGGGACAATCCTGAGAAATCCAGTTTCCGATACATTTTTTGTTCGGTCGGAAACTACACTTTTATGCTTTAAATGAAAAAACTTTATTATTAGCTATAAAAATAACTTTTTGTAAGAAAAATATTTCAATAAACATTCGATAACCTACTTTTTACGACCTGTGCAATATATTCACTAGTAAGAATGTTATGATCATTGTTCATAATATTTGTTTCATAATTTGGAAAAAATCTTAGAAAACTGAAATTTTTAACTTCAGCTTGTGAGGCAACATAGAAACATTTATCTTTAGTTATAATGAATAGATCTTAAAAATGAAATGACATAGTGTTATTGCAGATAACATAATCCATACTGATATATAAATGAGTAACGCAAAAGCGTGTCTGTCTGTAAAATGTACGCGATTAAACCACAGAAACGATCGTGATGAAATTTGCAAAGGAGATAGTTTAGATGTCCAGGATGAACTTAGGTGAACTTTTATTTTTAAAACGTGTGATGAGAAAGGTATTAATGATTATTGACAAAAAATATCGGTAAAATTGGAGAAAAAGAGACATATATTCGCTGCCTAAATGGTTAGAGGTACGTGACAACTAAGAAAGGCAATGTTGGTTGCCTCAATGATTTCTACAAAAAAGTCCGCGACAGCATATATCTATCTACAAAACGTGACCTAAATTATCGATAAAACGTTATTAAAATCTATGTGTGAAAATACTTCAATTTAAAAGAGTAATTTAAGAAGGAAAAATCAATCATCATCAAATGTAATGGATTATTTGCTTTGTGCATTTAACACGTTCTTTAAATCGTAAAATTTCGACATATAGTTTAGATTTTAACAAGAACTTTAATGAAATAGCGCAGCCTCTTCGTGCCCCGGAAGCGAAAATTCAACCGACGCGGTTCCCGCGAGATGGTCAAGTGTAGCTTACACACCAAGTTTTGTATAAAATTTGTATTTTTACTCATTTAAATAATGAGGGTGCTGTACGTGTTTTTTTAAAAAACAGTAAGTAAAAGTATTTTGATCTTACAATATAGACAGATTTTCTTTTTTCTTGTGGAAAAGAAGATTTGTCTAGGAAAAATCCCGAGCAACGACAGGTAATCACCTAGTATTTTATATATAATGAAATTAGCAACGTAATTAAGTCTCGCATAGACAGTGTCCTATTATTTAGAAGATTTTCGTGATGCGTGCATTTTACTTTGGCGAATAAAGTGGAATGACACATGCTCCGTGTATTACCGACCCGTCCGAAAAATTGCGTGATAAGAAACTTGAGGTGATTGAAATAGTTTTATGTCAATGTTTAGTACAATGTTTAAAGATCAAATCGTTCATTTGAAATTTGAATATTCAGCAAAACTGGGATGTACAGAATTTAGTTACTTAAATTACCTCCTTAGTATTTGGAGATTTCAAAATTTTGTTTACTCACATTATGTTTTCATTTTGAGGTATTTGAGGTATTTTGAGGTTTCCAGTTATGTTTTCATTTTGAGGTATCATAATTGCGATCTTTTGGGAGCCAAGAGAAATCCATCTGGATAAGGGAGACTTGCTGACTGCTTAAGAGTGGTACACAGCAATAACAGAATGACAAGACAACTTCCAGTACTTTACTTGGAATTTCATGAAACTCATACGAGTTTTTCATTGCCGTGGTCCACACAATGGCATGATTCTGGCATGCCATCGGTCGATAGTTGATGATCGGTATGCTGCTGTAGATGTAGATGGATTTGGTCAGTGAATGTGTTTAACTGTCTGGTGAATATTACTCGTACTATGGTTGGGCATCGTAACATCTTACTCCAATGTGACACTTGAACCTTTTCCATGTTACTTTTCTATTCTGTGCGCATTGTGCTTAATAGCTCTTTTCGGATCGTCGGAATACCTTCAATGTTCATCTATGTGTGTATGAATCTTACTCTTAAAGAGACTTTCGTTAAGCATATCGTCGTATTAAGTCTTATTAAGGATACTTCTGGAGTGCTGATATTTGGTTCAAAACGGGAATGAAATTCTCAACTTATGTGGGTCAACGACTTCCAGGAGTAATCTTAACCTCCCGTTCTCTTTATTGTAACTCAAAAGGTTGTAGTATAGCCACTACATTAATTTAAGATACGTGACCGAATAGAAAATTTTAAAGCTGAAGTATTGTATAAAATTAACTCCAACGATAGTAGTAATAATAATTATGATAAATAATGAATAAGTAAAGTTCGTGTACTTTAATGAATACGTAAATGAAAAATAGTGGGTAATAGTTCACTCCTAGCCTATGCAATGTACATAAGTATTTCTTAGAAAACTCATTTTGAAACTTATGACATCGGAGGGTCTAAGTCGAAACACCTAGTTAAAAATTCCATATCGCTTCGATAATTGCGTCTATTCACTAATATCAAACTAGGAATAAAATTAGGTCTTGGCATCCCGAGATCACTGGCGACGTAACTCCTTCACTCTCTGATGCCTCAGGTGGCAGCGTTATTGCTCTTCACCAAGTCATCCCGAGTTCAAATCCCCTGTGGATCCAGAAAAATTTGTAGCTTTTCACATGAATGTCCCAGTTCCTAATGCTGAAAAGCGAACCCTCTATCCAGCTCCTCCTAGTATCAATAACTGTAACTTCTACTACCCCTTCCACGTGGGCCAAGTTGTTGGTAAATCCAGCTAACAGGCCTACCTACTAACAATAACCTTCCACTCAACTCCTAACTCCCATCGTTCCATTTAGATAATCTTCAGTACCACGCTACATTTCCCATTTACAAATACTACAAAGGAGAAAATGGAAATGGAACTCCTCCACCCGTTAAGGCGATGATTTTCTTGCCTTAACAAACCTGTATGAACACCAACCGAGCAGAAGACACAGGGAACTAACTCTATCTGCCCTGTCCAAGTGTATGGTATTTATAGTTAAGCAGTTCACCTAAATGTCATTTTTAATTCAGTACTCATGTCGTGGGGCTGCGATACCGTTATGAAGGACTGCTATACGGCGACAAGGAGGCTTCCCTATCATCCTATGAGGGATGACATCAAGGTAAATGATACTCTAGTTCCAGATGGCACGTTTTAATGAACACTTAGTCACTGGCCGAAGATACCGAATTCCCATTCTAGCCGGCACGCATTAGGGAAGTTCCATATCAGGTGCCGAGAAGGTGGTGTTGAACAGGAACTCTGATACGGTCGTAATGAAAGCGAATTAAGGTTAAGGAAAAACAGTGTTTAGACCGGGTTTTACCGGTTTGGCAAACGTGTCAGAATTTCTCTGGAGCAGGTCACAGGGTCATTTAGCACGGAGTAGGTGGACAGGTAGTCATAGAGTCTCGCCTATACCGAGCTCTGCTCTTTTCTTTGGTTTATTTGCTGGGCTAGCTTGCCTTGTATGTGATTGGTGCACTTCTCGCTTGATGTGCGCATTCAAACATATCCTTACGACGCAGCTTACACCAATCTGACTATTTTTCAACTTCGAGAAATAAGAACATAGTCGATTCGAAGAAAGAACAATACTTTTCTTTCTTTGTTGTTTTATAATACACCTCGACTTGGAGTATTAGTTACTATATTCACGTAGAACATGATCAATAGGCAAAGTTAGAACGGAGCAATGGAAAAATCCTTGAACAAGAATGTGCCTTTGTCCCGAAGATCAGTTCGTTTTATAGGTATACACCTGGTTCTTATTACTCTAAGCATAGGTTACCAAAGTTGATGACCCTACTCCATAGTTGTGACCAATCATATGCAGTAATCGAGTACAATCCAATTTAAATTCAAGAAAGAAGCTAACAATTCACAGTTTTTTCTGGGTATAATTATTACGAAATCCAACACACGTGATTCACGTCCAAGAAAATTATAGTTCTTATATCGTTATTATCTCTTCTCCTACATGAAGTGTTTTTATTATGAATAATTTTCTATTTTAATGGAGCGAAATTCGACACGAATTTACTACAATATTACAATATTCAGATGCGTTATGCGTTGCCGGTTCAAAAATGCTACGTTTGTCGAGTGTCTATAATCAAACGTTTAGTAAACTTGTAGCGACACGGTAATTTGTGAATGTATGTAAACATGTTGTTAATGTGACGTAAGCAATTTGTACGAGCAGCAGAGCTCGGCGTATTCAGGGAGGAAGAGCACGCTGTGTTCAGCGCCTACGGAAAATGACAACACTCAGTTGGCTATCACGGCGGGACGGAATAGGTCGCACGAGGAATTTAAGCGACTGTAGTACACTATTTTTTCTATATATGAAACATGTGACACTGAAGATGAATAGTATTAAACGGAATTACCAAGTATGTCACGAAGAATTACATATAAAAATTATACATTTATGCCCGTGGAGCACGTGGTTACAGAGACCAGGAAAAGAATTTGTGAAATTCTTCCTGCTATCGATAAAGCGACATCACAAAGGGTTATGTCTGGTGAAGAGAGTGCTTATGATCGACACTGGAAATGTAGATCCTTAACTTCTTGTTCCCTCTTTTTTGTGCCGAGCAGATAAAAAATTATACAAAATTATCCCTTGTAAATCACTAGCATATATTATCACCTTCCTTTCTATTACTTACAGAAGCATATTTTCTCCACTATTTGGTGGTGATCTCAACAGTCAGTACCTCGGCGATGCAGAAGCATTCTCTTCTATTTGCAAATGTCATCGCTTCTCGTATGATTCCTTTTTGAATATCAAAATCCTCAAACATCTCATATTTGTATCTACATGAAATCATTTTCCTTTTTTCCTGGTTTTTACTGAGTATATTTTTAAATCCTCGTGAGTAATTTTCTGATTCAAAGAATGGAAAATCCCAGACTTAACATGTTGGACTCTCCCTCTCCATTGCTCCATTGCTTTCGGAGATATGTTTTTAAAATTTCCATGTCCAGTCAAATATCTTGGAGTATGTCTAGAGACAAACAGTTTATCATCAGCCATTTTAAACTTTACATTTAATACTTATGCAAAAGACTCGCTTCCCTTTGAACTTATATTCTACTTCATCTGCCAATCTTCCAACTGCAACATTTGTAAGAGCTCTACGAGGTGTTTCCATGTTGCATCAATACAAACTTTGAAAGATGTTCGCTCGGTTTTGATCTAATAGCTGGTATAATTGTTTCTTGAAGAGATCTGAATAAGACCGGCGACTACTACCTGTTGACATGAAGAGCTCTATAAATGCCCCGGACACATTCAAATACTGAGAGCACCATTTTTTTTTGCTGACCAATGCATGCGAAATTTCTGCAGTCTGTTCATGAAATTTCCCTTTGACTTGTCGACTTGTTTTAAGATCTGGCAAACATGCCCTTGCCGTTATTCCGATGATCTCAATGTGTTTCATCCCTTCAAGACAAAAAAATAAACTTTCCTCATCGAGGTACACGATGAGTGCGGCATCCGTATTAAGAATACTGCTGTGTCATGACACTGCGTGCTTCCATCTTCCTGATACGTGACAGCATCGCCATAAACCACTTGCAAACCAGCTGCCAACTTTCAGGATAGTACCGAAGTGTTTCGATTCTCGATATCACTTTAATATTTTCATTCGAGGCATCTGTTTTAGCGATTGACAGAAGAGTTATCATGTTGCTAACGAAATTTCCCCCCCACAACCACCACTCGGAAAACCCAAATTTTAAAATAATGTTCGCAATGTTTGAAGAGGTGACTTACCGAGGGGTAAGTCGCGGCGTCGAAGTAAAACTCATACACCCCTGATCAGTTTGAACACTTGAACTCACCTCTCAAAGGAAGTGAGAGTTGGGTGGAAGTGGGGAATATTTCATCTCAAATTGTTGCGCAAACCTTGAGTCTGTACACGCGAGAGTAACCGCTCTGGAGATCTGGGTGCGTTTTCTTCCAGGATTCTCGTTACAAGACGAACGCCGAACAATCACGCTGAATTTTACACTGTTAGACTTCAGAACGAAACCTTCGTCGCTAATTTTGAAAATATATTTACATATCGAGGACTTCATTCTAATACCTCCTATCTTCAAAATTTTCACTTTTGAGTTACTGGTATAACTTTTCTGCATACCTTTTTCAATAGTCATGTTTTAAATCTTAAATAGTTTTACCATCAATTTTAATACCGTCAGCAAAAAAATGACTTTTCATAACAGCCATGTAACGTTATTTCTCTCTCCTCAAAAGTTGCCGTTTTACAGATATGCGTTATTAGACTGAAGCCCTCGATATATAACTTGTTATTCATTTAAATTAATTTAACTAATATTACACTTTTCATGCAAATATGTTATCCCATGTACTCTCGATTTAAATCTGTAGTCAGAAATGAATTTTCTCAGTCAGAAAAATCTGTAGTCAGAATGAATGAAGACACGTTCATTGCTTATTATGAGCTTCAAAAATATAGTAAGGTTTTATATTTAAGATAAATTTCCAATCAAATACATGTATCGTTACCAAAATTTTGAATCATATTTTTTTGTGAAACAAAAATGAGTAATTCTGAGACAGTTGAAGATTGTTTTAGTCTGGAGAAAAATTCTAAATAACCAAATAGACCCAAACACTCGTAGAGGCCATGTTGGGAGTTAAATATTTAAAAACATTTCTGGAGTATACTATATATTGTAAAGAAATTTTTAAGAAAAATTCGTTTTATTCCACCGTGGTACAGTAGACATGGAGTCGTCTTTGAAAAACGTGTAAATTTTACAGAATGTGCGTCGTTGCAGACATTTAAACGATTGTCATATTAATGTCCTGACGCTTTCTTACTGGATACAGAGTAATTGTTTCACTCTTCAAGAAATATTCATTTCAAATGCAACTGGTTTACTATGAAAGAACTCTTCTGTTAAATTGCTAGGTTCTGTCAAAGAATCGGACCAGAGAAAACATAACCAATAGTAGTGTCACTTCATTTCTGCAACATATAAGTTGTCGGTTTATTTGTCCAGATAAGAATCAAATTTGATATTCTTGATAAAAGATTGGTGTTTCCACATGTTCAAAAATCTTCAAAACATGGGAACTAATTTTTTCCATTCGTAAAACGTATGTTATGTAATGCTTTCCTTTTACTATTACATCTTCTGAAAAACATTGTACATTTAAAAAAAACCCGTTCACCATCCTAAGAGGAGCGTAAGGTCTATAGTTCTTTATGAATTCGAAGAGACGGCGTGGGTGCTAGTAAATATTTATTGATGACGTCTGTTACCTCGAATCCGAGTCTTTGTTGTGAGCTCATTCGTCTAAGGTTCTTCAAACGGAGGAAATATAGAAGGAAAAGAACACGTATGAGGTTTAGACCTTTCAGAGAATGCGTTGCGTATATTTATTGCAGAATAATGAGCGGGGAAATACGCAATTCTACGTAGAAGAATGATAGATAATTGACGTGCATTGAATTATAAGACTCCTTAGCCTTATTTCCGTAAGAGATGAAAGAGTTGATATGGGTAAAAACGTAAGTGGCTGTTTGATTTTATAAATAATATACATTTGTGGTCCTTGTTCTATTATCTTCTACGTGGATTACGCAAAGGAAAGTTTCTGTAATGGGTTTTGATACCAATCATAAGGTAAGAGTGAAAGATCAGACAATGAGTCGATCAACTTTTGCTATTGAAATATATTCAAAAACATATACCTGACTACCGCTGGCCTTGGTAAGTATATTTAATTAACTATAAATAATGAAGAAGAATAGTTGTACACACAGTTGAACACATGTTATTGTGTTATTCAATTATATAGAAAAAATTTCTAGTCTTTAAATGAATGTCAACTGCAATCATAAACTATGGCAGTATTAAAAGTTAATTGCAAATAAAATGCTATTTATTATACTGAATCATTCAAAATTACAGAATCATATTGTCTACGGATATCTCCTTGTTTGCTACCGGCGTTTCCAATTTTACATTATGCTTCTGCTAGAGGAATAAAATGAATGGAATAAGTTATTGCAAATATGCAGCAACACAATTTAAGAATGCAGCAATAAAATATTAGAAGCAATTCTGAATAATTTCAGCCCACAATTGTGTAAGTTTAGGCATTTGTTCTAGTTTTGGTCTAAAGCTGGAATACTGATTTAAAAACATAGCAATAAATGCAATAAATTTATTTTCGTGGCTCTAAATATTAGTATAAACATTAATGTTGTATTTCATTTTTCTATCCAACCTTAAAGAACCTCATTAATAGTCCTAGAAAATTTTTAGAATACATTTATATTCACGTCTGTTTCGTTTTAAGTATATTTTAGTGTATTTGTTGGAATAAATTATTGAAACTACTAACTTTGGAACCTTTAATATAATAATTTTGATATATTATTGTTACATCTATTATCTTAATTATTAATATACGTTATTTGCAGTATATTGACTTTTTTCATATGTCAGAAGAGTAGATCCAGTTTCTATGGAAACTCTTATAAATAAATACATAAAGAAATAAACAAACCATTCTTATAGATCCAGAACTCTATCTCTTACGTTACAAATTTTTTTCACACAACCTCAGTTCATTGTTATGAATTTACATGACTTCTATTTGTCAATGATAGTATGTAATAGTTCGAGACCGAATGACTTGGTTATGTTTTGTGTGTTGCGGTGTACGATAAACTCTCTCAGAGCTTACTTCTTGATTTAATCAAAACTCTCCCAAGTCATGTCTTCAACATTCTTTAGTGGCACACAATTACTTTCAATTAATGTAAGAACATTTAGTGTTAAGATGTGCGATCACTAAAGAAATAGCAATCAGTTTCCTGATCACTTTCATGACTATTATGGAGATTTTTTTTGGTACTTTTCCACCTCAATTAAAATAATTAGGATATCTCTAACGTTAAATTCAACTGTCGAATGACTGAAAATATTGAGGTTTGAAGGGTCTTTATGTTCTCAGATCTCTATTTTTTGGGCTTCAGAATTGCAGGTGAAAAATGTGTGATAGAATGGGCAGGTGCTTCTTGGGGGATTTCCCTCTTTTTCCTACTCGGGGATGACCTCGGCATTCCTTTTTCTCTACGAGAGTCAATGAACCGGAGAGGAATTTCCCTTCCTACCTTGTAATTATCCCTTTCCTCGAGTGTACACATGGGCGTCTAGGGTAAGTCTAAAATGTTAAAAGAGAAAAAAAGCTAGAAGGTAAATGAAAACCGTTACGCAAACTGAAAACAAACTTTTAGAAAAACCTCGACACTAAATTTCGGAAATATTGGTTCATATCGAGGAGTCAACATTTTTACTTATATTACGTCACAAAGGAAATAATTGCACTAAGACGGTGGACGACGTTCGATTGTTAAAACCAGGAAAAGGTAAAACGTGAATCAAATACATTTTTTTACAGCGCAGTCAGAAATAAACAATGTTCCGAATATACAGGCATAAGACATGTTTCGTTACTAAATGTAAAAAAGCGTACATACTAGTTGAGTACGCTTCTCCGTAATTAGAAAAGATGAATAACTAATTCTCTATTCCTCCGTTAATCGTATTTTCCTCCGTTAACACAAAATATCAACTGAAATATAAAAGCTGTCTCTNCTTACAAAACATTGTATAAAAGAGAAACAACAGTTTCCCAGTTCTTAGACACCTGACAATTTCATTCGAAAAAATTAATGTTGATACATCAATAACAGTACCGAAAAACGCAAAAATTAAATTAAAATAACTTTCAAAATAGGTTTTGGTTAATAATATTTGTATTGTCAAAAAAGCAGTACCAATTGTGTATGATCACTTGGAGGACAATAAATTAATTTACTCTCCGGAAGCAAGCAAGGGACCATCCCATCAATTCCGATCAAGGGCCCAAAAACAGTGGCAGATTCAAAAATTCCTAGATAAGATAAAAAGGTAGCTACGAGTTATAAAACTAATACAATGTCAATATGTTTGAATTTGACACAAAAAATTTACTTTACACATACAAATTATTATCGAACTAAAGATTATTCTGAGTATAGTGTTTAAAAATCATAAGAGTTGAAGAAGAAAACCCACTAAATTCACGATTTATTGTTACAATAAACATGCCCCTAGACAAAGCCTAGAGAACCTGTGTAATAAATCCGCCTCTACCCGAAGGAAAACCGGAGAAAA
>NNCF01129631.1:156647-220445 GCA_002313205.1 Laupala kohalensis
AAAAGTACTACAGCAATGGCGTGATAAAGTACAAGACGAATTTAACTTTTATTAAAATCAATAAATTCTTTTACATTGTAGAAGCACTGGGGTAGGAGGAAGCTTTTAACGGCGGATTTGAAGATAATCAATTTCATAATATCTTTTATATTCTTGCGCAGGGAATTATATAGAACGATTCCCGAATGATAAGGTCCTTTTTGGCAAAGAGTGGTTGACACTCTAGGGCGATGAATATTACTACTATTGCGAGTATAGTGTTCGTGAACGAGACTGTTTCGTATAAAGCTAGGGTGGCACTTCAGTAATTCGGTCTTAACAAACACGACCGTTTCATAAATATAAACGCAGGGAAGTGTTAAGATATTTAATTCCTTGAATAAAGGTTTACGAGTGTTACGGGGGTGAGATTTACAAATTATCCGAACTATCCTCTTCTGAATTTTGAATGTTTGAATACTCTGACCGGAATTGCCCCAGAAGGTAATGCCGTAACGTAAATGGGGGTAAAGGTTAGTAAAATATAGGCAACGGGAAATATGTGGACTAACTTCATTTATTAAGATTCGGAATTCGTAACACAATTTGCTTAATTGGGAATTAAGATTGTCAACGTGACAATTCCATTTGAGGTTGTCTTGAATATGGAGACCTAAGAATTTTGTATTCGTAACAGTTTTTAATTGTGTTCCGTTTAAAGAAAGACAAACCTGGGGTAAAGATTTTGTGATACTATTGTGAAATGACATAGGTTTTGTTTTAAATTTTTTTCAATGAGACGATTTGCATGGAACCAAGTCGAAAGGTTAGACAAAACGTTTTGAGCGTTGGCGAGTTTACATAGTAAATTAGTGTCATCAGCAAAAAGAATCATTTTGCAATCTGATGTGAATGATGTCATGTCGTTCACATACAATAAAAAGAGTATAGGGCCGAGAATTGAGCCTTGGGTACTCCTCAAGTAAGTGACTTTGTTTCTGAAAGACAACGCTCAAGTATTTTATTTTTAGTATAGGATAATTCGACCTGTTGATATCTATCTTTTAAATAAGAAGTTAGCCATTGATGTGGAAGTCCACGAATGCCTAAAGAATGCAATTTGGAAAGGAAAATTCCGTGATCGATGACATCGAATGCTGTGGATAAGTCAAGGAAGTCACCCTGAGGATTTTCTCCACGGTCAAGAGATGTGGTAACATCGTTAAGAAAATATGGCGCTTGTAGTGGAAAAGGATTTCCTAAAACCGTGTTGATCGTCAGAGAGAATGTTATTTTTTGATAAAAAAATCTGAAGACGCTTATAGAANCAGAGAGAATGTTATTTTTTGATAAAAAAATCTAGAAGACGCTTATAGAACAATTTTTCTAGGATTTTCGAGAAAGTGGGTAGAAGAGTTATTGGTCGGTAATTTCCAATGTTAAGTTTGTTTCCTTTCTTGTGTAAAGGTTGGGTATATCATCTATGCCTGTTGAAAATTTATTTTTTAATGAGCTGATGATTCTCATGACTTCACTGGCGTTAGTTTCAGAAGTGAACATAGAATTGGGTATGTGAGTGGATGTAATTGGAGGTCATTGATTTGGATATATTGAGTTTGTTATTTTACCTACTTCTGAGAAGTAAGAATTAAACAAATTTGCGATCTTCTAAGGATTTCATATGATTTTGCTCTGTTTAGTAGATAAATATTTTCTTCGCGATTTTCAGAAGTCGACGTGTAATTTTTAACAATATTCCACATGGATTTCGTCCGGTTGTTCGATTTAAGTACCTGTCTGTCATTTTCAATAACTTTAGTTGCATAGACTAGTTTTCGAAGAATAGTCTTATATTTACGAAAATAATCATGTAATTCGGGTGGTTGGTTATAGAGTTTTGAAAGATAATATAAACGGCGTTTGTTTTTTGAAGAAGTTGGTAACCCTTGGATGATCCATCTATTGTATTTCTTTGTGTTAATTAACATGCGTTTTATGGATATGTTATAGTTGTAATATTTTAGGAATATTGAGAAGAAAAAAATTGAATTTGTCGTCGGTGTTTTGGCAATTGTAAACTTCTTTCCATGTTTCTTCACGTAAATAATTTGTATATATGGATTGATTTGTGTCATTAAACTCTCTTGTAAATTTGTAAAGGATTTTAAGTGGTTTTAGTTTATTATTAATAGTCAATACTTGAGCAAGGTGATCACTGTATCCGGCGATAAACACTTCAGAGAGATACGAGATTCCATTGTTGACTATAATTTGATCTAGCGATGTTTGAGATGAACCGGAGAAGCGAGTGGGGTCGTTTATCGTAGTAATAAGGTTGAAGGAGTCGATAAGATTCTTGAATCGACTAACTGGTGAATGAGCAGAGTCGGATGTACTCAGGAAATCGATGTTGAAATGACCATATATAACGATAGATTTAGTAGATTTATGTGCGATATGTTTTAAAACAATTTCAAAGTTCCGAAAAAATGTGTCAAGATCTGTCTGATTGAGGAGGTTTATAATTACACAAAACAATAATACCAGTGTCGGTCAGATTAACTGCAGTAATTGCGAACACACTATCTACGCAGAAGTTCTCGTAGCGTGGCAGTGGAGAAGATAAAATATTATTACGAAAGTAGATACATGTATCTCCGTGGGGATTTTTTCCTTTAAAATTTCGCCGATAGTAAGAAATTGTAAAATAATAATTAGAAATAGCAGTATCTTTGATGTTCAATATGAGTTCCAGTTCTAGTCCATTTCATATCCTTTAAATATAACTCGTCATATTATTGGACTTCCCCACGTGTTTGATTAACAACAGATATTAATGAGGAGAATATAATCGTCGCCTTTTTCTCCATATCATCAAACTAGATTTGATAAACACTTAGTCAACAATACTTTCCTTATTTGATAAATTTTAAAAATTAATTGGTCAAGAAAATCTGTATTTAGCTTATGTTCATTTAGTTTTTATTCTTTCAGTTTTATTTAATTATATACATTTATTTAATTAATTAATATTGTTATGGTTATTCACTACCCTATTATATTCTTGTGGTATTAATTACGTTTTACTACAAGGGATCTTTAATATCTGTAAGTAGACTTTCAGTCGTATGTTGAACTTACTGTAGTATTAATTAATTGATGATTAGTATTATCCATTACCCTATATATATATATATATATATATATATATATATATATATATATATATATATATATATATATATATATATATATATNTATATATATATATATATAGTGTGAGTGTGTGTGTAAATACAAGTTTCCAGTATAATAATCCATGCATTGAGATTCATTGATGTGCCTTTTTTCCCTGTACGCTACATATAGTTCTTTATCGAGTGAGTGTCCCTGGAAAGTCCACCACGTTCATGTCATTCCTCACGTATTTTATAAGTTAACGACCTCTTTTACTACATGTAGACAATTGTTGATAAAGTTACATAATTTATTAAGTTAATTAGCATATGAAAATTAGCTGATAAGGAAATGCAGGAAATTGAGCGTCGTTGACGCGAAGTTTCACACGTATATGTGAAGACAATGCAATTTGTCACAAAGCTATTATACTAAATGAGATTATCAAAGTAATAATTTATTACCAAAATTAAGATAAAAAAATACTTAATGATGATAATAAGTTTATTTACTCTTCGGTGACAAACAAGGGACCATTCCACCAATTTCGATCTAAGTGCCCAAAGAAAAATCAGAGAAAGAACCCATTGTGGCATGTAGCTTCAGGTGTGAACTCAATCGAGTAAATATTGCGTATTATCCGAATAAGATTATTATTAATACAAATAATAATGGATCATAAACATCAACACATTATTCCTGTATTAAAATATTTTTTTGTATTTTAACGTATTAATGAAAGTCTGTGATAATGACAAGAAAAAGTACATAAAGAATTGAAAAGTGAAGATAATTAGAATTTATTAAGCTCCAAACTTCTAAGAATCTATTTTCCACCTTGTTCAAGAGGACTTTTTAGGTCTCAGTGGCCTTTGGAGTAATGACAGGTGAACGCTTATTCTCTTCTCATTCCAAACATTTCAAATGGAAATGTTATACGGTCACCGCAGGATACCCATTTCATTTATTTGCATTTTACTTCCTGTACTTTTATGGTCGGACTCTTCATAGTCAGTCTTAGATAAAAACAAATACATGTTTAACGGACTTGCAATTGAGCAATACAATCAGGCATATTAATTTTTCCTCAAAAGTACATTCAGAGTTACCCAGGAACAACAACGTAGACGTACTAGTATTATGTTCCCTATGTGGTGCTTGATTAAGATATGTAAATATAAGTTTAAGATAAAAAAGCGAACCATAAATTCTTTCGCTCATATTTCAGCAGATAATTAAGCTCTGTACAATCTTGTCAATAGCGAACCAATAAGAGCATCGAATTTCATGTTAATATTTCGAATATTTACTTGAAATTGACAGTGAAATGCCCCGCGACTCACTAATTAAGAAGAACCCCGGTGGTGATACTCTTAACCCGCACCCGGATGGCAAGAGGCGAGGGGACGTACCTTATAGAAGATTCTTAAAACATGTTACGATTGAAACTTTCGTAGTTTTTGTTGTGGATGAACTTAATGTATTTTCTGAAGAGTCCACATCTGCTATAAAAATTGAGGTTCCCATTTAGAATTTTAAATTTACTTTCCCCACCCCCAGAAGGTGGGAGGGGATCTAGCTCGGTTTCATTTGAAAGCCTTTAAAACGTTTAACACGTATTTCTCCTCTTCCGATGCGTTGTAAATTTTTCGAGATTTTCTGAAAAATTTATTTTAACAACTATATTGCCATATTCGGAAAAATGTTTCCGTCAAAAGTGAAGTATTTTTTCCTGTAGAATCTGAATCTGCAATATAGAACAGGGATTCCTTTTTGAGATATCAAAGTTACACCTGGGTTCAGTTTCAGCACTAGTGAATGACTCCGTTTATAACCTTAGCTGTTTATTTGAAATTATTACCTACTATACATACATTTGGATATATTTTTGTGTCTGTATTTAAATGGACCACCTTTATATAGATAGAAACAATACTAATCCGGAGTTTCTTCTATCATTCATGGAACTGCTCAGGTTTTGTTTAATTTCTTCGATTTTTTCTTATCCTTCGCATGACCCCTTAAATATATTTTTTCTGGCAATACTAACACTCTCAATGAATTGTTCAATTTTTTTCACATTTGCTCGATGGTTTTGCAATCGTGAGAAAAAGTTCCGTTACTACATTGCTGTCACGATCTCCTTGGCGTCATTAATAACACTCTCCGCTACCCTCTCTTTCCCATACACACACTCCCGGAACCGACTACTTCCGTATCCTTTCTGAAATCAGCTGATGTCAACCACGCTTCTGTTACCGTGATACGATCGCATGAGCAGTGGCGGATCTATGGGCTAAGGGGACTATAGCCCATTTAACCTGAACTCTTACCAGATAAAATTGAAGCTGATAAATGGCATACTTTGTAAAAGTGTTATCAGATTAATAATTGTTATTAGTTATAATTGTTATTAGTAATATCAAAATAATAAAATTAATAGTACCATATTAATAAAACTAATAATACTATGTTAATAAAGTAAATAATTTTTATTGTTATTAATAATACCATATCGTTAACTGTTAATTATTTATTTGATACATTACATTTAAGGTAATATTTATAAAATTTATGTTGTAAAACCATTATTTTTGAACAAAAATGTTCCCCGGTTAGTTCTCCTCCTTTATTACGGTCTATATCCGCCACTGCGCATGGGTACTGTTACTTATACCATTGTGATTCGTTTTCAATAAAAATTATTTTCAAGCGAAAATTACGTACTTAAACTTAACGATACCAAGCTGAAAAATGACACCTTAACGAAATCCAAGTCATGTTATTTGACTTATCTACTACAAGCCGAGTTCCTATGACTTACCTCGCGTCAGGTTTTGAATATGTTTCGTAAACGATCGTTTTTGAATCTCCATTAATATCTACCGAAAATGTTTTTCATATCCAATTGTCAAATAAATAATAATAAATTAAATGTGAATTCGTCACGCGTGATAAGCAAATCTAAGAACATGAACATACAGAGAAACTTGCCAACATCGCAAAGCGTACTGAGTGAAAGCTTAGGAAAACGAAGGAAGCCGACAATCTACATAATGAAAATTTAAGGGTTTTCCATAATTTTCTATATAATCTAGCTAATATTTCGGTATCAAGAAATATAGAGGAAAAGAAAAGTATAAATTACGATATTCTCACTCCTCAACTCTTCACACCATAAGAGAGGGTGCGGAGTCCTAACCGATACCTTTCCGCCTCTTGCGCGCTCGGACGTTCGCGGCGCGGCAGTCGCTGCCCTGTCCGTCTCCGCTGCTCTCGGCGCCGCCCCCGGACAGCGACGTGGAGCTGGCTGTGTCGGAGGCGGCGACGGCGGTGACGAGCTCAAACTCCATGCGCACGCCAAGGCGACCCGAAGGCCGAGGTACGGCCGTGAAGCAGGCGCCGTTGTCGTCACGATTCGCTCCGGGAGACTGGACACAGGCAACCTCCATTCCTCATCAATGCATTAGCCTGATTCGCTTTTCGAACGCTACATCCGGATCGGATACGGTCCCGAACAAACTTCTGACCAGCTCTAGAAATTAGTTTACAAAACATGAACGTGTATTACAAAACAACGGTGTTTCGAAATACTATGCCTATATGACATTTCATCTACTATAGAACTAAGATGTGGTTGTTATTAATTCGTGTTTTGTAAACTAATTTCTAGAACTGGTCAGAAGTTTGTTCGGGACCGTATCCGATCCGGATGTAGCGTTCGAAAAGCAATTCCTTAGAATCGCGAATCAGGCTAATGCATTGATGAGGAATGGAGGTTGCCTACTCTTGAAACAAATAAAAAGAAAGGAATAATAAAAGAAACATATCTAAATAGTTTGTGTTTCAATATAATGGTTTTAATATAATGTTTTCTACGTTAATATGCAGTAGGTCAGTGCTGTCCAACTGGCGGCATTTTTTTACGGGTTACGAGTTCTTCCATCAAATTTTTCGTGAAACGTTGGGGGGTACAAAAAAATCTGTTGTCAGAATAATTAAAGGGGCATGTATGGGGGGGAGAAAATACGAAATTGTGTTCGGAATTTCTCTGTCGTACGTTACAAGACGAAAAATTTTGTATTATTATATTAAATATTACACTTTTTAGAAAGAAAGAAAGAAATATACTACTTAATTTTCCAGCCAGAAATAATATAAATTTATTGATGAGAGTCAAAATATTGCGTTACAAATAAATAAATAGGACGTTGGTTTTATCCGTTAGGCAACATTTTACCGAACCCCATCCCGTACCGACCCGATCAATTGAAAACGGCCCGCGGGCTAAGATAAGTTGGACAGTGCTGCAGTAGGTTATAAAAAGGAAAAATATTTCTTCCTATTTATCGAATTTGACGCGTTTTGGAAACATTTTTCCACTCTAGCCTGGTTCAAAAAATTCTTTAAATATTTTGCTTTGTATTCCTCAGCATTTCTCTGCGTTCCAGTCTCGTATAACATAACGATATATTTTCGTGACAGTTATATAATGTTTTCATAAGATCGACAAAAACTTTGTGTTTCATGTTGTTTTGTCAGCTGCTATGTGGATATTTTTCTTGCGGAATGGAGAATAATTGAGATCCTTTTGAGTTTTACATCTTAAGAAATATTTCCTTATGCAAGTGCTGAGAGCTCCTCTAACCGAATAAAACCACTGAACATAGCCGTAGACTTTTTTCTTATCTGACTTTTCAAATTATAACTTATGTCAAACGAGTCTAAAAAACAAATTAAAGTTAATAAATTTGTGCGTAAGAATTCTGAAACATCTGCGATCTCTATTTCACACACAAAATGTATATGTTCGTTTTAAATCCAGGAAAATTGGCGTGGCTCTAAAATTTATAATAAAGGCAGCTTCTCGTTTTTTTCCACATTCACCCCTTTCTTTTCGTTTCCTGGTTGACCTTATATCGCTCCTTTACTCTCCAGACATAGAGAAACCGGAAGAAACCTTCTCCGTGCCTTGTGCCGTCACGTTCATGGACAATCTGTGCTATATCCTTTTTGATAACCGATGATTTGAGCAATAAAACCAACCAAGCATGGTAAGATAATTGTAGATCTGCGAACCAATGACTACGATTCCGTCGAATAGAACTGCTTCAACCTTTCTGTTGCCGCCATGTCTGACAGAATTGTCCGTGTAACTGATGTGGTTGGTGAAATCATTCAAACTCAAACGATATAGACTGAAATGAATTCTCTTATTTAGAATTGTTTTAATGATCGATACAGGAGAAGAACTTTTTTACTGTGATCCGTGTCTTCATTGACATTAGTACCTTAAATCGTTTGGAAAATGCAGTTTTTAAGAATCTGCTATGTTGTATATTTATATTTTTTACTTTCTCATATACTCATTACTTTCTCATATGTCTGTGCACAAGAGTTCTCACCAAACGGAAAAAATGAATTTTATTCGCTTTTCGTATTTGCGGTACAATTCACTTCTCTTCGATGCATGGCCTCTCAATTTTCTTTTTACTTTAAAACAAAGGGAACTTCACACGAAGAACAAAGTACAGTTTTGAATTTTTTTCAAACACTGCTTCAACGATTTTGCTTAAATGTTCTGTATGCAAAGTGTAATTGGTATATATTGCAACCGCTTTAGCGGTGTTTCGCTTGAAAGTTTGATATAGCCGCAGTAAAATAATTTCTGTCTCCTGTACTTACACATTTGTTTACTATTTCAAAAAGCTTGAAAATTATTTAACAGTGTACATCGATGAAGCAGAGGTGGAGTTCACTTTTGATAAAGTAAAATGAAAGATATGATAATGATACAACACATAGCAGGACCGAAAACGCACCCCTGAGACGAAAATACTCAAACTCCCGCCTACAACAACATTACATTTACGTAATACTTTTACGATTTGTATGAGATTGAGAAATCACTAAATGTCTTAAAATAATATTCTGAATATATATTTTATTTTCAAATTTCAAATAAAAGACATTAGTAACTTGAATTATTGACTTGAAGCCCAACTAAAATTTTAGTTATATTTCTTTACTCGTATATGTGTTCGTGGCGCGTTTTTAAGTTTGCCAATGGTGTGAGTCCAAAGAGCATAGGATGGTAGAAGTGCCATTTTAATGTGCTTTGGAAATTTAGAATGTAATTTTAGAAGGAGACTGAAGAATGTTTCTATTCTTTGTTACTCTTAGTCATACGATCCTTCCTCCCACTCGAACTCTACGCACCACTCGTAACCGGTGATTCCGGGTATTTTATCAATTCGCTGCGTAAGTTTACTTATTAGATGTGTCCACTGCTTCGTTTTCCGGGTGTTGTTGTTAACTTCGTGTATGTTACGAGTCATTTATATGTTGATGCATATTATTTGATACGTGTTTAGATTATTTTGCATGAATATACATGTTTTTCAATAAATTTAGTAGGCAACGTGTCTTTTGTCTCATAGGTTACGTATAATGATTTGTTTTTGTTTATTATTCCTGAATCTTCTATATGTTATATTATTGTTGTTTCGAACGTTATAAGTAAAATTAATTTAAATAAAATATCTGTATCATTCATAGAAGACTTAAATAAGATACATAAGTAGTGTTACGAAAATAGATAAAAAGGGACAATAACATTTCTTGAACCAAATGTGATCATTGATCCGATTAATTTTTATTAGAAAAGAATTTGCAATTTCATATTGCAAAGAAATTTATTTCTTATCTTAACTAATTTATATAAGTATATTGATGAAATGCTTGCTTGGATCTCGCGTTAATAATATCATAATTGTATTTATCCACATATCTTCTGAAATAGATTATAAATCTAACTGAGCTAATCACCCCCAAAAATCAAAGGATTTTTAAATGAATCTTTAATATAAATGCTAGTGAAAGTATTTCTATAATAAACTGTTCGAATGAAGGTGACCAAAATATAGAGTCATGTCATAAATATTCCTTAGTTAATATAATTCTTGAATGTCACTCTCGAGTGCAGACTGAGAAACGTATATGAGAAAGTATGAGCAATGGTTTCGCACTACTAGTTTTCAATACAACACAAAGAAATTAAACGTAGTTTCTCGCTAGTCTGGCGTGATATATCGTAAACTTCGAAACGGAATTTTCTTCAAAGCAAGATAATTCTGTGATGAAAATAAAAATAAAACTTGGACAAAACCGCAGTCTGTTTTAAAAAATCTTAGTTATTTTGCCACTAAGTTTAATCAATTCAGAATCAATGTCTATCAAGTTGCGTCAGTCCTCTCTAAACGTTAATTTTAACTTCACTTAAGTATGTGTTGAATTGTTTTAAATAAATGTTTTTTATTGTATTTAATTTACGAAACGTTCTCAGATTTCTGTACTACATGTGAAGATAAATTAAATTGATTTAGTCCAATACTTATTAATATTATTCCATCATTCAATTTTTGGTTTACAATGTAAAGTATCAAGAAAAATAAAAAAAAACATGAATGGAAAATATTAGTAACTGTATACTCTGAGATGGAAATTCCATTTGCATTTCATAACACAATAAAACAAAATGATCTACTTACGAAAATGTACGTACAAACATTGTAGTACATTTCTTGAAAACAACATTCAGTTAAATATTCAATATTTTATGTCCAACAAAATCTTTAATATTAGATCAATAGATTATGTAATAATGTTTCGTTGGAAGTAGTTTAAGAAGACAATTGCCATACACAATTTTACTTGTAATATTTATCTACTGACAATAACGAAAAATCTATAGAACATTGCTTCCCGTCTTTTTAGACCCGGGGGGCCCCTGTTCTAGTCATTCCAATAGAGTGGTGCGGCGCGGCGGGCACCTCTTATGTAACATCTGTATCCACAGAACATAATTATTTTCACTATTTTTATACTACATTGTTTTTTCCATCCTAACTATGAATACGTGGTGGTAGGGATAAAGAAATTAAGACAAATGATTTGCAGTATGCATGAAGAGGTTTATGTTAGATTTTATTATGGGGTTTTAGGGCTCGTCAACGTCAAGGTCATTAGAGCCCTTTTTGTGTTAGAAAAAATATTACACTTGCATTTATGACACTATGTTCCGAGGCACAATGACCCTGACCGCGATGACATTGTGCTACAGGAAATATTTTACCGGGTTAATAAGAGTATTCCATTGTATGAATATTCACAGATATTGTGCAGTATACACACATGAAATTTACTAGACATTCTCCAAATATTTTAAATGTGATGAAGTGGGAGATTCTTTGATCACTAAATTCGCGTTTACACAAGTCGCTAGGAATTAAGGTAACCTGCAGGTAACGTAGCGCAGGCTAGTGGCTTTGCGTGGACCTACTTACTTCACATCGCGCAAGTTGCTTATGATCTAAACCGCAGGTTATGTTCTCATGAAGTAACTGACCTGCCCTATTTTAAATATTTTAATGTCGAGTTAACTGTACCTTCTCCATGGATGTGGTATATTAGCTGACAACCTAACATTTATCTTCCCCGATACACGTACGTATCTCTCGAAAATGTGGTTGGGAGGAAGAGCAGTTCTCATGACTTCAAATACGACATAGCGTGTTACGCGTGAGTAATAATAAAATACAGATATTACCCGTATTTTATTTCAATCTCACGAAATCTCGATACTCATTATTTGCAACTGTATAGTAATTTATCTCTAAGTTTCACCGCCAATGACTAAAAAGATAATTTTTTATTCATTAATGGTGATAATGATTGTTTAAGGTAGTACTAGCGCTGGTAGAATTAAATCACTAAAATATCTTAAATGACGCAAATAAACAGAAACATGTACTCACTGTAATTTCATCTTGAAAATCAAACCTCACCAGCAATTTAAATGATATAATTGCAATTATAATTGAGGGTGTAGTACATTGTGTCTTATGGAGAAAACACTCATTAAAAAACAACAACTTTAAAATCATGAAAGTAATGGAAATTTACTTTAATTTGCAGTAAATTTTCCGTAGTATTTTTATGACATTTTGATCCTGGACATTTGAGACTTTCTCTGAGGAGAGATGCATAAATCACGACGTCGTGTTTGCACATTCTGTTACGAATTTCAAACGAGTCAAGCGAGTTCCCAATTTTTTTGTTTCATACTATTAACTGATAGATACAAATTAAATCATTTTTTTCTTTGTTATTATTCATATTGGTATGCTTTAAAATAATTAGTATAATAATGAAGAAAACAATTATACATATCTGCCATTTGACTAAATTGGAGTGCTGGTCCCACTTTAATTGCAGTACTCACTCGTTCAGAAACCCAGAGAAAAAAAAAATATAAGAGATGGAACTTGAATTATGACGTGCATTTGTATTGTAGATGACCTTGAAAAATGAATTTTTTAAAATTCCCATTCTAAAAGGAAGAAGGCCTAAATGTGTAGTATCGAGTTTCCGCTATTTTAACTGTATTTCTTGTACTAATAAAGATATTATCTTGATAATATTTTGAAAAATGTTGTTAAATGAATTATCTACAACGCAATTTCGGCAACTCTCAATATTTGACTTTTAATTGGACGAAAAGTGCTGGAAATGTTTGATTCGTGGTCCGAACTGGCAGAAACATTCATAAACGTAGAGAGAATACTATAAAATAACTTCATATGGACTTGAAGATTTGACAGGAAGTTGCATTTGTATGATAGAGGTTCACAAAAAAGAGTTTTAAAGGGTTGAATTCGTCTGAAATGTGGATTGTCGAAGATTTACTATTTACACTTCATCCCAGAAACTGAGATATTTCGAATTTTCTATGTAAACATTAATAAAATCTCGCAGGAGAAGCAGGGCATAGTCATCCAGTCTACTAATAAACATCATTGTATTCAAAGTCACCTAATTTGTTTTATTTTAACAAATTCGATATATGACAATTAACTCAGTATCATTAATGATAATGTTTCATAGCAAATTAAATGTTTGTTCTTGGAATATATAATTGAATTAATAAATGTTATGCAGGTTCTTGCCCGCCTACAGTTATTCCTGATGTATATTTTAACGATGGGAAAAGCATTAATTGTGATCTATTGCACGGAGTATTTTAATTACATAATTTACTTAACTAACAGAATTTGTTTGATATTCTCTCACAAAGTAATGAATTCATTATGTTAATAAATTTGACCTTGTTTTTTATTCCATGTGAATATTCTTCACCATCGTAAAACAAGAAGTAGTGTATTGTACCCATTAAGCCTAGTATTCGTATTCCACGGGATAAAAAATACAATGTTATTTGCGCTTCTTTCTGGTTAGTTATGAAATCATCAGGATGAGAGAACCTGGAAAATTTACAGTAATAACACATTTATTGTCCAGTATTCCCAGATTTACGTAATATACTAAACAGCTCAGTCTCTTTGGGAAAGAGTCACACCGTATCTGTTCCCTTCTTATTTCTTCCGGTTTCTGTATCCATACTAATCTATAAATGCGTATCGCGAAAGGGTATGTGTTTATTGGCTACCTGATCACGACTAAACCACTACATCGATCGAAATGAAATTCGGCAAGGAGATAGTTTAAATATCCATGATGTACATAGGTTAACTTTTACTTTTTGAAAGCGTGATACGAAAGATAGAAATTATTTTGACAATAAATGTTGATAAAATCGAAAAAAAATAATAATTATATTCGTTTACGCTGACTAAGCGGTTAGAGATTGGTGACAACTATGTAGGGCAATATTTAATGAATAATAGAAGTGTCAATAATTTAATGAATATTAAAAATAGAATTGTTAAAATACTTCCATTTAAGAGGGAAAATATCAGTCATCACCAAATTTAATGGATTACTTGTTTTGTTCATTTAATAAAGATTAAAAAAACGTCTGTACGTCGAAAAATTTCGACGAATAGTTTAGATTTTAGAATAATTTTAATGATGTGGTGCAGCCACGTCATGGATCGGAAGCGAAAGTTCGACCGACGTGGTTTCTGGTTTCCGAGAGATGGTGTAGCGCATACAGTCAAGTTTTGTATTAAATTTGTATTATTACGAAATTAAAAAAAAAATGAAGGTGCTGTACATGTTTTTAAAAAAACCAGTAAGTAAAAGTATTTTGATCTTGCGATGTAGACAGATTTTATTTTTTCCTGAGTAAAAGGATTTTAGTCTGAGAAAAATCCGGGGCAACTCCGGGTAATCAGCTAATTAATGATAAATTGTTAAGATAATATGAATTTTATTTTAGCTTTCGTGCCCTTTTGTATTGATTTTCTTTATTGGTTGCCTTATCGAAGACCATCGGATCAAACAAGTGTGTTATACGTTTTCGATACTATCCTACAGCGCTTCAACAATATCGTGCAAATCAATCTATTATGCAGCGCTTCCAATTCAAACGTTTGAGAATCATTTCCTCCACCCCCTGGTTCGTAACTTATGCTGCATTAAATTGGGACCTACGAGTACCAACTATTCCAGAAAAATTAAAACAAATCTGCCTTTACTATTAAGAAGATCGGAGACTCATCCAAACCACCTTGCTCTTACGAAGGTCGTTACGAAAGTTTTAAGATAGACTGTGTTATGGTCCGTTTTCGCCTTTCCAAGAAAGCTGGCCGACAGTGATGTCCTATCCGAATAACTCGTGCTAGTAGCAACTTGCTCGGCTTCGCGCTATTGCTACGAGGGCTTTCTGTGTTTCTGTTTACGCGGCATTCAGGATGGAACCGGAAAGAGAACACTTTCCCACAATGATTCTCTACGACTTTAAAAGTAGTTTAAACGAATGTAAAAGTCTTGATCGTTTGCAACGGGCCTTCGGGGACGTAGCTCTTTCCCGTGCGACAATATTTTACGGTGATTTCGAGAATTCAGAAGAGTTCGAAGTTCGTTGAAAGATGACGGAATCGGGGCGTCCGGTGATTGCAAATGTCTGTCGAGAAACTGATGCGCGAAAACAATCGTGTGACATTTAAGAACATTGAAGCGACACTACAGATTGGATCGCCGGCAGTTTCCAAAACCCTGCACGAAAATCCTCGAGACAGGAAAGTTTCATCTCGATGGCTCTTTGACAGAGGCACAAAAGCGCTACCTTGTTGAGTGGTGCGAAGAAATGTTTCACAGATTCGAGAGGCAACTCTAGGCGCGTTTCTGGCAGTTACTGTTGACGAAACCTGAATTTATCAGCTCGATCCTGAAAATAAGCGCTAGTCGACAGTACGGGTTTTTCCCGACGAACATCCACCGACAAAAGTGAAGCAACCTCGAAGCGTTGGAAAGAAAATTGTCTCAGCTTTCTTCTTCAAAAGCGGACATGTTTCTACTGTTACCCTGGAAGAACAAGAACTGTTACTGCTCTGCGGTACGCAACAGTATGTCTACCAAAAGTTTTCAGAAAGTTTCAAGACCAGCGGCCAAAGGCAGGACTGCGGGGAATAGTTTTGCACCATGATAATGCGTCTGCTCACATACTCAACCTTACATTTCAGTTCCTGGAGTCCACAGAGGTTAAACTCATGACTCACCCATCTTACAGTCCGGATTTGCCCCCTTGTGATTATTTTCTGTTCCCTACAGTCAAAAATCGCATCCGCGGAAGAAGGTTCTCCAGCCTTGAATAAGCTGTTGAAACCTACAAAAGTGAACGTGCAGCACTCGAGAAAAATAAGTGAAAGTACTGTTTTCAGAAATGGTTTAAGATAATGCAAAAATGTTTAGAGTGTCGTGGCGAGTATTTTGAGAAAATATGATATCAAATTTATTTCAACTTTCTTAGTTTTTGTGTATCTCAAAACTTTCTTAGCGACCCTCGTATCATTCTTAACAACAGCTCAGCAGTAACTAAGCTAACATGGAGATCTTAAGAATTTATTTAACTCAAGCCCTTAAGATCCCATTCACAAAAGCTATCATGGTAGAGTGTTTGAAACTGTAAATATGTACATTTTAATATGTTATTTTTTATTTCTTATAATTATGAAAGGAAAGCCTGAGAAGTACTATTGGGATACTTTTCATTCAGTTACTCTATCAAATATCAAATGTATTTAACTTTTTATTGTATTTATTGATTGTTTCTTGTGGAATAGATAGTAAATTTGTATGTGATACTATACAAACACGTTTTGGGTAGTGTAAACAAAAATAGAAGTACTAAAACGCTCCAATAATTACTAGTAGCTACTCAAAATGCATAAATGGAGTAAGAAAAAAGAATACCTCAGTTATACATAGGTTTTACCTGATAGTGACTCTTCCCCTTGAGCGGGACTCGCCGAATATCTGGACCATACCCCCTATAAAAACCCTCCTGAATTTAACAAATATCTAAATACAAAGATGAGAGGAAATAAAAGAAAACAGTTGCCCAATACATTATATTGAAAATGAAATAAATTCTGAAAATTATAATTTTCAAACTACGGAAAGGAAGAATAAAATAAAAGAAGAAAGGGAAGAGGAGAGAAGAAAGCAAATTTAAATCATCCCGAGAACTTGTGGGATGAGTCTCCATTTACTTATAAAATTCAGTAGTTTATTAACATCCATCCGTTTCATTTCCGAGAATTGTTGGTAAATCTGCAGCCAGACCAATTTGTCTCCGTATACTTGAGTATCTTCTGCAATCACTTAGTAGGTGACGCACTGTCAGAGAAGAGCTACACTCCTCACAAACGGGTTCATCATCACATAATAAGAGATACCGATGAGTGAGAGGACAATGTCCTATGCGCAGGTGAGTCAGCAAGATCTCATCGCGCCTGGCTGACCTACAGGAACTGCCGTCACTTAACAGAAGATTTGATAAGTTGGAGCTTATTCCCTTCAACAGCCAACCACTCATTGTTTCATTCACTCAGAATTCTCGCCTTGATGGAATTTAGGAGAATCCTGTTTGGAATCGTAAAGAAATCCACTCGATTCTTGAGGCGTGTCGTCTTCGCGGAAACGTCTGCTTCCTGATTCCGACGTGTACGGGAATCCAGCAAAACATTATGTTCCTTCCGTCACTTTGGAGGGAGAAAAGCACATCCTGGATGTTCTGGATCAACTTATCAACTGGATACAGAGTGTGAATTGCTTGAGAGGCACTTAGAGAATGAGAGCAGATCAGGAAATTTGATCCGCGGGAGAGTTTTGTTGATCGCAGTACTCTCAATATGGCGTAGCACTCAGCAGTGCAAACGCTGCATAGGACGCCAAGGCGGTAGCCACAGGTCCTATGGGGGAAGACCACGGAGCAGACGACACCATCAGCCAGCTTCGACCAGAGGAACACAGAATCGGTATTTGTCGAGGATTAGGTGGAAGTATACCCTCAACACCGCGACTGGAGTGTTCTTGTCATGATGCAGAAGATCGAAATTATTCTTCGTCTTGCGCAAAGCCCAAGGAAGAGTCTTACTAAAACCTTGATTTAAGACATTAGGTGTGCGTATATTCAAGGTTTCCAAAATTTGTTCAGAGCAATATCCAAATGGTTTGGTTGCTCTTAGTCTGTTGTCGTACAAACGGGTGCACGAGGAAGGATGAAATACTGCGTTGTGTACCAGATTGTCAGGTAAAGTAACCACATGTGAAAAATGTAACATGAGTAGTTGTCGCGGGAGAGAAAGAGATGGTTCGCCACTTCCGGCATACACACTCGGAATGAGACTAGAACGGTAGGCTCCCGTAACTGGACGGATTCCTGCATGATGAACACTATGCAACTTCTTTAAATAGTTTGCACAAGCAGAGCTATATACAACGCAGCCATAATCGAACCGAGATCTTATGAATGCTCGATAAAACTGGAACAATGAGGAGCGATCAGTGCCCCATTCCCTGATACTCAGGCACTTCAATAGATTCAGAGACTTTAATGTTCTCGCTCTTAGGTCTGTAAGATGTTCAATACAATTCAGTCTCTGATCAAAGATTAGATCTAAGAATTTTACAGAAGGATAGAATTTTAGAACGTTGTCCCCCAGGGCGAGGTGAGGTTCTGCAAGGAGACTTGGTCTCCTACTGACACAGCGTATTTTTCATCTGAAAAGCGAATGCCAGTCGTCTTTGACCAGTGATACCATCTATTGAGAACAAGTTGGATTTGTCGCTCCGTAACTGTGACACCTAGGTCAGATTGTGGATCCTCTCTTGAACACTTCCCGTTTCTCTGAAAACAAACCAGAGATCGGTACATTGTCCAGTTGGCATTCCTGAGAATCCATTTTTGATGCTTGCATTCGGGAACAGTCGCACGTTCTTGCAAGTACAACCAGATAGGATGATGGTCACTACCATGCAGATCATCTTCTACCTTCCATTGGAAGATATCAGCAAATTCAGGAGAACAAATTGATAGGTCAATAGCAGTTCATGACCCCGTGGCAAACGCAAAGTGGATCATATTCCCGATGTTCATTACAAATAAATCTTCACTCTGGAAGAGATAATTCAGCAGTCGGCCTCTTGTGCAATCGCTCTTCGAACCCCATAGTACACTGAGGACGTTAAAATCTTCAAGGAGGAGGAATGGTCGTGGGAGTTGGTCAATTAAATTCCTCAGAGCAGTTTCCGAGAATTCTCGTGTCGGCGGAAGATATATTGAACACGGTCAGAGCTGATTGACTGCTATAACCTGGATTTGAGTTAGTAGGAGAACGGGTGAGGAGAGGATAGTGTTTCTAACAAACGCGGCTAGTCCACCTCTTGCTCGATCTCCCGTGGTGTCGTCATATCTGAAACTGATGTATCCCCGCAGAGAGGGAGAGTTTTCTGGTAAAAGGTGTGTTTCTTGGACGTTGAGTTCTATAGCCATTAAGGTTCCACCGAAGTATGGAAGCCATTACGATTTGGAACCTCTTGGGTCTGGCTCTTGACTGTGCTTTTCGGCGTCATAGTCGGACAATGCACAATCCGACTTGGAGGAAGGAAGTACAGAGACGTTCTTTTTACGTCTCTGCGACTTGTTGGACAGTGTGGTAGTTGTTTTAAAAGAATCGGCAAGGTTCAGGGGTCTAGCCCTGAAACCTTGTTTTTTCTTCTTACGTTGGTTGGTACTTGCTGGAATTACTTAACACTACTGGGCTTTTTCTGTGTTGCAGTAGAAGGACTGGGTATGGCTGAAGATTTTGACTTCGCGGAAACAGCTAGAAATGTTTTCTTCCTACATTTGCTCAGGCATGTGCACGACGTTGTTGTAGACATGTCGGTGGCAACTGTCTGGATGGAAATGCTCGTCTTTATTACTGGAGTCTTCCCTCCGTTGGCATAACTGGTAGAAAATGTAGGATGTTGGGTCCTGTATTTCTTCCGTGCTTCACCGTACGGGATATTTTTAGTGGTCTTAATTTCTTGTATTTTCTTCTCTTCAAGAAACGCAACGCACTCCCTGCTCCGTACTGGGTGGTTGCCTGAGCAATTAATGCACTTCACAGGCCCCGGGCATGCAACGTCGGGTTCGTGTGCCTCCTTCCCGCAGGTATCACGGCTTTTACGGATGTTGTCGTGTTTCGGATCCTCCTGCACTTAAAACAGCGCAGAGGATTTGGAATAAAGGGTTGCCCTGGCAGGTTTAGCCATCCTGCTTTAGATCTTTCGGCAGTTTAGGTCAGTCAAATGTCACGATGAAGGAGGTGGTCTTCTCAAGGACACCACCAACCTTCCTCATGATCTGACTGACCTCTACCACATTGCCTGCTTCCCATTCCTTGACTAAATCTTCACAAGACATGTCGATTATGTCTCTGCAAGTGATCACTCCCTTGCTACGGTTAAGCGCAGCGTGGAGCTCACACTTGACATGATATTCTCCCAGTAGTGTGCATTGTAGAAGTTTTAAAACTTGCTTGCTTGTTTTGGTTTTAAGCAGCATCGCTCCGTTTGTCAATCGCTTAATTCTTTTCAGAGAACCAACAAGAAATTCCAAACCTTTGAATATATAAAAGGGTGAAATCTTTTCAAAACTTCCATTGACTATTAATGTCCAAATACAAAAGCATTCTCATAAGGAATGCTCTGTAACTCTACTTTATTTTCGGTAGCGGGAGGTCTGTGAACCCTCGGCATCTTCGAAGACTTTTGTGTGTGTAATACGCATTGCGGTCCACCCGATCCGCAAGGTGAGACAATCAAAACGTCTGAGATCTTGTCCCACGAGTTCGGAGGAACAGAAGTCCAGCGACGTAGAGCTACCGCATCACGCCACTAAGCCTTATACAACTGAGGTACGGCAGTTGCCTAAGAGGTTGTCCGCTAGTTTATCCTCAACACCCATTCACCTCATCGGCGTGTAACACACCTTGAGGTTGAGGAGATTTTTTATAGGGGTTTAATCCTTCCTCGCGACCCGGCTGTTGAAGGCAAGATCCCCGCTCTCCGTAACACAAAACTTTCCACCATCACGCCAATGATGGTCGTTGAAATGTGCCCAAAGTTTACGGTGTACGTGGACTGGTGGCGCAGTACCAGTCCCCAGCTCGGGGCCGTGGGTTCGCCAAGCCCATACTCAGTCGAAACTGAGCCCCCTGCGGGGCCTGAGTATATAAATAAGTGAAATATTCATTATTTAGATCTTATGATGTGCATCCAAAAATTAAATGATGATTATATAACTCGGGATTGTATGATATGTTAACGAGCTTTCCTCCAGATCTCTCATCTTGCATTCTTTTATTCTTATATAACAACCAGCAATCTAAACGCTGATTTCTGATTTCACGGAAGATAGGAGTGGCACTAGGCTCTCGCCGAATTCATTAGCAGCTGACTCATTGATCATCACACTTTCAGATATTTATTCAACGTTTCTCGACAGTCATAAATCTTGCATAAAATAAGACATACTATGACAGTTCATCTTATGTTATCTAATATAGAATTGTTCATAATATTTATAGATATCCTAATTTTTGTTTGTTTGTGGTATTTACTTGTCTTAATATCTGGAACTTATCGAATTAAATCTAGATTGAATTCTCCATAGTCTTCGTATTCAAAAATTGCGAGACGAAATTCCATTCTAAATAATTAATTTGTTGTACGACAAAACACCCAATTTGAGCCATAAGTGCGAATATATATATCGAAACTTCTTATAAAAGTATTTGGTAGATATATTAAGCGAATTTATTCTTGTCATACATTATTGTTTGTAATTGTATATTTAAAAAATTTGGATGGAAATCTGGAGCCATGTGGATATTCAAGAGTTTGATATTTTTTTCTCTCATATACGTCACTGTCAATCCTAAGGGATTCATATCTCGTTCACGTAAAATTGAAGGACTGCCCTAAATATTAATATTTAATTGCGAAGAGGCGGGAAAATGTAGTGACTCTGAAGTGGATGCTTTCTCACGAGAACGAATAGGAAATATTTCTTCTAGAAAGAGAAACAGACTATAACTGATCAAAAATGTGAATGATTTGCGATCAATTTTCAATTACAAAAGTATTCTTGTAAGGTTATCAGAAACATTTTACTCCCGTAAGCTTATCAAATAAAGAAGCACATGGATAAAAATCTCTTGAAAATTATATACAAACGTCAATACCTTAAGATAACCTATTAGTACAGGTTTATTCAGAGTTGAGAGCTTGATCAAACAGGAAAAATATTTGTAACTGACGGAACTTCTTGTTTTTTCTTTTGTTGAGTACTAACACTACCCTCTCCCTTGCAAAGCTCTACATAACCAGCAACATTTTTCATCGCGAATATCGGTGTCTTGAGATAGTACTAATTCAGGTAGCATAATCATATTTGATAATATTTAGATACTAATACTAATTCAGGTAGCATAATCAGATTTGATGATAGATATTACACAGTAATTCATTTCGTTCACTCCAAGGAACGAATCGTTTATCGTTCTTTCCCCTTATCTAAATTAAAACATCAAAATAGCCACAGTTGTCTGAGCCTTACATACTTAGGTCTTGGTTGTACCTAGGCATAAGCGGCATCAATTAGACACTTTTATTCTCGAAGTCCACGTCAACTGATATTCATAGATAAGTATGTAGTCGGGTAGAATTCAGAGCGTTAGTGATTCTTCGGGTCAATGAAATGGGGAGAAGGTCCATATGTGGGATGTATTACACGTAGACGAATCCTTTCTTTTTCCTTCACTGTTGGTGGGGAGCTCTAGTACTAATTAATGAATTCTCATATAGATCTACAGAAATTGTAAGTTTTGATTACAGTCTGAAGACTATGTACCTGTTATGAAATAAAGAACGTAAATCCTCGTACAAATGTAGATATGCAAGCACTATGTAGATGCTAAAGAACTCTTATTCTTAACAGGAAAAGTAGGACAGACAGAACTCATATTAAACTCATTGATTTTAAAGATTTTTAGAGATTTTCTCATTACTTTTCGCCGTTTTCCCAATTACTATATTAGGTGTTATTTTACTTGTTGACCAAAGGTTAATGCTTGAGAATTTTGTTTCTAAAAACTTGCTTCTAACGATCAACCCTATTCGCCTTATATAACCTTCTTTCGTTGACGGGATGTGTATTTTTTGAGGGCAGTTAATTTTTAATAACAAAGTAGATTTAGGTAGTAAATTTTACAATTGTTAGACTAATTTTCCTTCGACAAGTCATAATGGTTACAGTGTTGTTTCCACAACAATAAAACATTTCCTTTCAGTTTGCTCTAAATTTTGTAAGATGAAGTTACTTCACGTTACCCCGAGAGGAAACACTTCAGCTCACACATGCAAACTCAAGAAATAGATCTTGCTGGTCTCAATTTGTAAATATTACCCTCAAAATTCTATTTTTCAGGGACTTTAGTATTTTCGTTTTAAAAAATTGCTCGAGATACAAAGGTGTTTCCGATAATTACATTCTCAGTTTTATCATCTCCACCAATACTGGCAAAGGAACTCACATGGACGAGAGGTTTGAGGGTGAACATGCATTTGAAAGGATCCTTGAGATCTATTCACGTCGTCGCCTTGTAAATGCCTCACATGGAACTTGCATGCGAAACTTTTCTTAAAAAAAACTATTACTTTTCAATGTATTAAACACTCCGGAAGACTGCGAGCATATTATAAGCAAAAGGCTTTTTAAGAACTTTTGGGTCAGTGTAATAAAATAACGCTTGCTGCTTTTTTTGAGCATTGAGTCGTCAGTAATCGAAGAACAGAAAATATAAAGGTTCTCTGAAATATTCCTGTTAATAAGTCTTGCAGAAGTATAAAGGGTAGGGAATATTTTTTAGAAAATAAAGTATGGGGATATTTTTGGTCAATTATCTTGTTAGTAATTTCAATGTTTAATTATATTGCCTCGTTGCGTCTGTTTCAAATGTTCCTGCCCGTATGATCTGTGAGGAGTTCTACTCTAACAATTTTTTGAAATATAAGAGAATTTGCTTATAGCTTGTTATAAATGTGAAAATGAATGGTTATATATTTTATCTTCCTGATTAATTAACTTTTATTATTGGATTAGACACAAAATAGTAACTAGAGTAAATTTAACTTCTGCTCAAGTTTCATTTTATCTGATTACTATAAGAAATTGAAGTTGTTTAATCTTTCAGAAATATAAACGAATAATATAAAATTACACGATATTGAAAAACAATATTTGTTAGGTAAAGGTTCTTAAAGTAAAGAATTTTTTTCCATTTTCAACTTTAGTGTTTTGTTTAATATATTTTATGAATCTCACATTCAAGTCTTAATTGAACCTTCACTTTATAGTACAGGGTGTTTAAAACCAGAATACCAGAGTTTTAATTAAACGTTATTCAAATTGTATGATAATTGATGATTTCCTTTCAAACGTGCACAAACATACGAGTTTTAGTTGATATATCAGTAGATATTGATGTGAGACCTATTTCTTACTCTGTAGAAGTTGAACTTGGTAGTCAATTCGTGCCTTGTGCGTTGAATCATGCCTGATGTTGCAGTCGCGATGGCAGCAACGCTGCATTGCAACAAAAGAACGATTTTTTCCGACATGAATTAAGCCTTACGTATCCTTAGTCAAAGAAATCTGGAGGGGTAAGTGAACTTCTGGGATGCGAAGTAACTGTCACATCTTATCCAATTCAACTATTTGAAAGTTTGATGCATACTGCTCGATAGCCGCATATTTAACATCAGTTCAGCATCAAATAAAAATTTACGATATACAGTAGAATTAAAGTAGAGTAGAAACATTATTCACCTCTGTAATAGATTTTCTATAATATTTTTTCTTTTATCTGACTAGTATTTTTCGCTGATCCTGCCCTAAGTTGGTCCGCAGGTGCTATCCATTTCCGCACGTTACGACGCTGGGGTCAAGGCTAGGCGCACACACCCAATTTTGAATTGTACAACTGTTGGAAGAAATGAGCAACATCGAAGCGCACACATCCAACTGCAATCACTCAGTATGTTGCTTGGTTTTGAATCAAGCTTGAATTGGAAGTGTTGCGGTATTCAGCGTTTCTTTTTTTATATACATTAAGTGCGAAGGTAGTCAATTGAGAACATTTTACAGATAAAATAGAGAAAAAACCATAAAATCTTACAAAATTTACTTGGAAGTAAGTTTGAAAAAAAAACATGTGGGAAGAAGTAAATATTTCAATTTTGACGGGGAGTCAATCCACATCAAACTAACCCCTAAAATTAAATGAAACTTCAAAAATAACATGACAAAGTATAAAATTTCAGATATTTCCGACTTTTCGTTTCGAGCTATATGCATAAAAGAGCGTCCTATTATAGCCACGCAATGAAGGGTTTTAAACACCTTATACTGAAACATGTTCAAGAGAGATGAAAATGGTATCAGTCATCGGTGTCATATTGTCTTTTCCTTCGCTGCCCATCGTAATATCATAATAATAATCATCGTAATATAATAATAATTACAATAATAATATGGCATGATATTATAACATCCACAAATGTTTTTTTATTGAATTTCCAAAATATTCTCCTCGAATTAAAAAAAAGGAATAAACTATTTGCCTACTTTTTAGATGTGTCATGGTATGTAATTCTTGTCCTCGTTAATAATAATAATAAATTTATTGTCAAAAAAACGGTACAAACTGCGTATGACCACGTGAAGGACAATAAACTAATTTACTCTCCGGATGCAAGCAAGGGACCATCCCATCAATACCGATCAAGGGCCCTAAGGCAGAGGCGGATTTAAAAATTTAAGCAAAAATTCCTAGATAAGATAAAAAGTTAGCTGCGAGTGATAATAGAATGTCAATATGTTTGTAATTTAACGCATAAAATTTACATGTACAAACTATTATCGAACTACAGATTATTTTGAGTATAGTGTTTAAAAACCATAAAAATTAGTATCAACACAGGGACAAATCTGTTTACTGTCAACTTTAAGTATTTATTTTGTGAATGTGAATCAAAAAATAGAAGATGAATCTATCCTGTCTCCAATCTGTCACTAACCTTATATCATGAATAAACCCAATGCATCTTTTTACGTTTTCTCGCTTGACTCAAGATCAAAGCACACTTACAACTGTTTCCTGGAAATTCATATTTATCCGCAGAACTGCCTCCTGACCTTGGACGACTAAAGGCCGATAGTGAGAACTGTTGAACAATTCAAAGATTAAAAATAGCAAAAATAAAAATTCAAAGATTGATATGTGCGCCTAGATTTACAATGTTGATGGACAAGCTTCATCAGTTTTGGGAGGAGAAAGAAGGGAACACGTTTGCGTTTCTTCGTTTATTGGTTTATTCATGCTCAATTTGTGGGAAATTTGCATTTGATTTGCGGAAATAAATGAAATAATTCCAAATTACACACAAACCTCTTCGCTTACAATACGATAAGAAATACCGCTTCACATGACTCGTTTATCTTCGTATTAGTCCAAATTAAAATTAAAATGTTATGGTGAGGTAATCAATATGTGTTTACTTTGTAACTAAAGGCATTTAAACTTGATTTTAAAATCATTAGATGTTTACGACTCTTAAATGGCCATTGTCAAATGACAGCAAAATTTCATTTCAGAATCTCTTCATAACATACGAAGGCAGTTTCAACGCTCTTGCAATCCATTCAGGGAACGTTTTTAAATGCGCGTCGTCTGCTTTGGGCTAATGGATAGACAGTACAAGAAATGTTCCCAATAACATTGTAGTCTTATTGGAGATAGTTGAATGACCGAACATAAATAAGCTTCAAAGAATACTGCCAACTTATGCATTTCACTAATGTGAGATATATTGACTAGAATTTAGAAAAAAGTTCCACATTATGATAAAATAATAATTTGAAGAAACTTTTAATTGATGGAAATAAAACCTTTTTGTGCATGCACTAAAATTTTTAATACAAATATTTGAGACCACTCTAAGGTTAAATACATTTTCCGTAGAAAGGAATGATGATATTAGGCTAAATAATTAGCGCTGCAAAAGTGCCATAAAATGTAACTCATTTGTCGTTACTAAAATGCTAAAGAATTGGAAAGAATATTTCATTTTACAATATCGTAAAATAATGTAGAAAGACTTAAAACTGTATACTACAACAGACATGTTTTCTGACATTTCATTAAATTAAGGATATTGGATTAAATATGCATTTCGTGAGATCCTCAACCGATGCGAAGAAACATCGTTAATTGTTGTAGTTTGAGCGTGTGCAGTGATGTCCTGACCTATAGCACGAAATTCTCACTGTCTCTTAGTAGCCGTAGGCCAAGTAATTTTGCAACGTAACCTTGAGGAAAACGCGATAATATGATCTCTCAGATACTGCGGTGAAGGTCACACTGCTACCATTAACATTGCTTCCATTGCTCCCACCACTGCCATCACCACTACGTGAACCACCTCTCTCCCTCTCTCTACGGCTATAACCATTGCCTTCACATTCACCAACACTTTCGATATCACTAATGCAACAACATTTGTTATGAAAAGAAATTAATATATTTTCCTTTACTATCACCGATGCCATTACACCAATACGATTCAGAGAATACCTTCACCTCCCACAAACTCCATTGCCCTATCCTTACTCCCACCAAAAAGAAGAAAAAAATTTTAAAAAAAGAAAAAAACCTAACCTTACTCAACCTATAAAGTCATGACCAACCACCACCGTCACCTTCAAGACCATATTTGTGACCTCTCAATAATAAGTCATAGTCTCAATTTGTGTCACTGTCGCTTAAACCTCTCCGACACTGAAATGAAGTCACTGGTTCATTATCCGCAAGCTTTCATTCCAATTCTGCTGCAAAGAAACCTTGCGAAGCAATTGCCTCCATCGCCGCCTCAGCAACCGCAGCTGTTAAGGAAGTGATCCAACCAGTCCACCTGCTGCATGACATTGAAAAGCTGAGTTACGATGCTCTAAGTGTGTAGGTTTTTGGATCATCGTTGGAGTGAGTAGTCGATAAAAATGTTAATTGCTCTTGCAGTCGTAGATTTGAATCATTGGTACACTGCCAAGTCGCGGTTGCGTACTGCCCCGTAATAATCTGAGTAGTTTTATATGTTTTATTTCAAATGACAAATGCTTGGGTAAATATTTTGGTGTTGACATCTAGGCTCAAAATCTTATTTATTTGTATTTTAGTTAATTGTTGAAATATCAACCTGCAAGTTTCATTTTATTTTCTTCTGCAGCTTCTCCTGTTTTAGTGGTAAATTTTAAAGTTAAAAATTATCAAGTAGCTATTAAAAACACTTCATTTTTCCAAACTCATAGTTGCATCAATAAACCCACTGAGTTGAAAATGAAATGAGTCTGTCGTCGACAGAGTGTTCGGCCCACAAAACAGTGGAAAAATTACGTTATTTTCTCGAAAAATTCTGTCTATTTCAATATGAGTTCTTCACAATATTAAAGTAACATTTCATGTATCTTTACGAATTTATTACATATCACAAAATTATTTGTTTGCTATTTATTATTTATAACTTCAAAGTTGGAAATCTGCTATAATAAAATACAAAAGAAACTATATCTGTCTACAGTGACAGGATTTGGAAACTGAAATTTAGTATTCAAATAATTTGTTCCAAACGTGTATCGTAGAGATTTCTTGTGTCACGTTATTTTTTGTTATATTTCTTAATTTTGTATCAGTTTCGCTCTACTGAAAATAAGAAGTAATTGCGCTTTAGTAGTCGATCTTCTCATACCATAACCATCACAGAAATCCAACAACAAACGCTGCAAATCATGAGAAAATAACCTAATTTTGAAGATAAAAGAGGAACTTTTTTAATTGATAAGGGGCTGTCCACAAAATTCGAAATGGACCCTGGGGGAGGGGGGAGGTTTGCGATATCATTACACTGCGTACGGCGGGAACACGGAGCAATCCGTGTATCAAAATTTGTCTTCACATTTTCCATAAAGCAACAAATTCTTTTCTTGTGATAGGACTAGCGTTACGTCGTTACGAGGGGGAGGGGTAGAGGTATCACAAAAGGTGCGTTGTGGAGGAGGGGGGTTGAAAATGGAAAATTTGTGTTGCGTAATTTATAGATGACCCCTATAAATCAAAATAAATAATTACAGATGCGAAAAAAAATCTCAAAAGATCAAAACTTTGACGAGAACTCAAAGTTAGACTAGCCTCTTAGCGGCAACATGTCGTACTACTGTCACTCAGACGGATGACGAAGCTTGCTGATTCAACGACCTCCCTTATTGCTTCCGTCATATAGTGTACTTTCATTTGTCATTCACCTTGTGTTTTAGAACGCATTGAATATTGTGTCTACTGAAACAGGTTCGAAAAATACTCCGAAACCTTGTCATTTAGTTTTAAAATCCGAAATGTCGCGCACTGGTGCATTTACCCTTCGAGATTTCCAAGTTAATGATTTCAAAACAAGCACTCATTATTAATTGAAGTTTAAAATGTAGTCCTAAGTATTAGTTTCAATATTCATCCTACCAAAACGCTTAAACCTTTACGGCTCCAACCACCACATGTTGTGAGATACTTGTTCGATACAGCACCTGCAACGCAGTAGTTACCATATATCTGTTGTGAAGTCTCTTTTTACAAGTTTATCTATAAACAATATTTTTGTTAAAAGTGAAATCATTTATTGAACTCACTAAATTAGTTTAAACAAATAACAGTAAACACTTTAATAAAGATCTACCTATAACTTGGAGCGTTAATACAATGCACTCCCAATTCGCTCGCAAGTTACGGATGTGAAACAATTATTACCCATTTCTCAATTTTGTACACGATGTAAAATAAATGTTAGATCGTATGTAACAAGAATTACAATTAAATCATTAAGTGTAAAAGCAATAATAATACAAAAAACGTTAAAGTCAAATTTAAAGGCAATTAAATAATTTATTTACTAAGTTACAAATGTAAACAGAAAAATAATCAACAGCATACTATAAGTAATGAAATAACTGAAAATTTATGGATACCAAGAATTACAGTACACAATAGAATGAAGAATAACTGCACACAATAAATGACGAAAATACATTAGTTTTCTCTAAGATGCAGGGTAATTAAGAAAATTTAGTCATAGCAAGACGTTTAAGGAATCATTCTTTTTGTTATTAACCCAAGTAAGTTTTAAAAATGTACGAAAAATAATGGAGAGTAAAAATATTTCAAATATAATTGATTATAAATACATCATGCATTCGATCATTCAGTGAGCGTTTTGCGAATGGTCGGTATTATGTTCAGAAAAACAACCTCTCATCCTCATCAAATACTGTTCTCATTCCACTATAAATTATATCCACCACATATGACATCTAGTCCGAATGCTATTCGCACCCCTAGTACGCATCCGGTGCAAAAACTCAGTTGATTTGATATTTCAACGTGTTTTTTTTAAATTTTGGGTACACAAAATGTGATTGGTATATTCTTCATTACTGACACCAAGAACGGGAACCTTGTTTTTTTACATTTGCGACTCATTGCATTGTTCCCATTCCGATGCTTGCAGGTAAGCGTATTGAGTATATTTTTTATCTTTCCCAATAAAGCTTAGACTAAGTGCAACTTAATCAGTGAGCCATTTCAGTTCATGATCGAAGTTTATGCGTTTTACTTTGCCTCATGGAGGACTTTGGGGCATGCAACGAAAACCATTACCAAGAATTAATATTAATATTAGGTTTCATTTTCTTTTAATTAAATCTCGAAAAATAAGTGGGAGTCATGAGTGGAAGAAGAAGAATATTAATTACTAGAATGTTACCTCTTTTAGTCTTCTTGCTTCACTATAAACGAAGGTGAAAATCCTGAGACATATTCAGTTTATGCATAGTTTCCTGATACGTAAAAGGAATGAAAATGAGAGTCAAATAAGCTGATCATTAAGTTTGTCACGTGGTCAGGATCTACCACGCTCAATCGTGTCCCCATTGTAGTGTCGAAAAAAAATATTCGGACCTCATTTCATAGATTCTAATATATTAAATAAAGGTAATTTGTAATAAAACATATTCAATTATCACAAGTGAGTTTGTACTTACGTCTGAAAGTTATATATACGACATTAAACTTTATCTCCGGAGTTTTACGTAGTACCAGTAGCTTATTTAAACATGTAGCCTCTGGATAACAAGACCTGATCTTTTTCAGTTGCGAGTGTACCAAATATAGAAACGTAGTCTACGTTTTCATTATTTTTTACTGGTAATAATTTAATACATAAAAAAGTGGTCTATGTTTTTATAGTGGAACATTGGTCGCAATTGACAAAACCCCAACGATTTTATGTATTGTCGCGTTGGTTCATAGCGATACAACAATAATATACATTGTTGCGTTGGTCGTTGCTATGTATATATTTAGCGTTGTCTTTGTCCCAACGTCGGTGGAGGATAGACCCCAGAGGAAATAATTAGAATACTCGCTTGGCAATAGTTAGAGTAGTTATCTATTCAGGGTTTTGGCGTTTGGTTAAATAAACATTGGCACATATAAACTATAACAAAGGTTTAATAATTGAATTTGCACATAAGCTCGAAGAGAGCTTATAATTGAAAAGTTATAATGATGCTCCCATAAGCAGGTGATTACATAGTTATGTTAAATGCCCTTATTGGAGCGAGAGATCAATATATTGCATTAACATGTTCTGAAGACTCGTAAGGACGTCAAGGTCCATTTAGAATGTTCCATATGCTTCCCATTATCGTCAATACAGACCGTCATCAAAACTGTTGTCGGCTGCACCCCGTGAAGCCGCGCAGGGTCGCTTCTTGCGTCCTGTCGCCGACATACCCAGTCTCGGGCACGTCACATCGTCTCCAGCGAGTCCCCCAAAGCAGAAGAAGGCAAGAAGGCAAGGCCCTCGGCTAGTCGACGAAGTGCAATGTGCGTTGGCGCCTCCGGTTGAAGTTATCTTCGTGTCCCGGAGCGGGTCCTGGGGTTGGCCGCGAGGTGGTGCTTTGTGATGATGCTTTTCGATGTCGTGGTGGTTGAAATTGTTCTGTTACTGGTTTCGGAGATAGAATTCCTTCAGTACCTGGTGTGTGATATCGTTCTGTCACGAATTTCAACTTGGAAATTATTTTTGAAGAGCTGAACTTCTTGTGAAGGCTTATCGGATAACGATGCGAACACCTCAAGAGTTTTCAGCCGAATGATTTCTTCGTTGCCTGTATCTATGAGCAAAACAATGACAGTTGACGATCCGGGGCGACACAACACTATGTCGAGGTTCATCTATTAAGATTCTCTAGAAATTTCTTAACAAACTGGGCTGAGTTCTCGAATATTCTCGAGTATTACGGAAGTTTCTCGAGGATTTCGAAGCATTTCGAAAGGTGATTGTGGCGTCTCTCTGCTGCATGGAATCGCAATTGAGGCGTCTCTTTGTTGCATGGAATCTTCTAATGTTTACAATGTTAGGATTCTTTGGCATCGTATGTTGAGACTCTCTTGTACAAAGAGTGATATCGCCTTGGAATCTAGCAAACAACATGACTATCATGTAACTTTTGTGTGTCGGTCACATGGGGGGAGATTCATCATACGTATTTAGATATGTATTTCTCTGTATATGTAGGAATGTGTTCCTACATATCACTCCCCGACGCTCAAGGAAAAAAAACTTTGGTTTTTTTTGCTTACAACCCATTGATCCCAGATTCGTATCTTTCAATTTTCAAGGAAAAAAGTTCTTGAGTGTCGCCTTTCTGAGGAAGTTTTCCTCTTGTCTTATTACCGTGATGTAGGTAGTTGACTTGGATGTTGGTGTTGGAGATGGTTGGACGTGATGGGATGGACCAGGTCCAGGGTGAGTGCAAGATGAGCAGGGATGGAGATGCTGGCAGGGTGAACGGGAGCTGGAGATGCTGGCAGGATGAGAAGGAGATGGAGATGCTGAGCTGAACCAGGGTAGGAGATGGTGGCTCCTTGCAGGGTGTGATGAAGAACCGGGTCCAGTTGCAGGATCGGGAGATGGCGGCTCCTTGCAGGATGTGGACCATCTCTAGGTTTATCTCGTCAGTCATCATTGCGGTAGTTGGGAAAGAAACATTGTACGTATTACTTTTATGTTTATGTGGCGGCTGCCGCACAAGGTAGTTGGAGAGATTATAACGTTGGATAACATGTTTCATCTCCAGTGGTTATGCTTGTTATAACTCAAAATTCACCATTTCACTTGTGATAGTCATTCAGATAAACCCTATGATTTCTCAGTTCATGGTTTAGTTCGTTTCTGTTAGCACAGCCATATTTTCTGAGCTATGAAAAAAAAATTCCATTTGAAATTGATTGAAATATAGCATGAGGTTTGTTTGAACTCGAAATTTCACCAACCACCATGATAGTCAGCCAGTGTGATTTTATATCAATCAACTTTATGATGTCCCATTACTTGCAGTAGCTCATTCCTCCGTTAGTACATTCATAGTTGTCTTGTGATATAAAGTATTTTCAATGTTTGGATATTGAATATGATTTTTGGAGGTTACGCGCGTGCTGTGCAGTGATATATACAATATAATTAGATACAGATGAAGTTTGACCTGTTAACCAGTGTTGAATGCTGAATTCTGGCAGTTCTGGTGGGTAGGTCTAACCGTTTCTTCTAGCAGGAAAAAAACATAATTAGTCATTGTATACATCGTAAAATATTGACCGTGAACGTTTCCGATAATGTTGTCATCTTCTCCTTTCGTCAGGTTGATAATAGGATTTTTATTATCGTTCCTGCGTTCGGCCTGAGCAGTTGCGTTTGCGTTGTTTTTTTGTGATAATCATATTGTGCTGTACAAGCAGAAAAATGCAGGCTTATTATTTGTTTGTATCCGTTTGCGAAAAAGTGAAGTAAATTCTTTGAAGAAGTGATTCATACCTTCTTGTTTTGACTTTCCTTTGGTCCTGGCGATTCCTGGGGAAATTACTTCATTGGGATACATTTTATTTGTTTGAGCTGTGTTCTCTTTGCGTGGTTTGACGGTAGGAACAGCTTTACGTTTTGTCTGTTTCGAGTGCGTGGTCTCGAGTTGTTTTGGAATCGATGACCTTCGATCCACAGTCGCGTGTCCTTTATCGAGTATTTTCGATATCGTTTTCGATGGTTTCGATTTTAGTTTTATGGGATGCACTTCTATCGATCCGCACGTAGCTTTGTCGGTTGGGTCGGTTGGTTTCTTTAAGATCGATTTCAAGTTTGGTTCCGGAGAATGTGACGTAGACGGCTCCAGTACTTCCCTTGTTTCTGATGAAGAAGCGGTTGGTACTCGTGTCTGATCGGCAGCGTGTGTTTGTTGACGTGAGACATTTGAAGTTTTGCAATGGGCCTTGAGAATAGGATTATTTACAGTCTTGAATTCACATGGAGTGCTGCAATGTCGAGCTTGCTTGCCGAATTTAGAGTGATACCAGCACATTTTGTTAGACTTCACCGCGCATGGATGAACATTTCGCTGAATTTTGCTAGTGATGCTGGCAGCGTTTTGACTTTTGTAGCAGCAAGGAGTTAAACAGCATTTTGCGTGGTTACCAAATGTGGTGTGATACCAGAAAATGTTCGATCGCGTTTCGGATCGTGGGCTAAATTTACGTTGCCCATACTGTACATTATGTTGAGATAATGTCGTCTGTAATTCAGCCACTTGCTTGGTAATGGTGTCCAAGGTTTTTTGTAAAATATATTGCATTGTAAGATCTGTAGTCGCAGTCGGGTTACTCGTCGCGTCGGAAAGAACAGGAGTATTTACATGAGGGGCTGCGACGGTTTCTGTAGTGATTACTTCGTCAAGAGTGCTCGTTGTGTCGGAAAGAACAGGAGTATTTACATGACCGGCTGTGACTGTTTCTGTAACGATTACTGCGTCAAGAGTGCTCGTTGTATCAGCGATTTCAACAGTTTTGTCCGGTGTAACATGAATAGCTTCCACGGTATTAGAAGTGGGGAGTAGTGCATTAACTTTGTCGGCGAGTTCCGCTTGTTCTGACAGGCTGTATTTTGCGTATACCGATGTCAAAATATCTCGAATTGTAGCTGGTAGGGCTTTTAGCCATGTTTCTGCCAAAGACGAGTTATCTTGCGGTTTGGTTCCGGCGAGATTTTGGAGACGGTGAAGAAATTCTGACGGTGTGCGATCACCGATGGTCTCAGCAGATAGGATATCGTTGATTGTAGTTTGCGAGTTGGTGAACCGATTAATCAAGAACTGTTTGAGACTTTCATAAGACCGGTTGTTGTCGGGTGTCAGTAGTTCCGGGTCAATAACATTTATTACAGATTGCAAATGTGGAATAATAGTCACGTACTTGACAAACGGGGAGCTAATTTCTCGCACGGTGAATTGTGCTTCCGCTTTCGCGAACCACTTTTTCGGGTGATCCTGCCAAAAGTTGGGAAGGGGTATTTTCGCGGTCGAGTCTGGCGAAAAAGTAGTGAGAGACTGTACGTTTTCATAAGACATGGTGAAATTGTAGCAAATTTACTTGTCTGAATTGAAAATAACTAGTGACAAACTACAAAGCGAAGCAAAACTATGTTACACAATAAAAATTAACTGAAAATCAAAATTACATTAACATTGTTTAAAAAACGAGACATGTAATATATGTACTAAGTGAGCGCGAAAATTTTTTGACTAGGAATTCGATTCCAATGGAGCAAAAACTTTCGCGAAATCACGACTTGGGCTGCACAATTCGATTTGCACGTTTAGTGAGTGAATTATGGCAAAGTTTATTACGTTAAGTAAGATGGGGTCACCGTTAGAAAACTGATTATATTAAATCAGAATTATCTATTTTGTGCTAGTGCTTAGCAAAGTTAGATCAGAAGATTGCGTTATTCAAATGACGTCGGGGGTCACCAGCTTGTTTATATTGTCGGGGAAGATTTTTTATTGCTTCGCAAGCCTCTGCATGTAGGCTGCTTCGCAGTAAGATTTCCTCCTCTCCATTATAAATACTCAAAGGTTCAATTGGAACAAGGTTTATTCTATAAACGAGTCGTCGTACAGTAAACAAGGAATAGCACGAGACGACGAACGACCGGCGTTGAAAGTTCAATGTGAATTCGTGCCTCGTTCGTGTAACTCACGACTGATTTCAGGTGAGTCGGTGGTCGAAGATGTCGTGGTGTGTCTTGGGATCGTAGAGTAGGTCCCACGATCGACGAATTCTGCGTGTCGATAATCCAGGTTCTTGGACATAGGATGTTTCAGCGGAGCTGGGCTTCTCGTTAGGGGTTGCGACGTGACCTCGAGGAAAATCGTCAGCGTAATGATAACTTAGAGTTATTTCGCGGAGCTGGGCTTCTTGTAGAGGTAATCGGATATCGACGTGCTCTGTTCAAGTGTTTTTCAGCGTAATCAGCTGGGGTCCTATTTTAGGCTATCGGGCGACGATGTTACTTCGACCACGGTTCTCAGCGTAATCTAAAATAATCAAAGTTTGTTGCTACGGAACACTATGTCGAGGTTCGTTTATTGAGAGATAAACGAAGGGCGTCCTGGCTGCACGCGTGTGTATCAAGGAGTCTTCCATTATTTATAATGTTAGGATTCTTTGGCGTCGTATTTTGAGACTCTCTTGTACAAAGAGTGATTTCATCTTGGAAATCAGTTAACAACATTGCTATCATGTAACTTTCGTGTGTTCGTCACATGGGGGAGTTTCATCATACGTATTTAGGTATGTATTTCTCTGTATATGCAGGAATGTGTTCCTACAATTTTAATCAAATCTTATTATGAATTATCATGAATCAAATAAGAGTTAAGGAAAGGTGTATTAACTACAATTTTATTTATTTATTTTTTGTTCATTAATTTTTCTAATTGCTGAATGCCGTTCATTGAATAAGCATGTATTTACGACCTACGACACAGTCTGTTGAAACTTTGATTTGAAATGATTTACTATATAGGAGAGGAAATGAAAATTATATAAAATTCTGAAATGGTGGTTGAGGTGACTTGGATAAATTGACATGGAAAGACCCAATTCAAAAAGGAACTGGTAACTATACGACATATAAAATTTTTACTTCAGCAATCCGTTAAGATACAAACACTCAAAAGGAAAATGTGGTTAATGCTATACAAATATACTACTGAAAGATAGTCACAGGCTTTTTATACTTAATCATACGTACACAATAATTGCAATATCAAAATCATAAAAACTACAAACAACTATCGATTTTCACCTCTTCGAAAATGATTTCTACGACTGTCGCCACAATAAACAGTAATCAATTCTCAGTGCTTCACGGGCTCGGACGCTATTTACCAATTGACCCGTGTGTAAAGAAAGTCCCTTAGTCACATATACATTTTGTACGGTTCGGAAGCAGTTTACCGATATTATCCGTACCAAAATAAAACCCTATATACTGATACTAAACANTTAAACATAAACATTAATATCTCTTGTCCTATGCGCTAGTCTAGTGGCCTAATTTCGGGCGGCCTCCTCCGGACATGAATGAGCGGAGTGTCTTAGTCTGACGCACTAGAAGTGCGTTAAGCGTCCATCACAAGTTCTGTCTCGTGTCTCGCGCCGGAAGCAGGGCGATACCCCTCCCCGCCCAAGATAGGATCGTAAACGTTCAAGAACATTGAATACATTACCGACAGAATAAAAACAAAACTCAATAAAATGAAAGCAAAGAACACCAAATTAAAGCCACTTGTATAGTTTCACATGCATAGGGCATATAACAATACCCCAAAAATGAAAAAAATGCAACAAAAAACACAATGAAGGACAGCACCTTTAATAAGTAATGCATGCACACACAAATAAGAAAACCAGAGACCAAAACCAATAAAAGGGAACAATAATATCAATTAATTAATGAGAGGAAAGTGAAAATATAAATTTCGAATGAATAAAAAACCAGAAAACTCGGCAGACTCTACCATGTCGCCTTGGTCCATAGCGATACAACAACAACATACAATGTTGCGTTGGTCGTTGCTATGTATATATTTAGCGTTGTCTTTGTCCCAACGTCGGGGGAGGATAGACCCCAGAGGAAATAATTAGAATACTCGCTTGGCAATAGTTAGAGTAGTTATCTATTCAGGGTTTTGGCATTTGGTTAAATAAACATTGACACATGTAAACTATAACAAAGATTTAATAATTGAATCTGCACATAAGCTCGAAGAGAATTGAAAAGTTATAATGATGCTCCCATAAGCAAGTGATTACATTGTTGTGTTAAATGCTCTTATTGGAGCGAGAGATCAATATATTGCATTAACATGTTCTAAAGACTCGTAAGGACGTCAAGGTCCATTTAAAATGTTCCATATGCTTCCCATTATCGTCAATACAGACCATCATCAAAACTGTTGTCGGCTGCGCCCCGTGAAGCCGCGCAGGGTCGCTTCTTGGGTCCCGTCGCCGACATACCCAGTCTCGGGCACGTCACATCGTCTCCAGCGAGTCTTCCATAGCAGAAGAAGGCAAGAAGGCAAGGCCCTCGGATGGGCGGTCACCAGTTTAAGTAACCGTGAGGGGTGTGCGGGGGAATTGGTTTGTAACTTCATGAAAGCGCCCCGGTAGGGGTGGGGGGTTCCATGTGGATATTTGAATGTATTGAGGAGCTCTTCATGGTAGGAGAAGTCATTGGGTAGGGAGTCGTTGCACACGGCTCTACGATAATTTGTGGAGATGGTAAGGCGTTGTCATATGCATTTAAATGCAATTAGGAAGAAAGAGGGAGAAATATCACATGGAGGGGCGTGGCTGAGTGCAGTGGCGTGGCGAGTCATACGATCATGTATCACCTCGGACTTGACCACAGAGAAAAAAAGTTTCTCTATAAGCCCCACTACAAAGACGGGACAAACAGGAAAAGTTCTTATCTCTCGCGGCTGACGCCATGGTGATCCGGCTGAAGAGTCACGATTAAAATGACACTAACTATTTAATCTATCCATTTAAAGATCCGTCCTGGGAATATATTATAAAATTCTTGCTTAGTGTCAGCTTTGAGTAATATTATAAACCTTTGCATAATGTCAGCCCCGTGACAGTATGATATTAATTATAATCTTGTTATAAGATACAGTGGGCAATTAATACCTGCCGTTAAATAACGCCAACTCTACCGAAAACATAATTTTACTTGTGTGACCTGGGTCACGGTTCATACACTAATAGTGTACAACCGTAAAAACACACTAGCTCGTACCATCATATTGTCAGTGATGTGCCGAACCGCAGTCGGGGGCGCCGGTATTGTAAAATTTGTTAGTCTTTTACGTGTTTTGCTATATGTTTCGTAAATTTTCATATTTGTGTTATAATGTAGGTTACCACATATTTTGTTAATATTTGAGCTTATATGCGTAATTTAGTATAAAAACGTTCGAAATACGCATTAACGCCCACTCGGGTATAAACGCCCCAAGAAATGACGGTAGGGCACTATTTGACCTTCATGGTCGTTATTGACCATCGCGCGAGTGTTTTTATATCACGGCGAAAATTGTCATAATTATGAAGTAATAAAAGGATGAAATAACTTATTCTTCCATCTGTAACGTGAAACAAAAACTTAAGATAAAATTGCCTTAACTCATTTGAAAAGAAAATCCTTACTGAAATATTTCAATTCAATTTATTTTAAAAGGGCTTTATTTTAACATAAAATATGCAATATACATGGCGGGGCTTAGGGTCCGTGCGCCTTACAGAAGCTCTAAAATGTATAGTGCACTGTGTCCGTGGTCACTTCCGAAACTAACGCCAGTGAAGTCATGGGAATCATCAGCTCCTTAAAAAACAAATTTTCACGAGGCATAGATGATATACCTGAGTTTATTGTTAAATCTTCGTCCCACGCTATATTAAATCCACTCGTAAATATTTTTAATAGTTCTTTATCGGAAGGGGTGTTTCCCAATATATTTAAGAGAGCTAAAGTGAAACCTTTACACAAGAAAGGAAACAAACTTAATATTGGAAATTACCGACCAATATCTCTACTACCCACTTTCTCAAAAATCCTAGAAAAATTGTTCTATAAGCGTCTTCTAGATTTTTTATCAAAATATAACATTCTCTCTGACGATCAACACGGTTTTAGGAAATCCTTTTCCACTACAAGCGCCATATTTTCCTTCTTAAACGATGTTACCACATCTCTAGACAGTGGAGAAAATCCTCAGGGTGTTTTTCTTGACTTATCCAAAGCATTCGATGTCATCGATCACGGAATTCTCCTTACCAAATTGCATTCTTTAGGCATTCGTGGACTTCCACATCAATGGCTAACTTCTTATTTAAAAGATAGATATCAACAAGTAGAAATATCCTATACTAAAAATAAAATACTTGAGCGTTGTCTTTCAGAAACAAAGCCACTTACTTGCGGAGTACCCCAAGGATCAATTCTCGGCCCTATACTCTTTTTATTGTATGTGAACGACATGTCATCATCCACATCAGATTGCAAAATGGTTCTTTTTGCTGATGACACTAATTTACTATGTAAACACGCCAATGCTCAAAAAGTTTTGTCTAACCTTTCGACTTGGTTCCATGCAAATCGTCTCATTGTAAACACTGACAAAACAGTGTCTATGTCATTTCACAATAGTATCACAAAATCTTTACCCCAGGTTTCTCTTTCTTTAAACGGAACACAATTAAAAACTGTTACAAATACAAAATTCTTAGGTCTCCATATTCAAGACAACCTCAAATGGAATTGTCACATTGACAATCTTAATTCCCAATTAAGCAAATTGTGTTACGCATTCCGAATCTTAGTTAACGCAGTTAGTCCACGTATTTCCCGTTGCGTATATTTTGCAAACGTTTACTCCCATTTACGTTACGGCATTACCTTCTGGGGTAATTCCGGTCAGAGTATTCAAACTTTCAGAATTCAGAAGAGGATAGTTCGGATAATTTGTAAATCTCACCCCCGAAACTCTTGTAAACCTTTATTCAAGGAATTAAATATCTTAACACTTCCCTGCATTTATATTTATGAAACGGTCGTGTTTGTTAAGACCGAATTACTGAAGCACCACCCTTGCTTTATACGAAACAGTCTCGTTCACGAACACTATACACGCAATAGTAGTAATATTCATCGCCCTAGAGTGTCAACCACTCTTTGCCAAAAGGGACCATACCATTCGGGAATCGTTCTATATAATTCCCTGCCCAAGAATATAAAAGATATTATGAAATTGAATATCTTCAAATCCGCGGTTAAAAACTACCTCCTGCACCAGTGCTTCTACACTGTAAAAGAATTTATTGATTTTAACAAAAGTTAAATTCGTCTTGTGCTTTATCACGCCATTGCTGTAGTACTTTTTAAACAACTTATAACAATTTCAAAAACTATTTTCTTGCATGATTGTGTTGTCTTATGGCTCATATTAATTTAGTTTTATGTGTACTCAACATTGGCACGTTTGTATACATAAATTCTCTAGCCCCATCCTGGCCCGGGTTTTTCTCCGGTTTTCCTTCGGGTAGAGGCGGATTTATCATACAGGTTCTCTAGGCTTTGTCTAGGGGCGGGTCTATTGTAACAATAAATCGTGAATTTAGTGTTATTTCAATTTTTAAGCACTATACTNAGCACTATACTCAGAATAATCTATAGGTCGATAATAACTTACATGTAATTTTTTGCTTAAAATTACAAACATATTGACATTCTATTAGTGTTATAACTCGCAGCTAACTTTTTAACTTATCTAGGAATTTTTGCTGAATTTTTTAATCCGCCTCTGCCTTAGGGTCCTTGATCGGAATTGATGGGATGGTTCCTTGCTTGCTTCCGGAGAGTAAATTAGTTTTTTTCCCTCCACGTGGTCATACGCAGTGTGTACTGTTTTTTGACAATAAATTTATTATTTATTATTATTATTATTATTATATACTATACCCTAGTATTCACCCTCAATGAACTGAAACAGTAACTAGAAATATTAAACTATTTCGATCATTTGGTAGGTAAATGATATCAGTAGCGGAAAAAGAACATTAATAAGTGTTAATAAGGAATAATAATAAGATTTTTTTACTGTCATGGTTAATTTTAATTTTTAATCTCAGCTAAATAAATGACCATTGCGAACCACGGAAAACCAACGGTTAGGGTAAGCGCGCTAAGCATAGAAAGAAGAATCTGGTTGGTAACTGGAAACCTGTAACAGAACAAAAAAATTCGGCGGCAGAATCAATTAAATTCCTAGAAAGAATACATACTTATCTGCAACGCAAATAACATATGCATACATACCAGCATACCCAAATAAATCTTGTTTACATATTTACCTGTATATACGTACATGTATGTGTACCCATTTCAGCATATGTACACATTTATAAATCATAGAAAACAGACTAAAATAGAATACTAATATTACTACTAATACTACTATCACTTTAAATAATAATAATAATAATTTAAACAAATTTAAATTAAGTTTGTTCATTCTGGTCAATCTCCTTCATCAGTTCCGCCTCCCTCTTTTTTCTAACCATGCTCGGAAACTTGCCAAGGAGTAAAGTAAAGGAGATTCTATTATCTCGCATAATTTCAAAAGCTTGGTTTACGATCGTATCCCCCCTCAAGAAGCCATTTTTTTTCTACCTATTTCAGTGTTAACGCAATTTAGCAGAATGTGGACCCAGTCTTCATTTTCTGTGCATAAAGAGCATTGCGAATCTCGATCCCTTAATTTCCTTAATTTCCACCCCCACCCCCAAGTCGAAACCAAGCGTATCCTGCTCTTGCTACCATTGTTTAATTTATCTATGTACGGTTTTCGCCCCCCAGTCTCCTGCCACAATATTCTACCCGATTAGTGACCTCTTTTCCTGTTATGTTTTGTTCCTCTATATCTTCGAGTCTCTGAATAATTAATTCATTGTCAGATCTCGCCGGAGCTGTCTGCCACAAGTGTCCTAGACCGGCAGTTCCGATTATACTTCTCATTTTTTGACCCCACCCATCGTTACACGTTAACTCGTAGCAATCGGATATATTGTTGTTCCTTTCCCCATTTCTTATTGAAACCAATATTTAATGGTCCTCACCTTAATTTTTACTTCTAACGGTTCTGAAATATAGCTGTCATAAATAGTAGCTTTAGGATGTCATAGCTCGTTCAATAAAGCCCATTTCAAAGGTTCAGACAAAAATATTTTTTTAAATATTTAAAACAGACAATAGTGTTATTTTTTAAAATTAAAATGCCAAAAGTAAAAAAATGATTAAAATTATTACAACTGGAGCTACAAGTTAAGTTGCGTTGTGTTAAGAAGTTTGATTTTTTCTTGTTGAATTTTGATTTGTTAAGTTCATTTAAAATTCGAATCAAGACATTTGTATGTAAGTTTATAATCCTTGTTGTGTCCATCTCCTTGTTTATCAAACGGGTGGTAATAAATAATACTTTTAATAACACCCGAAACAAGATTTTTAAAAGGGTGATATGACATTGATTGTAAATAACGACACTTCACAACTAGTATTATTCAAATCTTAACACTATTCAAAATATTTCTGTCAAAATTAGTTTTCCATTTAAACAGTATTTACAGAAGGAAATGTTAGGTGGGCGTTAATTGTTCAGAGTACTTTATTATTAGTCTCGACAGGTTAAGTAACAGCAAAAAAAGGGTATTGTGAGGTCGATGATATTGGTGAGATGTTATTGTCGTGTTCAGAAATATAGCTAACATTGCTTGACTCTCCAAACCTGGCTTTGTTAACAAAGTGAATTTTTGCCTGCATAGCACTCATCTTCAGTGTCTTTCTTCAGGTGACACGTTTCCTTGCCCAGGAAAGGAAACTATAGATGACTGCCATGCGGTAGAATATTAACTCCGTTACTGAGTGCAAGAACGGCGAGTCATCGTAATAATTTCTTTTAGCTATTGTATTTTTTTTAAATTTTTGCCGTAAAGAATGAATTTTCATCAAAAAGTACCTACGGCGCAATAAGGCCGTTTGAAACAAATGTATTCATGTGTAATGAGTAAATCCTATATACATCAACGTTACAGTATATATTTTAATCGTATTTTGGTAAAAAAAAACTAAAACTCTGTATGATACGAAGATTGTCACGACTTCAGTCAAACATTTTTTATAAAATTAAAGTATTTTTGTTACACGGCTTGAGATATTTCCATTTGTTTGCCTATAAAGTGATTTTTTTTCATAAGTTCTATATTTTCATATCATAGCTGCCGTGTATTGAAGAATTGTTTGTGTCTCTTAGTTTTATTTTTCTACACGTAGTTTGCTTAATAGTACACACAAGTAATTTTCTACGAACTTGAAAGTGCTTACTGTTAGTTGAATTAAATATTAAGATCCATTTATTAATAAATATTGTATAAACTTCAGGAAACTTAGGCATCATTTCGCGATAGCAAGGGTGGAAAGGATGATACGCAGTTGAAGAGGAAACAGAAGCTATCTTTACAAATAAGGGGGAGCAGAACTCTTTAGAAATAACAACATATCGCTAGATAAAGATGGTTTTGAGAGAGAAGTAGAAAGAGAGGGATCTCAAGAAAATTTCCATGATGGCACAGACGTCGTCCTTCAAGAAACCTAGCAGAAAAAGGTGATTAAACGGACTAAAAAGGAAGTAAATAGGAAGCGAGAAGAAAGGCAAACCCTTAAAAAGTATAGTTTCGGGAAAATTGGACTCTCTGACTACATTTATTCGGGAGAAATACATTCTCCACGTGTCGTATGAAACCGTTCGCAAAGACAGTACCTATCAATAGTCAGGCGATGGTGGTCGCTAGAATCGTCTGCATTGTTACGTCGGGTGGCGTATCGCGTGGGTCGCTCGCGAACCACAGTCGCCTGCAGCTGATGTCCTAAAGAAGGGAAGGGCCAGTTGCCACGACAGGGTAGATCACCGTCACGTTTTGCGAAAAAACAGCATAAAACGCCTACGTGCACCTTAGGGGTGTGCAGTTCCGAAAAATTTGGGGTGAGTTATGTAGTATTGTGATCATTACTACATTCTACACCTAATAACCAAATTTCAAAACTTGACGAATTTCTTCCTCTAACAACCTAATATCAGTGTACTAAATGTGCTATTTACGAATTTTACTTTTAATCGTCAGGCGTTTACTATTCTCATAATTAAATGTTGTTCAAGATTACTAGTTTTCGCAATCCCGCTCAACATAAATAATTAAGGTTTTCTTCTGAAGCCTGAATATACTCCGCGCAATTGTTGAGAACTTAAGCTTTCATGGCTCGACCAGAATGTAACGTTTGTAATATAAAAGTTGTATATTACATTCACAATAAATTTGTTAGGTATAAATAAATTTGTGTTTCGCGGAGGCGATACCACCTTCTACAACACATTTTACATTAAAAAATTCGACGATTGTTATTAGACCTAACTCGTGCTGAATACATACATAGGCAGACAATAACGTCACCAATATTATCGTATTTTGATGACGAATTATTACATCCTGAAACATAATAGTATTTAAAATATTATTATAAATAATTTTTCTGTGTATTTTCTGTGTTTCTAGAATATATTAGTTCATGGAAGTATGAAAGGCATATTCACAGATTAAAACTTGACGTTTTTTCTTCTCTGACGATTATTAAGAAATAATTATTGAAAGTGAATCGATTTGTAGCATGCTGTTTGTTATTTTCTGTACACGGGATGGGCGATTGAGAGACAGTACGTGCGCATCGTTGGTCAAACCGACAAACCAAACTAAATCGGCTTTACCAACAATGTCGGAATAACGCCAAAGAAAACGGCATCGTTAACAGATTTGAGTGTTTAATGTGTCCGGAGGGTTGTATCCCTCATAGCGTCGTAAGGAAGTTTCAGAGGTTGTCTCTTTCCTTTTGTAGGAAGTTGCAAATTACGAACTTAAACGCCATCCCCTATATATAAGGAGAAGGAAATGTAAATATGAATACAAATCTGACCATGTGCGATTTTCTTTCCCTATATATAAACTACATTCATTTTCTGAAGAAAATATCGGAATAAATATGAAATAGACAAAATGTGCTACAATATTCCTACGTGTTTCTTTTCTCACATAAATATTTTTCCGTTAGAGCTCGCTTAATTTATAATCTATCAACGTTTAATTTTGCATTAAGAGTTTTTTTTTAAATTTTGCAGCAAGGTTTTCTTTTGTCCACAAATTTGCTTATTTACGTTTCATAGTCTGTTGATTAAGTATCTTAACTTTAACATATCGATAAACAACAAAATAAATTAATTCAATGCTATAGACCCCGTTATCCATAATAACTGATTATTGAGGAGAGGTCCAGGAAAGTAAAACACTTCTGTACTGCGAACGTTTCGGAAACTTATATTTCATTCATCGATGGAGATGGACATATATAACGTAGTGTGTTGGTGATGATGGAGTGTATAATAATTACATATGCAGGTTGGGATATTTCTCTTTGTTTTTTTGTTGATTTTTGGTTTTGATTTGTATTTAGGGGTCTTGCAATTAGTTGTAGTTTTTGTATGTGAATTAATTGTAGAACCTTGTGTTATTTAGCCCCAATGAATGAAATATAAGTTTCCGAAACGTTGGCCGTATAGAAGTGTTTTATTTTCTTGGACCTCTCCTCAATCAGTAATTATAATAAAATAAATTTTATGTATTTCAAAGGAATACATAGTGATACATAAGTGGGATATTAGGTCTACTTTTTATCTCTACTTTGTCGGGGTTTTTCTCATATTTTATTTTTTACCTTTTTTTATTACACTGTAACAAATATATTTCATATTATATAGTAACGTTATCTTGAATGGTTGGCAAACTTATTCTTCAACGCGGAAAAAGAGCTACTTGAGATGTCGCTTTAGTATTATAGAGGATATAGAGTACCAAGCATTCTTGTAATTTCTAATTATAGTACTAATTAATTAGAGCATTAAGAAAAGGATTAAAATTCTCGTTTTAAAAAGGTAAATGCAATTTTTGAGTTTTTCATAATATCTTAAGTACTAATTGAGATTATCTCAATTTCTATTTAAACCTAACACATTCAAATATGTAGAAATAGGTTTCTGCGGTTTTAGAAATTTTACTTTTTATGGGTGCAAAGGGATATAAATACGTAGAGGTTGTTTTTGTGTGCGCTAACGGCATGGATTATTTTTTTCCCTCTTTCTCTTGAGCCAAGTGAGATATGATGTCGGTGTCTATAAATAATATTGTTAAATTAAGTATACATCTTTTTGGGAATTTTCTATTTTTCAGTTAAAATTTTGTAAAGAATAAGTCAAAAAGTTTTGTGGGTTATCGCGATGCACTTACATATTTATCAATGCAGAAAGAAAATAATGAAGTAGTGAACTTAAAATTACGACAAGATTTGACTTTTGCCTAGAGGCAGCAGTCTATTGTAATAATTAATTTCGAATTTAGAGTTATTTAAATGGTTACAATTTATATGCAATATATTAAAAACTATAGTTTGATAATAATACGTATTTGTGAATTAAAATTTTTGTGTTATATCAAATAGAAATTTGTTGATATTCTACTTATTTTATTACACGAAGTTAACTATTTTAATTCTTATCGTAGAAGTATGCTGAAATTTTCAATCCGCCTCTGCCTTAGGGCTCTTGATCGGAATTGATGGGATGGTCCCTTACCCAATTCACACATAAAATTAGACAATCAAGTGAATGCATCTCCAGAAATTGCATTTACATTCTAGACTGCACTCTCCGTGAAAGTTTTGGTATAGGAAAAACAACTTTTCTCCTCAACATCAAGACGAATAAGCACCTGATAAATCCATATTTTCTTTTCCTGTCCCCTCCCAAGCTAAATTCCATCATAAAAATATTAATGAATGTTTTCAAGTTATGATTTTGGAAACTCTCCCCATACACTCCCAATCCATAGACATAAAAGCACGTGAATTAGGTTTCATCTGGTCCCTACGAGCCTCTACTCACCCCGGTTTGAATAGACAACAGAAAATTCTTCAAAATTCAAATTTCCCTTCTACTTTTTTTCTTCTTCTTTGATCCAACGGTCAGTCAACGTAAACCGAAGAGAGAAGAATCAGATCATTTTCTACGTGAGTGAGGAAGGCTGGAAGCCGATACTGTTTCGTCCAATGGCGACTTTTTCGTGTTTTATTTTCTATTTTTCATTAACTTCAAAATTTTTTAATTACATATAGGGATGTAGTTAAGATATCATAATGGTTTGTGCATTTAAACGTGTTATTTTTGTCTATACTAAATTATAGCAAAGGGAAAATTGCACATAAATACTCCCGTCCGAAGCGGAACAGGGTCGGCTGCTTGTTGAATAAAGATGAACTTATTTTACAGTATGTATGTGAGTATCTTGTGCGTAGTTGCTCATGTTAGTTATAAATGCTTCGTTTGTTGAATTTACAATCTTTCGAATAGATGCAGGTCACCATATTCTGCAACCTCGCAGAAGAACGCATTTCCAGAAATGAAAGATCATTATATCTCGGAAATTGGCGATGACGGGATGTTGCTTTTGTATTGTAGAGAGTCACTAAGAAACGATTCTTGGAAATTCCTATGTTTAAGGGGTGAAATTGTTTTTATTTTTATTGTAGCTTTTTTCAACCTCGTCGCACGAAATATTCATAAAAGTGGATACCAATTATTTTCATTGGACTGTGACAAGTTGGTAAGTTAAGTACTTGCCGAAGTATGTATTTTATTTACGATTCACGCAACAAGCTTTTTGAAAACTAATTATTCAACATAAAATGTTAAATCGTTTTCAACGATACAGATAGGAAGTACATTTTTTATTAGAATCTACTAATGTGAAATATGTATGGAGGCGTTAGCATTTGACATTGCATTACTTTAATAAAAACCTTAACTTCGTTTTAGTACATCGCTTAAATAAAAGTTTATAATATCACTAAAAGTGGTTTAAAATTCAGTTGCAAGATTTGGTCCAAACATGAAGTTAACTTGAAGTTAAATAAAACGAACGAGTGTGAAGTTAAATAAAAGCTTGTAAAAATGAAAAACAAATTAAGAAGAAGAAGTGTTATTTGCAGAGTCAATAGCTATTAACATTGTTAAGTGGTTGCGAATTTTTTATTTTTTATTTTGTATATATTTCGAAAAATAATGTCGAATTTAAAAAAATTCAAGATTTTAATAAGTACAAATAATATCGTTTGAATCTCGAAGGCTTGGCTTGGTAATGCAATATTTATGCACATTCATTCTTGTTGTATAGATCTCTCGTGAGAGCGTTTCAAGGGACAAGCGCGATTGTACGAATTGACCCGAAGGGCTGTCTCTCTGGCGAACGCCGAGAAGCTTTTGATCGATGGATGTAACCCACGAGATGTGCAAATCTATGTAATCGGAATGGGAGCTGTTTTACTTATTAGCAACTGAATAATGTCACTAAAAGTGGGAGAACCAGTCTTAACTGTAACATCAATTAGCATATGAAGCGCCATGTTATCGTGACTAGTTGTAAATAACTATCGAAGAGTAGGAATCTCCGAACGAAAGTGAGAAAACTGACTCACAACCGCACGGGAAGCAACTATATCATCTGGAAAACCCCACGAAGAAACCAACAGTCAAATCATAAATGATTGTCCGTTCGGTTTGTGTTCACGAGGTATTTTCCACTAGATGTTGGTAACAAACTTATTCATATACATTATAAGAAAAGCGACTCACAAAAATATCACAAGAATCATTCCCTATGTTCATCTGACACATCATGTCATTCGTTGACAAATGTAGGAATATTACAGTTCCAAAAGAACGCATTTATTTCATAAAGGAATTAGAAGAAAATGTTTTTCTCAGTTCAGCCTGATAGTGGGAAACCTAATGTAAAAATCTTTAAAATGTATAGGAGAAACAATGAATTATTATTATGTAAATCGCTATTGGGTACTCATTATAATCGAAACCCACACTTGTGAAACAAATTTTGCATTTGTTAAGTAAAACTTACCCCAAACTGTTTAGTATGAGAAAGTAGGGCACGCTCAAATAAATGAATGTTTGTTACAGTATACAATACGTTCAGCAATGGTGTAAGGAGGACGATCAAAGTTCTATCCTAAAGACACCTTATGAATTATATTAGGTTAATGATTAGCCATATTAAGATTCAACGTGTTAAATAGCCCGTAACATACATTAATTCCAGCTACGATAAAATATTTCATTGCCTATATTACTTCAAACAATTAATTGTACTTTGGATTCTTTCATCCCCTTTTCCCAATTAATGCTTCTACGGTTATGATTCTATCATACATTGCAAAGAAATTGTACTATGTTGTATTTTAGTCTACAAACGGACAAAAATCGATATGCACAAGCTAGGGCTATATCCGCCTCTGCCTTAGGACCCTTGATCGGAATTGATGGGATGGTCCCTTGCTTGCTTCCGGAGAGTAAATTAGTTTTTTTCCTCCACGTGGTCATACGCATTTTGTACTGTTTTTTGACAATAAATTTATTTATATTTATTTAATTTATTTTATAACATTTTAAAGTGGGGTACTTAAAAGATTTCACAATTAGAAATATTGGAAAGTCAAACCATATAATTTCAAAAAATTGAAGAACACATTCAAAGTAATCAAAGGTGAAAAACATATTCAGCAGCATAAAAATCATAAAAAACAAACAATCAGGATAACTTGATTGAAGGAATGAAATGTGTTCAGTCAGTATTAAGCCGTTTCTTTGTAGTCAACTAAAACCCAAATTTTGAGGATTAATATTTAGACGTTAATAATTTAAATATGAAACAACGAACAGTGTTCATTAGAGGTCAATATTCGTAATGTAAAACCGTGAAATTTTAAAGTGGGTTATTTGAAAGGTTTCTTAGAAAAAATGTGAAGTCATAATTAACGCCTAAATATTTGTCCTCGAAATTTGTGTTTTAGTCAACTACAAAGAAACGGCTTAATATTGACTGAATACATTTCATTCCTTTTCTTATTACCATCTTGATCCCTGCTTCTAATTGTATACACCGTAATCAAAAGAGATAGGGAACGCACAGAGGATACTGAAATGTTATTTCTAAACTGCGAGTTAACAACGACCCATTCATGAAGAAAAATTACTTTACAAAATTGATCAAATGAACACAATGGGGGTTATAAGAAATAATATTTTTACTCTGAAATAAATTCGGATCAAACTACATTTTGAACCAACATAGTAATAGCTTAAGAGACAATTTTACGTATTTTGAAACAAGACAAAAAAGTTTTTATAAATGGATGAGAGATGTGATGACTTCAGTATCCTCACTAAGTTTGATAATCTTGTTTGGAATCAGTGTTCCATTCATCTCGTAAGATATTTGCGTATTGTACATTACTATAACAAAATGCTATTTAATATTATAAGTCGAATGATATATTGGTTTTCCGGGTGTCTGCCGTGCCATAAAAAGCGGCTGCTGAAACCTGTAATAATATTTATTAATGTTAGAGGGACAAAATTTTTACCAAGTGTAAAATTTATTTTATTTGCAATAGTTTATTATTTTACTTCAATCAGACAAAATCGTGTTGAATATAAAAGGGATTTAATAAGTGAATAGTGTATGGTATTGAAAATTTTATGGACGTGTTGAAGTATTGTATGCTTTAATTTTACGACCAGTTTATAATAAACATCATATGTGTTTGTTTTGTGTCTATATGCAAATAAAATGGCAAAAATGGATCTTTGTGAACATATTTGAAACGACATCTGAATAGTAACACTGATAAGTTGCCAAACGTAATTTTAGTGACGTTTTATTCGTTAAAATTGCTTTGATTAATTAATGTGACTTACGAGTTTTCGTGATTATCTCAGGTATGTATTTGTATTTTATTTACATTGAAAAGTTGTATGTTATTTACGTTGCCAAACTGGGTTTTTAAATACGTGATGTACTTAGCAATTTATCATTTTCCTAGGCATGTTTTAGATTACCCGCTTTGAATTTTTTTTTGTAGTATTGAGATAAGATTGTAATTCGCTTCACGATTTTTAAAAGTGCAAAAACGAAGATCATTATAAATTATATACTTAGTTATTTTCTTTTGATAAGTTATGGTCAAGTCACAATTCGTGAATGCAGTTGGCCGTGAGAATTTGTATTGATTCATTGATTCATTTCATTATTTTTTTTTTTTGTGGGGTTTTAAGGGCTCGTCAACAGCAAGGTTATTAGAGCCCAGATTCATTTCAAAAGTGAGTTTACGTTCTGAAATAATTAAATTGAATGTAAAAAGAAATGATTTTTACAATTCAATGGAAGTTTAAGATCAGTTTTTATTTTACAACATTGTTTCATGTTATAACTAAACGTATTTATTGAATTTCCTAATAAAATGAACGATTTATGAATTTCTTACAATATGTCCAACAATAGACCATATTTGTTTTGTTTCAAAGAAAACTGATTATTGACATAAGTATGCTTAGTTATTTTACTGTGAATATAAATAATACAGCATTTTCAGGAAGTATGGAATGAATGCTGTCTCTTATACACATNCGACACAAGATGTTACACGAAAATCATTTTCGTTGTGTACATACAAGGTGTGTACGATCAATGCAAAAACATGAAAGAGGCGCTTTTTTATTGGTAATAATAAAATTCTTCCTACATGTGGCATATCACGAGATCTTGATATATACTATTTCATAAAAATAGAAATGTAACGTTGGAATTAATATACCAACAATTTAGAGAAAAATATTTTAGAATGTTTACGAGAGATATCTGGGGAATACATACTTTCATTTGAAAATTATTCATGAAAGTAAATACATAAAATAAACCAGGTTTCTGTATATTTCTGTTGCAATGAATTATATGTGTCATCAAAAACTATTTTCTGCTTATAGATTAAGTACTCTCCGCATTAGATGGTCTACGCGTTGAATCATTATAATCTAGTATTGCTCTAGATGACATGGCTCGGACGCAGCGCCCAAATGGTGTGTGTGTGGTGGGGGGGGTGCCGGTCTTTGGGGCTCTAGCTCCTTAGTGAACGCACACGGGTCCATATAAATGAAGCCTGATGTTTCAAATTATAAATAAAAATGAAATGAAAATGTAGTATTTTATCCAATGTCTTGAGTATAAAAGCAAAGTATTATTTAATTAAATAATTATACCTAGAATTAATACTTCCTAGATACTTTTTACGTTCGAGTATAAAATATCTCTTATAATTTAAAAAATATATATATTTACAGGAATTTTACTTTCACAAAATAAAACAGTTAACTTTTATGGCACAGAAATTACGTTCTCTGGAATATAATAAAATAAAAGTATACCAAACATAATAAATATTTCTTAGTTTATTTAAATTGTTTTTTATTTAATGGAAATTTTATGTTTAAAAAATTTATGTTATGACGTTCAGATAAATCTTGTCTTGTTTTAACATTAATTAAAAATGAAGAAGTGCTTATTGTGTCAACGAAATTGTTTTTTATTTTCCAAAACCATATTCAACGGCGTGTTCATCGTGTTCTGTGGTTATACAAATTCAACATTCTTTTTAATTAAAAAATAACAAAAAATTATACAAAAACTATCCATTATTCCATACTAATATATAAATGCGTAACACGGAAGTGTGTCTGTTTGCTACCTGATCACGACTAAATCACAGAACTGATCTTAATGAAATTGGCAAGGAGATAATGTCGATATCCAGGATAAAAAATGTGTTTATTTAAAAATGTGTGATAAGAAAGATAGAAATTGTTTTCGGCAATAAATGTCTGGAAAAAGAGTTATATTTGCTTACTCGGCCTAAACGGTTTACCATAGGTGACAACAATATAGGGCAATGTCGTTTGCCTCAAAGAATTCTACAAAGAAAGCCCGCGACAGCATACGACTATCTACAAAAATTAACCTACATTATCGATAAAACGTTATTAAACATAGAAGCGTTAAAATTCTCCAATTTAAGATAATAATTTAAGAAGGAAAAAACCAATTATCATCTAATTAAATGAATTATTTTAACATACACATAATTAAAATTGCTGTAGTTTATGGATACACAATAATGGTAAAATTTTATGTGCTTTTAAGCTTATTCAGCAAAAAATCAATTTCAGCGAAGAACAAAGAGAGACGTTATGTGGTTATTACATCTTGTTACGTGGCAACAACGCCTCTTTTACGACACATATTTTATTCTAGTAAAAACTTGATCGATATAAAACCAATAATTCCGTTGCCTTACGTGGTGTGAAATTTTAAATTACATAATTATGCTCTATATTAAATTGCAAAAATGTTTCTGAAAGATCAAATTTCACTATTGGATAGATACCACCATAAAAAAAATCAAAATAATTCTATTACTTATGATAAAAATTCAAGGTCTATACATAACACATAATTATATGTATATTAAGTGTAACACAGACATCTCACATTAAAACTACTTTTTTATGTTCAGAAAAACCTTCAATTTGTATATAATTCCTCATGTTAGTGAATCGAGAGCGGTTACGTTTATGTTGTCACGTGGTACGGAGAGGTCATAGAAGGTGCAGCGGCTGTGGGCGAATGACAGTGCAGTATAACATAAAAGCGATTGGAGGCAAGAAGTCCATCACAGAAAGAATTACAGACGAGACACTTAAGTTATTAAGTTTTTTCTAAAGTCAAAATCGAATACTCATGCTTAAGCATTCTTTTCAATGCATAATGTGTCGTAGTCAGGTACATGGACGCTATTTTACGGCAATATTAGTACGAATATGAATCACTGCAAAATCAGTCATATCTTTTAGAAGTTTGATAAAAGTAAATAACTGATAATTGAAGTACGTCAATAAATTTTACAGTTTATGGAAGCATCTTTGATACATGCTATTCTTTTATTCGTAAGAAAAAATAATTTGATAACAAAATTTATTTATTTTTGTAACAATGAATGAATCAATTTGAATATTTTAAAAAATTACTTCCCTGAGAGAATTAATTATTACGCACTCGAAAATTAATAACAAAATTTTTGTCGCACAGTAAATGAGGAATTTGAGAGGAATGTTTTTGCAGAGGCAGATTCGGCAAAATAAAACTGCTCCGAAAATGATTTATAAGACTGACACATAATTGGCACTCGTTAATGAACAGGAGAACTTTCCACCACTGAAAATGCTTGAAATGGTCATAGTTGACTTTGATGCAGCTCTGTCCTCGATTTATCAAACTGTGAGACACTTGTAGCAGCTCTGCTTAAGAGAGAGAAACAATAGAGTTTTCAATGTTCTGCTGTAGCTCTCCCAGTGTGTGAGGATTATTTCCGTTCAATTTGCCTCTGAGGTAAAGGTTCCCACATGAGGAGAGATAAGACGATCGAAGTGAACTGGAGGTTTTACTGTCTCTGCTAACTGTCTTCTCCTCACCGACCACCTCATGCACTCGAAACAAAGTTATCAAGGTAGAGTATGCTGTTACTCTGTTTCGCTGAAAATATCCATTCAATGGTTCAACTTCTGCGAATTTGTCCACAAATTTAAACAGATTCTGGACAAAACGGTCAGCGCTAACAGTTTGGCATAGAACACAGGACAGAGCATATGGGAGGTGACCATGCGCAGAGAAGTGACAGGAATACGTCACCAGTGGCCATTTCTAGCATTTTCTGTGAATGGCAGTTCTGTTCGTTAGCAAGGGTCATTTCCGTGCCAGGAGTACAATTCTTTTCCGGTTTTATTATATTTTGTCCATTCTGTGTAAGTCAACCATGAGAATCGTCTTCGTAAGGAAACATAGTGTCTCATATTGTTCTGTGGGACGTTTAGAAATTTTGGAACGCTGGCGGAACTGAGGGTTCACCGCAAAAGCGTACATCAAATTTGTTATGTCTAAAGCAAAATTCGTTGGTTTTCGCATTTTTACAGGCGTATAACTTTATTGAAAGTACGTTGTCCACTTTCTCCTTCGAGTTGTGTCAGGCATGTAGCTACTGGATTTGTGTTCTGTAGCTGAAACCTCTCCTACCTGAGTTTCAACGTGCATTTTATTCTATTTGTGTAATATGTACCGGTATTTATAACTACTACCAACTTGACAGGAAAGAAATGTGTGAAGAAATATTTAAAATTAGCTGAGCGCCTATGACTTAACCCGCCTAAATTAGTGATTTTTGACATATTCTATCTCAAAACACCAATGAAATTCAGTAAAAACGTCAATCATTAGTGTGGTTGTTTGATAATGTTCGTTGTAATGCATGAGAATTAGAATCCCAAATTTCTTCTTTTTTCTGATTAAATAAAAAACGTAACTTTACTTCTCGATTTTCACAAAAACTTTGAATGAACTCACGAAGTATCACTTAACAAAATGAATTGAAAATTTCAAGGTCGTATTCATTTGGGTTGGATATCTGTACTAATAAAAGTGAATTATGTGGAATGTCTGTGGCGTGGAAATCAGAATAAAGGATCGAATAATAAATTTGAAATTTGAAAGGACTCTCCTTAAGTGGGACCAGCACTCCAAATCAGTCAAATCACCGAGAAGTAAAATTGTTTCCTCTAATTTAATGGTAATTGTTTTATAACACAATATCATGAATTACATTGATGAAAAAACATGATTTAATTTCCATGTATCAGTCAATGATATAGTATGAACGATATTCAGGGATTCGCTTAACTCTTTTGATACGCATAAAACCCCCCAGGGGACTTACATCTAGTAAGTACGTGTTTGGCGAACACGGGGCCCCGAGCTGAGTCTGGCGTTACTTCCACTTACTTGTGCGAGGCTCCTTCCTTTCTCTTTCCCGACCTTCCTTGGTCACCTCTTGTTCTTTTCGATCCCGACGCTAGGGTATCTTTCATTTTCCTCTTTCTTCCTATTTTTATAGTGATATATGTAATGTTGTGAGACATGTTGATACTTGAGTTGTAATTCAGGAGGGTTTTTAGTGGGTATGGTTTAGTCATTCGGCGAGTCACACACGCGGGGAGGCTCATGTTGGGTCTCCCTAGTGCGTAACTGCATTTTCCCTACCTGTACGAGTTTTTCGGGCTCCAATGACCTCGATGTTGACGATCCCTAAAGCACCACAAAAAAAAAAACGCATAAAAGAACGTAAAAACGTGGCCGATCGCAACGTATTCGTGATTACACCTCGAAAAAAGTGAAATATATTTTTATAATGTCCGGTGATCAATAGATAAAAGTGATGTAAAAAGTACTTCTGAAAATTTACTACGAATCAATGTAAACTTCAACCATCACTTTCGTGATTTAAGAGGTTTTCTTTTGAAAATAATTGTTTTCTCCATAAGAGGCAATGTAATTCACCACCAATTATAATTACAATTATTTCATTTAAATGGCCGGTGAGGTATGTTTTTCAAGTTGAAATCACAATAAGCGCATAATAATCCGTTTATTTACGTCGATTTCAGATATTTTAGTGATTTAATGTAAAATGCAAAGTATGGTTAATATTGATGAATTACGAGAGCATAAAGCAAATAAAATTGTTTGCTGACCACTAGAGCGTTACTCTCAAGAAGCTTACTAAATTATCCGCCGAAGTTCAATAGCGTTACGTGAGGCAAACAATGCATTGAACGTACAATCTATGTGACCGAATCGTAGAAGCAAAATTTTGTACATTCCGTCAACAACATTCTTTTTCAAGTATATAACATAAAAGTGAAATAGAAACAAAAGAATTTAGAGGCCTTAACTATGCAATTTTTTTCATTGAGCTTTCTTAGTAAAGTGTATTTTCTTCAGCCTGGATATTAAAGTAATTTGTAATTACGTACATATTATCTTATAATTCTTTCTTGTAGGTTTTCTTAATATTACCTTTTTTCATAATACGAAAGTTGAGAAATATTGAAACCAATAAATTAATTTAGAATATTGAGTAACGTCGGGCAAAATGAGCTAAAAAATACTGACCAGTTGACAGGTGTTTTAAAGGTAGGGTAAGATACATGTATTCGCGATATCAATTTTCCTTTTAAAGTTGATGTAATTTTGTATGTTTGTTTACGAATGGAAATAATTACTTATAGTTTTTATGTTTTATTTGTGAATTGTTGAAAATTTTGAGTATCCAGTTTTAAGAATGATTGTTTAAAGTTTCTTTTCAAATCCCGGGCAACACTAGTACTGCTAGGATATAAAATAAATTTCGTTCTGATTTGACATCAAAGATTGGAGTAAGAAACGATATTCCAACAAGGAGTAACCACTGTTTTATAACTTGTATCGATAACTCATCACTGAGAACGATGTAAGAAATACCTAGTAGCCAACTATCTGTTGGTTGCTTCTCCGGTGTTTCGTACACTACCTCTCGTAATTAGCATCAAAACCCATGTGGAATGATAGAAAATTATATCGTTCAGAGAAAAATCTTAGCAAAGTGCCGTAAGAGCGTGAAGAAATGCGGAAGCAAGATTGGCACCTATGTCAAGCTGATGGTATCATCTCAGAGTGGGAAAATTCGAGTAATGATTACAAACACATTTGTAAAAGATTGATGAGCAAGAAGAATATCCGAGTATGTGTTTTTCATTAATGGTGGTCGATTGCATCAGAAATACGGAAAAATGAGGAATTTTCGACAAAACTAGTATTTATTAACATAAGAATAAGAATTGCTTAAAACCAAACAATGTATCAATAAACAATAAAACCAAATTAGTTTTATGTGTACTCAACGTTGGCACAGTTGTGTACATAAATTCTGTAGCTCCATCCTGGCCCGGGTTTTTCTCCGTTTTTCCTTCTGGTAGAGGCGGATTTATCATACAGGTTCTCTAGGCTTTGTCTAGGGGCGTGTTTATTGTAACAATAAATCGTGAATTTAGTGTTTTTTCAATTCTTATGATTTGTAAACACTATACTCAGTGTAATTTATAGTTCGATAATAATTTGTACATGTAAAACAAATTTTTTGTGTTATATTACACACATATTGACATTCTATTAGCATTATAACTCGTAGCTAACTTTTTATCTTATCTAGGAACTTTTGCTGAAATTTTTGAATCCGCCTCTGCCTTAGGGCCCTTGATCGGAATTGATGGGATGGTCCCTTGCTTGCTTCCGGAGAGTAAATTAGTTNGTACTGTTTTTTGACAATAAATTTATATTATATTGTATCTCGATGAATACTATCTCAGGTTTTCTTCCTTGTTTTGCTCCGACGCGTTTTACGAGTACTCATGTTTTGTAGTAAAAAATAGACCAAAGATAGGAAAATTTATTCCAAAATTTACGTGAGTCTATCTTCAGGTTCTCAGCTGGTAATAAATGAAATAATGTATGTATTTGTTTTAATAATATCTTGATAAAGAAGTAGGCATCAAGAACGGGAGAAGAAAGATATTCAATATTAGAACGTTAATGATCTTTCTTAGTAAAAAAAGTTCAATTTTTTTTCAGGTGTTGGAATTTGTCCTTAATTAATTGACTCGCTGAGGGGTCAAATCAAGATCATAGACCTATCAAATTATTTCTTAACATACAGTTTTTATAATGAAGACCTTTCTACCGCCTAGCAAGTATCACAATTTCCCATTTAGAGACCATTGTCTTCATGATCCCGAAAGTAAAAGGAAAAACAATTATCGCAATATATTTATGCCTTTTATTGATTAGGTGTAATTTCGTAGATCTACACATTCACCTCGTATTTGTTGTATGGAAAATTCCCCAAATTACAAGACCAATAAAATAATTGTAGTTTTTCCTAGAATACTCACTCTTTAATGCACCTATCGTGATATAGAAATACTCCGATTCTTTTTCTAACGCATTATGAAGCCTGAAGAAGCTCATCCTTGCATACAGCAGGGCTTTCTGTTATCTGGGTTACTTTTCTTACATCATTACATGAAAATATTAATTTTTGCCCCAGGAAATGAGATAATTTTTGGTAAATTTTAAGGAAATGTGCAGGATGACAGCAGGTACGTAGGAGAATCACTTTTTCAAGTCTTGAAACCCTCATGGATGCATCTGTACTTTATTATCACATTTGAACACAATTGCTTCCAATATTATGAAAGTGAAAGATTTATTTCTTCTCTTGAATATATTTAAGGATTGAATGTATTCCGTAATTCTCTACTGTAACTTCATTTTGTCGTTAAAGAGGTAAAATACTCAAAATTAGTGATCCATATACACAGCAATTATAATTTCTCCAATTAATACTAACATTATGTAATAGATTTTAATTTATTTCAGTTATATGGTCAACGAAATTCAATACAAGTCCATTTCTCGGTAATCAACAAGGTGTTTCAAAAGCGAAAAGACCGACTGTGTAAAACAATTTTGTGTCACCAAAATTTTCCTAAATGTTCGGATGGTAATATTTTTTGTGAATTTCTGAAACGTATCAATTTTGACGCAAGGAATCGACTGCAAAAAATTTCAAATCGCTAGTACATGTAGAAAACGTTTTGTAGAGAACTTAAACTGTTAGGAATGAGTTTTTGACATATATTAGTAAACAGGTTTTGTTAACGAATTTAATATTAGACCATTTCTCAAATATCAACAAGATGTTTCATACGCAGAAAATGTCGACTTCGTAGAATAATTTTTTTCATTTCCCACACATTTTCCATAATGCCGGGAAGGGATGATTTTTTTAAATTTAAATTGATGGGTGTGTGTATTTGGATGAAAGGAATCGATTGCAAAAAATCAAGCCAGTATAATAAATAAAACTGATTTTATTGATTTTTAAAATAATTGTGTATTTCGTTGGCTTCGGGGATGGAGTTTGTAGAGTCTCCGATAGATGGTACTGAAAGCAATTTCTCGAGATTGCGAAATGTTCATGTTTTTGAAGAAACTTGATGGTAAAAGAAAAAGAATGTGTTTGGTGGATCGTATAATATAGAAGTTGACTATCCCACTAAATAATGCATTTGTGTCTATTACAAATTATTGCGTTTTTCTACCTAGTAGTTTTTTGTTTTTATTAGGACTAGGGTTCACCCACGTCCTGGTCACAAAATTTCCCAAGTAGTCCTATGCGAATTCGAAGCTAGTTTTAAATGAGGTTGGTTCTAAATGAAATACTCGAACAAATGATACGTTCAATCTCTTGATTTTGAGGAATTAATTTTCAACATTAAAATAAAAATATATTCTCCAAACGAACGTATTCATGAAAGTAAGGATTAAATCCAATATGCGATAAACAAATTGACACTATAAAAATACCTCCTTTGTATTTTAAAACTATTTTGGTGATATTTCAACTCCCAAATTACATAAAAATGATATCCCTACTCCAAAACTCCAGAAAACACCAGTTTGTGTCGTAGATTAGTTCTGAAATTCTGTTTCTCGTATTTGAAAGTAGTAATGTCTTCACAACTTCATATGTTCTAAATTGATAAAAAAATCGGAATTAATTCAAATACTTTTTTGAGATTTGTCCTTCGCTATACAATATTGTGAATGGTATACTTAGTTATAATTAATGTCCAAATCATTGGTTTTTTGGTTGTAGGGACATGACCTGTCGTCATCTTTTCTGTATAATTTTTTTATACAAAAAACGTATTTCCGAATCGGTTCAAAAAATTTGGGTGTTGAGAATGTTTCTTAAAAAGTCCAATGACGAAATTGCTTAATATGAATAATTTATTTTATTGTGTCTTAGGACACATTTTGTCGTAAAGAGTTATATCAAATTTATCATTAGTTTTTTCAACTGAAATATACAGTATAGGTCGATACTTCTTTTGCAACGTCTGTTGGAAATTGAAATTGTTCTCATTCAAATCTTATCCCCCTTCCCTAAGAAAATAGTGCGTACCTATTTTTACGACGCTTTGCAGAATAATAACAAAGAAATTTGTACGTTGCAAATTAAAATAAAGGTATTGTATATTGTTGCAAATATTTTCTGTCATTTGCGCTCCATTGCGTCAACCTGATCGTTTTATTTTCACTTCCGCCAACTTCACATGGGTCAAGTGAGTTAAATTTTTTGAGCAGAAAATACAAATTAGGACGTAAAAGAACTATGATTTTTACTTTACAGATAAAGCAATAGTCATTTCGAATGTAGAAGTACAAATTTACAAATTGTGCGAAGCATTTTTTCAGCAAATTACTATCTCTTATGTTGCTATGTTAATGTTTATTGCTACTATTCATTACATCTTATGAGGGACCCAACCAAGAGTTGTGTCGAGAAAACATTACAATAAATATTGTGATTTGTCCAAATACGTTTGTACGATAGTTTTAACTATTTCATCTGTTGAGTAAAGGGGAAAGTGCGTAGATTTGGATAGTTCATATATTTATTTTTCCGTGTGCAGTTCGTGGCTTTTCTCTTTATTCTTTTTATTTGGTTTCATAATTTTTAAACTAGTTGCGGAGCTTAATTTTTTCTTCATCCTCCCTTTCTTGGAAAGGTTTCTGTTTGGGGGTGGGGAAATTGAGAAAGAGGGCAAATAAAATGCTGCGAATTATTTTGCTAAATTGAAAAATGTATAGATCGTCCAAAAATAACATTTCGAAATTTATGTATTTTAAAAGATACGATGAACAATACGGTACTTTATTGTCAGAAAGCATGCTAAAATTCAACTCGTCAAAACTCAATAAATAGCTTTATATCGGCCAAAACACCCAAAATTCACTATTCCTAAAATTGTGGGTAGGTCAACCACTAACTGGTATAATTAATGGTATAACACTATAAGTAAGAAGTTTTAAGTTTTAAATTAACTATTTAAAATGGGAAAATAAAACTTCGAAAGTGCAACCATTTGATATATTAGTAGTAAACGTTATAATTTTCCCAATATATTCTACTGAGCGGAAATGAAATATCTCCCCTTGCAATGCACGAAACAATAATATTTTATTTATTAGAGAGGATCATTTTAGTCAATATATGATAATTGCTGATAATTTAAATAACAGATGACTTCCTTAGACATTTAAGATGTGAAATTTAATATTGTGCTTGGAGACCAAAAGGCAAGTGCTTTGGAGATCGACCAGAAAATGAAATAAAAAATAGGGAAATTGAGAGTATTCACTCGTAGTTTCAATCAATTTTAAGATCGAAGATCATTAATAATTTTTTATTTAGAACAAATATGAGGAGAAGAAGAATAAAATAACATAATGTTTGTGAAGGAAATCGTAATAAGCGAGACCAAAAACTAAGGCATCTAATAGAACTTTTGGTTCAATATAAACGTTTTATGAGGGAAATTTTGGATATTATCTTTCATCTTATAAATTAGTAACCTACATTGAGAGCCAACCTTGTAAGTTGTGAGGAAAACTAATTAAATTTGACGTCGCTGTCCTCTTCTCAGTGTACAAGGCAAAGTTGGAGGCCATTCACGTGGAGACTAAGGGAAAGTAGCAAGGAAGGGGTTCCTCACGCACTTCCTCAACTTCTGTTTCCTCAAGATCGAGGTCCTTTTGATAATAGTAGGATATCTGCTCAGGTGACCTTCGGAGGTGACGCAGCGCTGACGAAAATCGAGAAAATGCTTCGGTCGCAGAGGTCGTCAAGTAAATGAGATGGTGTAATCTTTCTTCTTAAAACATAAGCAAGTTGCTCGAGGGATGTTGAAATTAAAATTCCTTACCTGTGGTAGAAGCCACGTAGTGCAGCATCCCCAATAATGAATAAAAAGCTGGGTGGCATTGGTGGGTCTAAAAACTACACCCAGAGACAAGGCGGCAGTAGCCAATTAGACGAAGGAGTTCTGCATTCCTTTCTGACGGATGCATAATAGATTTAACTAATGGTGTCTGATGTATAAAATCAGAACACAAGAAGGAATATAAGAAACCATTCTCACCTCCAAAGGTATTCGGGAAAAATATCATGGCCTTCAGATCTTTCCCTCGCGAAATTTCTCTTTCAATATATGTACACCACAAGAGGAAATACTGTCTGTTCTGTAATAATATTGACCATATTTATTGTTATAAAATTATCATTCTTTGATAATGTTGCTCACGTTCCACAATTACCAAGTAAAATTATTATTGTTATTTTAGTGTGTTGGCTCAGATGGTCAGGTCACAGCTCTTTGTCACTCCAAAACAGTGTACGCAATACATA
>NNCF01129631.1:220461-303349 GCA_002313205.1 Laupala kohalensis
ATATATATATATATATATTCAACAAGAACCGTCCCATCGATTTCGATCACAATACCCGAAGGAAGATCGGAGAAAAATCCCGGCCAAAGTGGACCTACAGACATAAAAAATGAAACTGTATAAAATAATAAACATTCGTTGTAGTAATTTTTATTATAATGAATTATCATTTAAATTTTTATTGCAACGGCGTGATATAGTATTCAAGGAATATGGAAGTTAATGAATTTACATTATAGTAACTGTTACTGGAAGATAGAAAATATTTGATTGGAGATTAAAAACTGATTTAAGTTTTTTTCTAAAACCTTTAAACTCTTTTACATTGCAAAAAAAATGGTGTTGTTGGAAGCTTTAGACTTGAAGCTTTCGTCGGTAAAATAGACTCATTTTCGAGATATCTTTCAATTCTTTACATGAATATGAATGAGTAATAAATAATATATGAATTTACGTGAAGAAAGAAATACTCACTTATATTTACATTACATTATATTTTTGGGTAGATAAAAATGGAATTGGCAAATGAAGCTAGTAAAATTGTCATTAAGTACAATACAGTTCCTAAACGTAATTTATATGATGATAGGAGATGGGACAAATGCAATTTATATTTTAAAAGCATTTGGTAACATGCAGTTTCCGAATTCAACAAGTACAATGGATAGAAAACAGCGACTCATGACTAATATTTTAGAGAAATACAGTTTCTAGCTTCTTACGTCTTGATGGACATTGTAGCACGTGTTTTTTAAATGAGAGAATCAAAATTACCTTTTTGCCTACAGATATAGAGTGAATATGGTTCCTAAGGGTAGAGCTATGCGCTAGGTTGACTAACTTTGAACTAGTTCCTAGAACTAGAGGCATCATATACTGGGCTGGTCAAAGGAACAATATGGTTAATGGTACAACTCCCTCCCGTAATTAAATACGAAAGAGAAGCGGGTATTTCCTTCCAAAAGTTAGCTGCATATTAATACTACATGCAACTTACAGATTTGTATCTAGTTTGGTTTTCAAACATGAAACAAAAATTACTCATCAAGCAGTGCTTGATTCAGGATCATTGCTTATATATACACATGATTAATTACAAAAACGTCCCTAATAATGCTTCAAATTCAAAAATATATCTTCTAGTAATACTTTCATTCATTCATTCATTATACAATTATATGCGCTATTGAACTCGAAAGTTGTATGTCGAAAAGAAAAACATATTTGGACTGACAAAAAAGGAAGTTCTGTAATTAAAAATTGACGATGATAAGGTTTTTTTAAATTAACGAGTGCAAGCAAACTTTCCATTTCATCGTGTATTTAATAGTTTTACACGAAGCAAGTTATACCATTCGGGGGTGAAATTTAAACTTCAATACCAATAATTCATTGAATTTAGACCATGTTTCTCCCTGATCACATTTTCCCTATATAACATTTTCACCAACTTCATACAATATTCTGAAACTATCATGTTTTACTCCTGTTTTTTTAGCATTTGTGGTTCTTTAGCATTCAAATCAGATTACGTGATATTAAACGTAATTCCTTAAACGAACACAAAATCGTACAACGATTTTTGTTGCATAGAAATTATCATATTTTCACACTGTAACGATCATTATGATGCTTTAATTTATATATTTTCAATATTATCATATAGATGCTTACCCACAGCTTTCCTTTCATGAATTTTATGATTTTCTTCTCAAACATTTTCAATTCATATTAACTGTAAATTTTACTAATTTGGCAACCGACCTTCTCTTTTATGAAAGTTAAACTCGTCACTGTTTCGGTACTTCGGTGATTTTGCATTTCTTTCATATTATAGATAATATCTTTTCGTTGATAATATTATTATGATTGATATCTTTCATATTATTCGCAGTTAATTTTTCCGTCATTGATCTCATAGAGAAAATATAGTAAGAGGGAGTTCCCTTGTCCAACGTACTTGATAGGGTACCGTAGGTACTTCATCACCGATGGAAGTACCCCTGCAAGACACCTCTAGATACATTACACATTTTTTGAAAATGTGTTTTTCACGCGTAAAAGTTGATTTCTTCGCGATATGAATAATTTGGTGTCATTAGACGTACATTCTTACAAAAATGTAGATCACCTATATTAAAGGTTTATTTTCATAAACTCCCTCTCGTTTTATTTTTCACAGATTAATGTACAATTAAATAATAAATGCTATATTTTACACTCAATATTTTAATATCCTGTCAACACCTCACCTGTAATCATTCTAATGTACAATTACTACCAAAATATGACTTGAGGTAAAAGTTTCATAGACGGTCATAGGGTTGAGATATGGCGAAAAAACGAGCCTTGGCAATTCTCTCTCTCTCTCTCTCCCTTTGCTGGAAAATCTTTCAAAAAATTTGAGAAAATAGATCTTCAATGTTCCTTTTGAGAAAAACCTTTTTTAAACATGTACCTCAAAGGACTCCACTGAAAAATTCAGGTAAAAACAGAAACATTTTGAATTCTATTTGAAAAACAAAGCAAAATTATTCTAATTTTTTGGGTATATTCCTTTTAATTCATAAAATGCGCACCAAAATTTTCATCACGATTCAATTGGAGGCACATGTTCAATTTTTTTTAACGATTAAACAGAATGCAACACGTTACACACTTTGTACGTCACTTAAAGATCCGCGTCTTTAAAAATATTATTAAACCAATAAAACAAAAACTAATAGACCAAATGTTATTTTTCATGTAATGGTTTTGAAGGTGTTCCAGTGCCACGATTAGTTTTTCGATAAGGACGGATCGAATTTTCGCTTGAATGGGGCATTTGGTGGGGTTCAGTCCATTAGCGGAGCTCCAGTTGTCGAGTAAGGTAGTGGCTCTTTGCAGGTTTTGGATGGCGAATCTGAGGGAACGGTTTCTCTCAGTGTAGGCTATTCTGTCTTCAGCGTACAGAATTTCTGTTACGCGTTCAGGATGGAGACCAGAAGTGAAGATAGAGAATAGGGTTGGACCCCAGTCGCTTCCTTGAGGAACCCCAGAAGCTATGGGGCGGGTGGAGGAAAGGGAGCGTTGGTAACGAATTTGGAAGGTTATGTGAGACGGGGTGAAAATGGCCTGGAAGAAGGGTTTTAGATTTTTCGAGGAGTGTTTGTGTATGGTGTCGAATGCATAGGAATAATCAAAGAATATATGACTAATTTGAGAGAGAGGATTCGAACAACTTCGTGGGAGTGGCGGAGAGTCTGAAGAGCTGAGGATCTGTTAGGGCGGAATCCAAATTGAGTGGGGCAAAGTATGTTAATGGTTTCCAGGACGCTAGGATGCTAAGGAGGCAAACGGGTCGGTAGTTATTGGGATCACGTTAGTATTTACCTTGCTTGGGGATATGGTTGATGACAGAGTGCTTCCATAGCTGTGGGAAGTAGCCAAGGGATAAGCAGGCGTTGTAAATATTCGTTTGGAGGAGGATTACATTTCGTGGAAGGTGTCGGAGGTAGGCCCCTCTGATCTTGTCGGCTCCTCCAGATCTCCGGATATTGACAACCATGAGTTGTGTCTTCACCTCTTCGGGGTCGAGGATCCAGTCTTCGAGAGGGTGGATGGTAGTTGAGGGGGTAGAATATGATGGATGTGTGAAGGGAATGGTGATTGTTGGAGGGGAGAAGCGTTTTTCCAGAACGTCTTCGAAAACTTCGACTTTTCTGGCTGAGTCGTAAGTGGTTTGAGTGGAGTGATGGCTGGCACTGGTTGACGGATTGCTTTCTGTACATTCCAGACATCGCAGGATGTTTTTACATTTGCCTTGCAGAGGTAATCCTGCCACTGTTGTGAGTGGAAATGGCGTAGACGCTCCTGAAGGTTCCGGCGGACTCTGAGAAAGTGTTTATCTTCTTTGTCCTGAGTGCGGTATAGCGGCTCTGAGCGCGACGACGTTCTCGAACTAGGGCTAGGATATCTGGAGGGGATGATTCATTTTGAGTGGGAGCCTGGGTAATGTGCTGGCATTATGATGTAAGGTGAGAATGTAGTGTGAGAAGATAGCATGGTTAATGTTTTCAGGGTTGGTGAGTGGGAGATGTTGATTTACCTTGTGACTTAGGCGCGACGTGTAGTCTCTCTAGTTGGTTTCTACAGAGGGAGGAGGTTTCGGAGTTTGGGAAAAGGTGCTGTAATAAGAGGTGAAAACAATAGGGAAGTGATCAGAAGAGAGTTCAAAGCGGGGGTGAGGTGTGGAGATCTATATGTTCATGGAGTGAAGGGCGATGTCTAGGACGTCATGTGGAATGTTGTCAAGAAGGTAAATAGGTCCAGCTGTAGTGGGTATAGATAATGTGGAGTTCTTGGTAAGGAAGGTGAAGAGGGAGTTACCTGAGGAATTTGTAGTGACGGAGCCCCAGTTCGGTAGTTTGCAGTTGACGAAGTCTCCTGCTATCATGTGTTTATCGCCAAACTGTCTGAGAATGTCGATATACGTTCCTCGGAATGACGATTTCGGTTGCCGGTACGCTGAAATGAGTATTGGTTGGTCCTCGTACTGAGCCAATTTCCACTATAGAGAAGTCTGTTAAAAATTGTAGAAGCTATGTAATTTTGAGAAGGGTGGTGCCCTGGCAGTTCCCGGAGGCGAGGGAAGTGATATTGTTTTGTAGAAGCGCTTAAAATAAGAGGACAGAAAATTGAGCGCTGTGAGAGTTTTGGAGAGTAGGGAACCGGGACTGGTGAGGATGGTGAACATTTTCTTGCCAAAGTTAAGGATATAGAGGAGGTCGTAGGTTTGAAGAAGGATGATAATTTCAGGAGAGGAGGGAAGAACTGTCAGGGTTCAGTCTGTTGGATTATTAATTGCTGCTAAGGCTGTTTGCTGTCCTTGGACGACTGCGGCTTAAGATGTGGAGGCATTACCGGCAGAGGGTGCAGCATTGAAAGTTCTAGGTGCAACGTTGTGCACAAGGCGGTTGGATAGTCGGGCTTCACGTTGTTCCCTGACCCTGAGAAGCTGTTCCTCGCGGTGGCGTTTAGTGTCCTGATATGTTGGGCAGCCCGACCATGAGGTGACACGGTCGCCTGCGCAGTTAGCACAGTTGAGACATTCGGCGCAGTCTGTGAGCGGATGGGGTCCAGCACAGAGTGAGCTTGTGACATTGCGACCACAGTGATTCCAGGTGTGACCCGAGAATTGACTCTTCCTACAGTGGATCCACTCGTCGATGGCTTTCTTAGACGTAGACTCTCACTTGTCAGAGGTAACGGAGATTAGCCTAGAACGCGGCGGTGTCTGCATGGGGTATCTACGGTGTGGAGTTCCAGGTGGATTAGTTCAGTTCCCGTTCCCGTCTTCCTCTGCATCTCAGACACGTGAAAGACACGGAACCCTTATGCTACCATGTCTGTCTTAAGGGCAGTGACATCTTCGTTGGGTTGTATGCCACGAAGCACCAGGTGGTGGCGCTTCTCTTCAGTCATGCGATGGAAGATGTAGGAGGTAGCTGAATCTTCCTTCTCAGTTTATCCAGTTTCCTCACAACCGCCTGGTGGTCATGGAAGGTGGGGACATGAACTATGAAGTGGGTGCGAGAGTTGCGCCAAGTGAGAGTAGATTTCGTCGATAATTGGAGGACTCGGAGGAGCTCTCGCGGGTCAAGCACATTTTCAATATAGATGTCGCCAACTCTGCGATCGTTGGAGGAGTAGCCACGGGTGGTTAGAGTGGTCTGGTGGAAGGTGGAGGATTGTGCATTTGCTTGATTGTCTGAAGTAGAGGGTTGGATGGTTTTGACAGGGGGCTTGATGAGACACGTCTGTGGGCGATATAGGGGGGTTATTGGAGCAAATATGTTGCTCAGGTGAAGGAGGCGGTTTTCTAATGTGGGCTTCGGCAAAAAAACGTTTATCAGGTATTGTCTGGTTGACCTGAAGTTAAGTCGCGGGGTTCGGAGTGGGCTCGGCAATTGTGGACTGAGAAACCATGTCAACAGAGGTGACAGTGGCTTCCTTTTTGTTGTGGGGCTTTAGGGCTCGTCAAAATCGAGGTCATTAGAGCCCAACAGTGGCTTCCATCGGCGGATTGACAATGTCAGCTTCCGCTGAGTAATTAATGCACCGTGGTTGGGAGCGGGTGTTGTGGACTGGGGTGTTCATGAAGCCAGATTTTTCTGAAGTGCATGAGGCTACAGCAGGCATACTTTGTCTTAGGATGGTTGATTGCATCCGCTGGCAGGAGCGCGGAGCGGTAGGCGCGAGCGGAAGGTGGCGGTAGCAGCGTGCTTGGCGAATTGTACGGCACGGTCAGACGAACTCCGAGAAGGTTGCTGCGGAACAGCACGGCACGATACACGTGGCGGTCGTGAAAGGTTGGCGACAGCAAAAGAGGCGGCGATAGCGAGTATCGGTTTGCAACGGCCAGGTGGAACGGCACATGCGCGGCAGTCCTAACTGGCGACGGAGGAAGCGGCGGCGATTGCGAGTGTCGGGTGCAACGATGTCGTGTGACGACACTGATGTCTCAGCTCCGCTCTGCGACCACGAAGAAGGCAGCGATGTGCACTCCTCCGCGTTTGGACTCAGACTGATGTCCGAATTGAAGAGGTGACAAAACTCGTCGCAATGAAAAGTGCGCTGTGTTGCATCTTACAGGAACACTTCGACTCGAGCGTAGACATGAGGGATTGAGGTCCCTTAAGGTGGATAACAACAATAGAATACAACATTAATGTTAATACTAATATTTAAAACTATTTTATTGTTATTTTCTTGCCGCAGAAATACATTTATTGGTATGTTTATTATTTACCGGTATTCCAGTCTGGAACCAGTGGTCTGTTATTATTTGTTGTCCAATTTAAATGGTCGTTCATTACAGATGTCTTTCTTAGTAATAACGTTCACGAGTAATTACGACATTTAAAATATTTTTTTATGTGAAAAATGTTAGAATCGTATTTTCGACTTAAATTATTATGAACGTTCTTACTTTTATCCTGTATTTTTTACGAATTTTTGAACAGAGAACTTTATCAAACGTTGTCAAGTATACGCTTTTATATCTCCGATGGGTCTAATGATAAAATTGTGAAAATGGCACATCTTGCAGTCTTTAGTATGAGGTATAAGAAAACGTGAAAGCATTGTTGTTAATGAATAATTAATTTATTACTTTTAATTACAATTTATTCTGAAAAGTAAACGATCATAAATAAATTTCGCACACTAGAAGGTATGTTTTCGAAGGGAAGCAGCTGCAGGACAAAAGGGAGAGTGAAGTGGGAAGACCGGTTCATTTGGAGCGCAGACCCGGGGGTTTCTTTTGAATAAAGTCATAAAAATATCAGTCGAGTGTCTGAACATCCTGCGCAGTTAGTTCTCGGGGACCGAAGTCTAGGGAAAGAAAATTGAATAGATGTGAGGGATAATTGTCCAGATACATTGTTGACATGTACTTTGAAAAGACAGCATTAACGAGGGGCCAGAAAATATCTGCGTAAAAGATCTGGGGTTTAGGATGGAAAGAAGTGTCAATGATGGGGGACAGAGGCATTAAAATAAAGTGTCACTGTCAAGAAAAAAGAGGGGCGAGGGTAACTTTCTAGTATTAAATATCACCTTGCGAAAAGATGAGGGTCACGAGACTGCGTAGTGCCATAGAAAGGGGTTCGATAGGAAAAACACTGAGATGTCGGAGACAACGAAGTATCGTGATAATCAAACCTTGCTATTCGTCATAAACGAATAGACGTCATTCTAAATTAACCAACCAACAATATCCCACATGGAGTGAAAAAAAGTGAAATTATTGGCCGAAGAATATAATGACGTCAGGAAGGGTGGAGCCCTATCGCTAAGTTTTTGGGTCGCTAAGTGGGGAGAGGACTATTTAAGCAAGGGAGCAGAGTCGCTCCGGGGGAAAAGAAATTATAAGATTCAGAGATCATCATTATCAGAAGAGTATTATTTTTACATCATTATCATTTGCATTACTAGACGTTAAGAGATCATTATTTTCTGAGCTACGACATTCTGAGTTGTTTTCTGAGTTAGATAGACATTTCTGAGTAATTATAACTGAGTTACTCTGAGAGAGAACTTAGCTACTTTTCGATATGATATGATGAAATGATATTATGAACTTGTTTTTTTAGATGACTCGGTAATCATTTGTCGATCGGTTTTATTTTCGAGTGTCGCCCGATCTTCAACATACGTTTTCGGTTCGTGTGACATCAACCTTTTGAGAGAAGGAAATGGCCATGAACCTTGATTACCGCCATTAACTCGTCGTCAAGTTGAGCTGATAATGACTGCAATGGTATATAACTAATAGGTTAAAGCCAGAACTAAGGCCTCATCCAAGTGTAGTTTTCCCTAGAATAAGTCGTGACAAGAGGTTAACCATTCGACTTGTTGATTTTAGCTGTAGTGATACACACATAGATAACATTGGTTATTCAAATAAAACTAATTTCTAGTGCCATTCTAAAAACAAATAAATGACAAATATAAACATAACATTTATTGAATTTGAACACACAACACTTGCGTAACACTGGCTCAAAAAATATCAACACGAGGCCACGGCGATGAAAGAGAATTAGGCATTAGTCGAAATACCGGAAGATCTCAACCCGGCACTAGGAATCTTTTCCGCGTTTTATATTCGGAAATGTTAAAATATTGGTGATGGTGATACGCTATTTTTATTCGTTCGAATTTGAATATATGTTACATTTTATGTTTGTGTATTCACGGACTAAAATAACCATTTGAAAACCGCTGTATGTGCCATTATCTCTTAAGTTCAAAAGCTACATTTAATTTAAATACATTAGTGATTAGTCTTATAGAACGATTTATCTTTTTGGAAACCATACTTCGATATCTTTATCCGTTTGGGAGATAATTGAGGTGAACATTCTAATAGAATAGTTGTGATGTTAACGTTTTTCATTATTACATCACAACTTTTTCGTAAAAGTTGAAAATTCTTTTTGATTGACTTTGAAAATTATAAAAATTTAACTAGTATTTCTCCAAACAAGCGGAAAGACATAGAAGAACGGAGAAATGCTTCTGAAAGTGTCCTAATATTGGCAGATGTAATCGACAGTGCATTTAATTTCCACGTTGCCATTAATAATTATCTTGAGAGTAATGATAGTAAATTTTTCGTCCTGTTTCTATACCAAATTGCATCCACTATGCTCATTAAATAAAACTTTTCATAATATAAATAATTATTGAGTTAAATTTAGAATCCTTTATAAATCAATCAACTGCGAATAGCTAGATAACTTCTCCCATTGCACTATTACATAGTGTATCCATCTTGACTTTTTTCCTTCTTCATAAAAGAAAGATTATTCAAATTCAAAATTAATTTAGTGTTTCTGCGCACTTATATCAATACCCAGTTTCAGAATAAAAATCAGTTACATAACGAATTCAATCTTTCTTCGTAGTCTTCGTAACTTTTATCTCTTCGTTGCGCCTGGAACTCCAGCTGACGCAATCTGCCATACAGCGATGTTCGAGTGTACCGTACAGTCAAGACGACGAAAAACACAAATACAAACACTGTGCAACCGTTGCGTAATTGAAACGTTTCGCAAATAAATCTGATTCAAAAATCCTTCCTTAATTTAATAAAATAAAATTATGTATTTAGTTTATTAAATTCAAATATTGAGAATAAATCGAATGAAATGTAATATTTCACATTCATTATTACTTACTATTTCATTACTTTCCTTCTGTCGGGTAATGTTAGTCAGATCATTGAAAAGTCTTATATTTTTTGTTGATATTTACTTTGATTTGCGCGATAGTTTTATGAATAATAATGACAAGGTTATTGTGCACACCTTTGAGTCAAGGGCTGCACAGTCGGCTAATTAAGTTTGGGAGTATTAAATACCATAAATGTGTTTCTTCCCGTTTTGTGATGATGATGATTCACTCTAGATGGAATTATCCAAAAATCCTTAAGATTTAATTGAAAAACTAGATTATTTATTATTTCGGTCAATATCATCTTAGTAACACTAATTTTCTGATTCATTTAATTCATCTAATTTTAACGTGCCACTGTATTGACAATTTATTTCTATTAATATTTATTCCATTTGTAATTACCAATTTTAAACTATTGTAACTTATTTATTTATTTGTCACCAATGATGGCCCCCCACTAAACCGAAAGTCTTTGGATAAAATAAACTTGCTGAGAATGAATAAATAGCCTTCATTCAATTAAATCTATGCTACTTGCTTCTCCACTTAATTGTTGAATAAACATAATTATTTTCTTTTCATTTTTTAAAGGAAGGTATTTTTCGTCAAAGCTTCATTGTATTCGAATAAATATTACAACATATGCCACAGAAAACTTGATGAGAAAGGGATTAAATTTTATTCATTGTTTACATTTCTTAACGTTAATATTTCTATGGAGATATAACACCAGTTTTATATAGTTTAAAAATTATTTCATGATTTCAATTGATCGTGGCTCAATTAAAAAAACAATTCAGCAAAAAAAAAAATTCTTCAGATTGACAATTATTTAAAAATTGTTTCTCTTCATTTTTGTCTAAAAAGGAACGGTGTAACAGCATCCTTGGAGTTATAACAAATGGCCAGATACAGATCTGCATTCCAATCCTTGTCGATTTCCAAGTTCTTGGGGAATTATTGAAACAATCTCGTGTTATTTTAATAATATATATAAAACCTACCAGGAAAACGACATACTACGCCTCCAATCACAGTCTAGCACAAAACTGTTGCAAGTGGCCAGGAGTAGGAATCATGAGGTAATGACATAGTAAGCGGGAAACTACATTTTTTGTTGCTGGCTAAGACTGTTTATGAGTCATTCGCCACCACCTGCTTCTATTTGTCCTCAAGACATAATTTGCTATGCAAACGGTCGCTTTACACGCTCCAAACCTATTTTGCGATTCTCCCTTTCTTTACCTCTGTCGGCTGTTTTCATTTCGGCGACTTATGGTAGGTGCAAGCGACTTGTCACCCACTGTCACATGACTGATTTAATAAGACTGTCATCTACATCTTCATGAAAACTTTGAAAATGAATTTTCTTTACAAAATTCTTTAATATTTTTGTCAATATTCGATAATATTTTCGTATCAAATTTTCAAAAGTTCATTTTGTTTCATATGTAATTCTTTCTGAATTATACGTTCATAAACGTAAAATATATTACTTCGATTTACGGAAGCTTTGAAACTGTGGTAATTTCTGCACGTAGTAAATGCGGTGGATATTTCATGGTTCGTGGAAAGGGAAGGTTTTATTTGACAGGGAGATTTACACAAAAACTGAACATGTGAAATATGTCAAAAGACAAATAACAGAGACATATAAATCTCTTAAATTGCGGGGAACCTCACCGCCAGGTAACAGATTAATTATGTTATGTTGAATGAAAATGGGAGACGGGACCGAGATTCAAACTCGAGACCTTGAGCTTAACGCGCTCATGTGCTTACCAACTACGCCGTTCGTCTCCCGTGCCCATCTTCCATTTTCATTCAACATAACATGAATTAACAGAGTTCTAAAATAATGTAATTTTCTGTTCTCCTATTGACTTCGTATATGTTAGGGAAAATTATATTCTATTCAGAACTAAAATCAATAAGTAGTAGAGAATAAGTAATAGAGCCATGGACTTCTTGACAGATTGTTGCTATTGTACGTACAAGAAATTTTTCGAAATTTCCAAACGGCGTGAATTGTTATGGAATTTGTTTTGTTGTTGTTGTTGTTTTTTCAAATTATGGTGGACGGACATCTTCTTGTTTTGGTTCTTCTTGACACCATTTTATAATGCAGAAAATGGTATTTGGAATAATCAAAGACAGAAATACGTTAGAACAATTATTGTTCGGTTTTCAATGTTTTTGAATCAAGGAATAATGAGTTTTTCTAACAAAAAAAGGAATGCTTTAAAATACATTCTTATCATATAATTCGCTGTATACCGTCTATATTTGTAAGTACATTTATGTTCATGACATTTACTACGGTGAAGAAAATAGAAATGTGGCATTGACGTCGAGTGAAAAAATCGTATATTTCGTAATATTAAGTGTATGAGTACCGACGGTGGTCTGTAAAGTATACCTAGTCCAACCCTGCGGAGTACCACCAACATCACCACAGCACAACCCTCCGCCAGGCGGGTAGATAAGTTCAAATGTCTCTAAGACAAAGTGCTATAGGGTGCAAATGCGACAAACTCGAATTCTTCTGGCGTCCTTCCAAAGCAACACGCTATGGTACCGGCGGCGACGGCGTTCTCTTATAAAATGTCGTCTGCGTAGCACAAGAGATTAGAATAAATGCATTATTATCTCCCATTATTTGATAGAAACACACTTCTGCAACATGATTGATCAGTAAACATTTACGGGAAATTTGATGATTATGCAGTGAACTATTGAATAGATTAGTTTTGGGCTGCTGATTAACACAGGTGCAAGATTTTTAAGAGGAGTTAAATGCGTTTAATGCGAGGATAAAATAAAAGAATGTTACAAAAATTTAAATAAGACTAAGGTGGTAAATTAAGTTTAGAATTCTATTAAACGGAATAAGAATTCGGGATTCCAAAATCATACCTTTAAGGGTTAATTATTTCCAAGCTGTACCGAATCATACGTTATTTTTAGTAATCATTCAATGGCGTAGCGATTTCATTGCTTTGTTTGTTAGATTTCAAAACAATGAATTCACAGCTATTTTTATTTAATTTTTTTCAAACCTCAATAATTTGATGCCAAATAGAATTACGTTTAATATTTTGTTTGTTTTAAATTAAATTATATTTGTTTAATAGATTGCTCAATATGAAAACAAACGATGTAAAGGGAAACGGCGTGTCAATGTCCAATGCAATTGCTTCGCAGTGCGTTACGCCAATGCCCCCGGTGTGTGTTGTGGCGCCGCCATTGCGACGGTGCTGTGGCGCGCGTGTCGTTGTCTCGGAAGGGAAGGAATCGCGGAGGTTGAGGAGAAGGGGAAGGCGTCCGGTTCCGTCAGTGTCGCCACTCTCACCAACAAGGCGCCGCTGACCCGCTTTCTGCAAAGCGCTGCTGTGCCCTTGGCCGTGTACGAGGGCAGTCGCTCCTGTCCGATTGCCATCACACAACATTCGCGTCTGTATTTTTTTTCCTGTTTCGGAATGGGTGTTTGGGAATCTAAAGACGGAAGTAGGGGATATATGAATTTAACACTTTTTAATTAGCTGCGGATTTTTTTAGATGTATTTCAACAAAGATTTATAACAAATACATTTTTGAGATATTGCAGGAGGTGAAATACGTGAGTAAGGAAATTCTATCGACACATCACTACACCTAAGAAGTTTATTTTTTTTTTCGATTTATTAAATAATTTATATTCAATGATTCAAATACATTTTAAAATATCCTTATAGTGTAAAAAAACATACGGAAACAGTAACATCTACATTATCATCTCATTATAACATCATTTACATCGGGACGCCACCTCCTGCTAATAAATGCCTTTCTTCGAAGGACTCCAAAATAAAGATTAATTTAATTATTCTTATAAGTCGTATCCATCGACTGATTTCGAGTAGTTTACAAGCAGCGTTTCTCAATTTTTTTACAAGGACCCAATGGTATAAATCAAAATGTTCTATGGACCACAATCAATAGCAATTTTTGTAACTAGTTTCTCACGGTAAAGAAAGAGAATAAGAAAATTACCAGTGATCATAACATTCAAAAGAATTGCCGGAACAATGTTAAAATATATTCTTAAAACTGAGAATCGCACTTTTCATTTCTGAGAGTATATTTGGGGAATTAATTATCATAAAAATGCAGTCCTTTAAGAGAAAGGGAAAGACGCTAGTTATATGTAGTTAACAAATTCAGTTTGAAATTCTCAATTATAGTGTGTGTTAATATTCACGTTGATTCGTTGTTTTATTGTTTGTTTTTGCTTTCTCATACAGCTTAGCACTCAAGTGCTCGACATTTTAAGTTAATAACCAGACTAATTTACTCATTTCTGTTGATTGGTGAAATATAAGTCTCCATTTTCGTTCTTTTTCCTCGCCCGCTCCTTTTGTTTCTCGAGCTACTACTAGAAATAAATTTTTTCCCCAAACTCAGTTTTTGCAGCAGCAGTCGATAGTGTCGAATTGAATGTCTCGTACAATGAAACATGAGTGTTTAAAACTCAAAAAGAAGTTATTGTAATATTTCAGTTTATTTGAAAATAACATCGCCTTATTAGAGAAACATTCTACATAACAACACAAATTATTACATCAATTTGTATATCACTCCAAATATTTTGATATTTGGTCCTAAAACCCAACTTTTGAGACCAGCGTATAGTCAGCGGAACCCATACCTAGAAAACAAAAAAAACTAACCAAAAAAAATTTTTTGTGCTAATTTTGTGCCTTATTAAAAAACATTTGGACAAATACGGAAACAACTAAAACGAGTTCGCCGCTCACAATGCAAATAGTAGCGGCACCTATATCGAAATATTGGTAAATTGAAAAAGATATTATACAGCAAAATTATTATAATGTTGATCTCTTAATTGATAAACCAAACAAAATAGTGTAACCATTTTTTTGTTTTAAGAAAATACGATGAAATTCGTGAAGTATACAACCCGCAGCACACATTTATATTTAAATTCATTCAAAACACATGAAAATAGATAGTCTTTCTTTACTCGTATAGTATAGAAGATAAGCCATCAAATTTTTACTCTGATATTCAACATAAACTGATTCAATTTTGTATCACATTTAGATATTTTGCTACATCGTAAGACCATGAAACCAGTACTTCAAACACAAGATATGTACGTACTTCAAATACAAGATTGTAAATTACATATAACAAGAACTCGAAACACGATTCATTTACTCTTAAACCAAAAACGCGACACTTAACACCTTTTAATGGTATTATGCTTATCGTATACTATTTTTTTCATCACAGGTTAGAATTTTGGACTAGATCATAATACGCTGAAACGAGCTCCTCCAAAACGAACGATCAGTGGAAATAAACTATTTGTAATACGGACGCGAAGCCCATCTCATTTACTCTTGAACTAAGAAGTCTAATAATAACATAGATTTCATGTACATATTACGAATGATTTACGTATTTTGATCGCTCATTAGAGGCGCTCGTTTCACTTTCTTATGGCCTTGCCCAAAACTTTTATATATGATACAAAAGTAAAAAATGCAAGTGTAATATCGAATTAAAGGATTGAACTAAGAAGCATAGACTTCAAGTTAAAATAATTCAAGTTAGTTGACATGGATAAAAATTAATATCAGGACTCATACGGTTACAGGAAATATAATCAGATTGATCCTCTATATTTATAAAAATGTGCATCTACTAAGTAAAAGGTCATCATGTTATAAACAAGATCTTTCCCTTCTGATTTACGAATGAGGAAGTGCATTTATCTGTTTGCAAGGTCTTGACGTTCTAATTACTGAATATATCCTCTTTGAAATTTCTCAGAACTTGAATCCCAGAGAAATTCACAAGATATGCTAAATGGTGATATATTTAAAATTACGCGTATGCTTCACGTTAATCCATTCTTAGAAATGGCATTGTTCTGACTGATCCCTCAACGTAACAATTGCAATTGTGACTGCCGTGTTCAAACAAACTATACGCCCATAATTCAGTGTGTAAACCTACTGGAACCTCTGTGGAGTAACATTTCCTGAAACTTCGTTTTGTCATAAAGGAAGCCGTGACCGTTTTTAAAATAACCGGTTTATCAAGATATTTTATCCAAAATAATCTTATTTTCTGAAAGTCATGACCACTCCCCGACTGGGATTAAGTTTGAGAATGATTGTGCAGGAAGCGCGATTTAATTTACCGTCAAAAACCTAAACGAAAACAAGTCAACTGAAGATGAAGGTCAGTGACAACTTCTGCTGTTTGTTGCTTCCGTGGATCAGAAGAATAAAAGGAAATAAAAAATATAATGAACCTGCCAACGAAAAAGTAACATAACAAAGGTTTCAATAATGTAATATCAGTTGAGTTCCCACGACTTCTCTCGCTTCATATTTTGATTGTTTTTCGTAACAAATAGCTATTTGAACTTTATTGGAAATATTTATCATAGGCATTTATTAAAAGAAACATTAAAGAAAGCTGTATTTCTAAAAAAATAACCATTATCAACGTAATAACTCGTTCTACTTCTTGCGATTTTGTCTTCACCATATTTAAAATAACATAAATGCAATATGAATACAAATTTATGTCCATAAATACACAAATAATTTTGATAATGGAACACTGAGGAATATATATTGTGAGAACACAGATAACTTACCAAAAGCGTCCTAAATATTAGCATCACAACTCTCTGTAAACACGAATCTGTAAAAAGCACATACCAGAACTTCAAACTAACTAACGGCAACTGCGCTCTAATAATATAATAAAAATAAATAAAAAGAGTTCAGCCATCAGTAAATACTTATTAGCACTACACAAAACCAGAAAAATGAACGAAAGCTGTTGACGTGTTCACCAAGAATCTATTCAAAGCCACTTTAATAATATTGTGGACCCATCCCACCCGGTATTTTGCCTCGGATAGTGTAAGCAACCTTTCGTGTTAACAAATAGGGTTTGACAGCACTCTTGGTTGCTGGGAATGTTCGAAGGAATGTATTATTTACTTAGTTGCACACGGGGGATTCTTCATCTAGATTTTCGCAACATTCGTTCCCTTATTGACATTCGTAATTATTCCTAATATAGATAAATAATTTAAGACTTACGACCTTAATATGGAGGAATAACATGTATTTTGTGCTTTGAATAACATGTTTTATGTAATTTCTGCTTCTTTGTTTACGTCTAATATCATGTTCAATTGTTTATAATATGTTTCTTGTTATCATTTGTTACACCCGACGACGACTTGAACCTAAAGTCGAAACGTGTTGTTCAAAGCATAAAATAAATTTATTCGTCCATAATAAGGTCGTAAATCTCAAATTAATTATTTCTTTTGATTGTGTAATGGACGGTAATATTAGTAGAATTTATTCTTATTATATATGATAAATTAAAAGTCGTTTCTATGTTGCTCATTTTTTTATTATTGGGACATTCATGTGAAAAGCTTTCTGACCCCGCCGGGAATTGAACCCGGGATAACTTGGTGAACGCTACGGCCTGAGCCACCACAGGAGCACGTTTACGTACATAACAACGGAATTAAGTACGCTATGATATAAGCACATAGCAATCAGTGTTTGTCATTTAGTAGGTCTTGGGTTTGCTCGGATCAAATATTTTCGCTGTGACGCAGCAGTATAGCAATAAAGTATTACGATTGATTAGCTTATATTCAATAAAACATTTGTTCAGCGCGAATTCGTCACAGCGTTGAGCGGTGCAGACACGCCTTTAGGTGCAAAAAGGAGATCTGGTACTCTCTTTACGAGGTATATATGAAAGGAATTCTTACGTAACCTATCAGGAGCTCCCTGGCGACCTCCAATAGCACCTCAAAGTCACACCTGTACGAATACGCCATTCTTCTCTGCGCCTAAAAGTGCCTAAATTAATTGTGTACTCACAGAATTGGTTTTGCCTTCTTTCTTTTCCGTTCGTCTGTTTCGGTTCCGGCGACCTCAGTTCAAAGACAACAACCGTCACCAAAAACCAATGTTCTCGTCGAAGAAATTTTTTATTCTTCACCATGTTCACCATTTACACCAATCAGAAACCGCCATCTATTTACGTTGACGCATCAGTTCTCTCGTTTCTGCCGGTTGACAACACGATGTAATGGCTGAAATAAATGAAATGTTCAATAAAATCCCACAATTCTGATAGCTGTTGTTTCAATCTACTCAGTCGTCGTCTTTTCTACCCTCGAATATGGCGTTCACTAAGATTTCAAGTTCCATTTCTATTAGTACAACTAGTTGCAAATCAATCAACTCCCATAGTGCTATTATCCTTTCTCCGCAGGTCATTCATAATTTCACAGACTGCACGACCATTCCTCAGCGTATTTACGCGTAGTAAACTCCTTTCTCTCCAATCAACAACACCCTAGATACATTTCTTCCTTCCTTGACAATCATATCTTGCTCGTCACATATTTTTTTGCCAATAATATCTGCCAATAATTTCCCGTCAAGAATGCCCTCACTCACTTGTCTTGTTATAAGATATTTCACTACGTTCCGGTTCCACAGGGCAAACAAATCCGTAACAGGAAAGTCCCCTGTATTCACCAGGAAGTATTTCAGGTCTTCAAACTCACTCGTGGCTATCATATTCCATCCAATTAGTGCAGAGAACTGTAAAAATATATTCTTGAATAGATTCGTTTATTTCTCAATCAGTTTTTTTGTTTTATTTTAATTTTTAAATAACGTTTCTAATGTACCAGAGAATGACACTCCATTTCCTACCTGCTATTCTCACAACTCACCTATTATAGTTGTCTCTTGAGGTTCACAAATTAAATGATTATATAGCGTTTTCCATTTACTGCTCTGAATGTGCTCTAGAACCGGATGAATTCGTCATTGCCCCGCACGAGTTTCTCACTCCACCGGGAGAGTGTAGCAAGTAAACAGAACATCTTTGATGCACGCACGCAGCACGATTCTTGTATGAACATTATTAGCCACAAAAGTTAACGAAACTACAATAATTGAATATTAACAATTGCTAATGTCCTTATTATTCATATATATATAATGCAATTTAAGGACAACAAATATCATTATTCATGAATATAATGGAAATTTTACGGGTTCATCATGTAATCGTATAAGCGAAACGAAATACATTATATTAATGATTCTTTCTTTTTTGGAAAGGACTGATTCGAAGTACAACTCTTACTCTTCATCTGAGGAGTTTTCAGACAAAGGTAAAATTTGCAAAAAAAACAACATGGATGCATTATCCACGAACTTACCCTCAACGATGCCCAGTGCAGTCCCTCCACTGAGAAAAATTTCAGAACAAGTCCGGTTGCTCTCAGTGCGCGGGGAGTGCACGTCGACAGTGGAACAATCATATCCCCGCACTGATGCAACTTCTCTGTCAAATGGAACAAAATTTTTGCATTCAGAGCGCGCCAGTGCACACTCAGAATAGCAAATGGAAAACTCCAAAAGTCTACCTTTTACTCAACGAGAGGTAGTTCTTGATTTTAGGGAAATAGTGACAGTTTAAAGCATAGGGACGACCCTTCTACCTCTGGGAACGCTGGTTCAAACCCGGTCCGATCCAAGTAGAATCCGAGGTGGTGGACGGAGCGGTGTTCGCGGCAGGTTTTCTCCTGTTTCCCCTGCCTATCATTCCACCACAACATTCACCTCCATGTCATTCATAATCACCGCTTCAGGGGAGGTGCGGCAGGAAGGGCATCCGGCACCCTGAGTATTCCCCAGCCAAATCCAAAGAAACGAAGCATCATATATCCATCCCCATTCGCCGACCCCACATTAAGTGGGAAAAGGCTTAAGTGAAAGAAGAAGTGACAGTTTAAAGCATCGATGCCTACAATTGACGACACATCAAATGGGTCTCGCATGTGACTAGAGATGGTTGAGGAAATCCATGAAGTAAGTTCCACAAGATCACTTATTTAATGTATATCACCAATATATTGATAACGGTATATGGTATAGTATAATCCCTTCCCGATATATGGAATCCTTGGATCACCGAACACAAATATGTGGTATTCACTAACCTTCACACACTGAAAAGGGTACATGGCTGTTATCGCTATATTTTAATCGCAAGTTTAAAAAAAAATTGTATTTATATTTTCATGAATATGTACTTAAATATTCTTTATCGAATCAAAGTAGAATTACATGTTATTTCGTCGTTCTTATTGACCAAATGCCCACAGGTTGTCATAATGAAGACCGAGAATCAAATGTTTGTTTCCGCTAAATAGTCCACGATCAATTCAATATGCTATTCTCATAGTGTCCTCACAGACGAGTGAAACAAAAAGCAAATGAACCCGTTTTTCTTTCTCGGACTAAGGATATTCAGAGAACGAGAATCTTAACTAAGTACCTCTGAAGGAAACTACAAGCATTCACATACCTTCAAGAAACCTTCACATACCTTCACAGTACCAATCGGAAAAAATTTAATAATTACTTTATATCAAATAATAATTTTTAATCTTTATCACAGAAAATACATTTTGGACTACTTAATTTTTTTCCGAAAAATTCTTAGTATGTCAAATAGGTTTCATTGCAATAACCCCTCGGAAGAATGTTTTTAAAAAGTAAATAACTTTTTCAACGGTTCTAACGACCTTGACGATGGCGAACCCTAAAGACCCAAGAAAAAAAATTACTCTAATATTTTCTTTTAGAAGCTCCGGCAGACAAAGATAAATTCTTCATAACGAGTATGTACAATGCTTTAATGACGAGAAGATTTGTTTGTTTTTTATGAGCTGGCGTGTCTTTTGATCTTGAAGGTTAAATATGGAGCTTGTTGGTAATGGGAATCGCATAACGACAATGAATACACCTATTTCCTTTCATCTGACATTTCAACCAAAAGCAATTGAACAATGCCGTCTGAACAATACAGTTGCATGCTATTTCTCCGCCACTTCTCGCTTTTAATTTTCCGAGCACCGAAGTGAATTGGTAGATTGCAGAAATCGTACTGAACAGTCATCATTGTGTATTGACCTAGATCTCCAATAATGAGCTCAGGAATACAAAGAACTGACAAATGAGAAACAATTAAAATGAACACCGAAAAATTAATTTCAACCGATTAAAAATTTATAAATATAAAATATTCACAAATGTCTTACCATGTTGTCATCAACGAAGAGAGCAGACACAAATCAGAGCCCAAATTGATATGCGTCGTTGGATATGACATAGCGAACTACTACAAGTCACAAGAATGTTCCATTTGAAGTGCAAGAATGTCAATACCGTACGGAAACCGCAAAACATGGGCTCAAATTCACAAGGACTTCTCTTATTCTCAAGCTATCCGACTCAGCGCGACTTCACAGGGAGTTTTTGTTGTTACGATACAGTGTACTCTCCTTTATAGTTTGGAAAAAATTGCACGTTTATAAATGAAAACTGTGATGATATAGCTTCGTGATGTTCAGAGAAAATTAATAAAGCAAATTTAACTCAAACGCTCTTTTAAAATTCGAATTTCGAAAAATCCTTCTTTAGTGAGGTTCTACAATACAATACTGATACAGTACCATCAATATTTCCAGTTATTTTAATACTTTATGTCAACCCTAAAGATAGAGCGCCACTTTTCCCCCATTTAAAAGAGAATTATCGAAAATTACGGACTTGAGATAATTGATATAACAACGTTTAAATACAAATATCAAAATATTTCAATCAGTAAGTGATGAATAGTGAAATTAATATGCCATGCCATTAACACGAACGACAAAACCCCATAACATTTCAACCTCTAGGCATTCATTAATAAAACTGAAATATCAAAACACCCAGAAACCCATTTTTGCATACATATATTGATCCCGACGCTGAAAGGGAAAGAGAATTATCATTAATTGTCAATATTTACATACAAAACTTAGATACAGTGACAGTAAAAATAGTGGAAATTCGAAAAATAACATTTCACCCTAATTCATCCTATTAAAACTGGAACATCTAAACATTCTAGTTAGTCTCTGCAATACAAAAGCACAATTCCATCAAAATATCCAGTTCCCATATCTAATCGTTCGTTTCTCAGCGTTGATAAAGTGTGAGTGAGTCAGTCATTCTGGAACATGCGGTTTAGGTACCACACATGGCGGTACTACGTCTTATCAAAGCTTTACGCCCTGGGTGTTCATTTCATACACGACGTTAGCCCTTACTTTGCACTCAGGGTTTTCACTATCTTGCAACGCTGCGCTGTCTGTACGTACTTGTTTTCATGACACTTCTATTAATTATGCATGAATTTCTAGTCGTTTCATTACGATCAAACCATACAAGTCAGATTGAAAAAAATTAAAGCAATGCTACTGATGTGATTAGATAATTAAACGTACAAAGTTATAGGAACTCAAAAGTAGTTGTAAATATTAGTACCCTTTTCGGATCGCGAAAATTGCTCCATTTGGACGCAGAGGAGTACCCTCCACAATATGAGCTTCAATTATAAGAAAGTATTAAAAGAATAATCAGTGTGACACACTGATGAAAGAAAATTAGTTTCTAGACTGCGAATGCGTACTCTAAGTAAATGTGAGGTAAGAAAGCAGAAAAGTAAAGCACCTACAAATGATAATAGATTCACAGAAAGTAAAGCACGGAATATTCAATGATAGGACGATCATTTGCTTGTGAAATGTTATTTTTCATAAAAATAATGTGTCAAATTTTATTCAGTTATGTTCATTTTAAGGTAAATGAGTTTCCAAATAAAATACTCCTTGTACATATTGTGGTTCAATAATTCCAAAAAATATTCATATCCAAGAAACACCACTTCATTCAAATTTGATTACTATCAAAAACATTTTGGAAACACATATTTGAATACTGGAAGAATTGAACTGGAAGGAAGAACGTCCCGACTTTTTGATAATATGACTCCCGAAATAAAGTTCTCATATTTCATGACGAATCAAGTTTGCACGTTATCATACAAATACACAGAATTTGTCGCACATCCTCATTTATACATATTTATTTCACATAATAAATTGCACTTACTTATTTGACCGCTGACATCACTCCGAATGTTAGAAAACTTATTGTCCAAATAATTAATTTGAGAAAAATATGAAGTGTTATCTCGAGATATTATTTGGAATGTTCATAATATATACGTATTCATTACGTTTATGAGTAAGGGAGAGAACGAAATTGTTCGGAAAAAGTTTCAATACTAGGAGTACTTCGCCCTAAAAAGTATCTATGGCTTTGGCATGTCTTACCAATAACTAAAATTTCTCTTTAAGGTTAAGGCAATATCCTCTCTACTGGAAAAATGCAGAAATAGCTCCAATACTCAAAACTAATAGAAAATCCATTAGCTTGGATAGTAATAAAACCTGTTAGTCTTCTCTCATTTACCAAAATCGCAGACGAACTATTTCGAAAACTTTTTAATAACGACCTCTACAAAACCATAGCAATCCGCTCACATTAATCCGGATTTAAAAATTACGAATTTACAAATAACCATTCCGAGATAAAAAGCACAGATTTGCCATGTATTGCGATTTTACTCAAACTAATTGCGACTCAAGTTACGGACAACGGACTTCACTTCGAACTTAAGCAGATAGGTACTGCAAAATACCTCTTCAACATCGTTGTCAGTTTTCTTAGTAGCCGCTCGTTCTCAGTAAAGATAAGGGACATAACACTTAATCCCCTACAAATCACAGCAGACCTACAGCAACTAGGGCCCTTGATCGGAATTGATGGGACGGTCCCTTGCTTGCTTCCGGAGAGTAAATTAGTTTATTGCCCTCCACGTGGTCATACGCAGATTGTAACTGCTTTTTTGACAATAAAGTCTATTTATTTATGTACTCCAAGGATCCCATCTTAATATATTTGTAGTTCTTTCCCTCATCCCTCGAACTGTAATCATAGCTGCATTTGCGGATGACACCTTAATATTGTCATCTCGTGTTTATGTTCTCGCAACAAATAAATAATTCTACGTGAACACTATTGAAGAATGGACGAACAACTGGAAAATCACTCGCTTTATTGATGGAAATAGCAAGTGTCAAGTCAAAATATTAGATTCACATTATATCCAGATTCCTCCACCCTCCTCTCTTTCTACAATCAGGAAGGGTCGCAAGGATCCCCCTCCGAACAACTACGTAACGAATAAAATGTATATAATGTATTAGTTAGTATATTATTTTAAATGGTAGGAAATAAGTAATACTAATATTGCGATGAAACCCATGATAATGGAGCATCATTCGAAAAATTAAAAATAACACCTTGACTGGTCGACCGTATTTCTGAATGTTGGCAACAGATTTCAGTTTACTGATATCTGATAATGAAACATGTCATCTGCCTTAAACCTAGCGTATGCTTATTATGAGTATATCTATCTTGATTATTTTTATCACAAACACAGCAAGTTTCTCAAATGTTTGAATTTAAAACAAATCTTCTCACACTCCTCAATTTTTATTTCTTTTAATTTCTACCAAATGAGATTTGCGTGTGAGCACTACAGAAAGTAATGGTGTTTCGTAAACAAATAATGTCTCCGGCAAATTCAAAATCATAATAATTTTCGATATTTTACCAACCAAAAAACAAATTTATGAGGAACCTTTAACAAAATAATTGGACTTTTACTTTTAACTCATCACTCTGACTCATTTATAATGGTTCTTTTTGTATCAAAATTTACTATCCCTTCCTTTGGCAAATCCTTTCACTTTGTTGCACTGCGCCGCTGCTTCAGCATATTTCAGTACCATGCGTGACTCATCTTGTTCAAATTTTCGATTATGCATGTGATGTAAAATTGTCTCCTAAAATGACTTCACCCAATAAATAATTGAATTGGTCAAGAAACACCATCTTCTAATTTGCAAATTTTATATATAGAAAATGTATTCGTCCAGGTATTGCTGCCATGTTATGACGTTTTTCATATCTGTTTTGATGGTACTATGCGCATGTTTGGTGACATGTTTTTGATGGTACCAAAGCTCTTTCAGTATGACGTAATTTCTAATTTTATAGCATTTCCGAATTTAAAAAAAAAACTAGATCAATTGACGAGAATACCTGATCGCTTTATTGACGTTGAGACAGCTGCTATGCGATGTTTCTACAACAAAGTGCATTAGTTGATGTGGGAGCAAGGTCAGCCGGCGGCTGCGGTTTTAGAGGCCGACCGCCGCGAAAACCACTTTCTCAGCGCCTCGAGGACTGCCCACAACGGCACCTGCGCCCGATTTCAAGCGACCGAGGCCAGGCGACGGCGTCGGTGGCAAAGCGGCCAGGGCTACGCGATGGACATCCAACAGCGAACGGCAACTGGTTATAACGTATTATCAAGGTACGACGTGCAACTGACCCAATAATTCATTACTTGCTCTGGGTATACTCCAATAGGAGATTGGACCTCGAGGAAAAACTTGTTTCTGCTGATCTTCGGAAGTCCTCCTCACTGCTTCCATGTTTGTCTTTGTCTCTCCACGGTCCTCCAACGACCATAAATTACTTCAATACATTGAATAACTTCATCGTTAGAATTTAATTGTAACATAATTTAAATGGCAGATTCGTCAGGCAATCTTTTCTTTTATCTGTATTTTCAGTAAGCATCAAAATGAATACGGAGTCTTTTACGTTTGGTCTTCAACTAATATTTATTATATTCAATACAAAATAATTACAAAGGCAAATGTCAAAAAATAATTTTCAATATAAAATCAAAAATCTCTTAATGAAAACAATAAAGTAATTTATATTTTTCTTGAAATCATAAATTATAATCAAATCAATTGAATTCATATGAGAAATAGAAAATAATTTACTGTACTCCGTACTTCACTAACGTTATATCATAATATCAACTTCACTCATTAGGTTCAAAAAATCACAAAAGAAAAAACTAATGTACATTAAGGACATTGTTTTTATTGTTATAATATTTTCTGTTGGCATTAGTTATATAAGAATTTTCATTGCTTTCAATGCCTTAACATGCCATTGTGTCTCATTAACAGAATATTAAATGATAATAATACCCATTACTTTCAGATAAGAGAATATTTTATGTTATTTTATGACGCTAGATTTCCTAGTTACGGGACTAGAAAAACACAGCCATTAAAACAAAGACTGTAATTATTTAAAAAATTAGACTTAATAATATCACAAAGACTGTTCTCACTAGGTTGCACTCAAGTGAGATAATTGTTTCCTTGGGAAGTTGGTTTTTGTACAAAGCGTTTCTTTTCATTCACCAATTCTTACAATTCATAACCGTCATCGAAAATGCTTCACAATACAATTACTGCAACAAAAATTCGAATTGATTCGCATCAAGATATTGAACATTTATTTTTTTCCTACTTAGTAACAATTCACGATTATGCATAGTTATATATTACTAACAGAACTACCCGAGTTTCCTGGGATTTGAAAAGAAACTGAAAACAAATATTACTCGACATTTTGATATTAAAACACCAGTCAACAGGTCAGGATATTTTAGATAATTTTGCCCGGCGTTACTCGGGGCTTTCTATAAAATATTCCAAGTATGTTAGATTCCATATTTATCTATTTTCGTGATGAATGAATATTTTCACTTTTGTTAATTTCAAAAATTAAATACCAGGAACAAAACCTACAGAAATAGGAACATTTTTCATTGTTGAATGCTAATATACGTAATTACGAATTATTTTAAAATCCAGACAGAAGGAAAATACAATTTACACACAAACCTTAATAAACAAAGCTAATAGTTTAGAGGTCTGAATTCTTAAGTTTTCGATTCACTTTTAGGTCATATACTAGAAAATAAGTTCTTCAAAGTCTCAATTTAATTTTGCTTCTACGAGTTGGTCACTTGGATTACATGTTCAGTGGAGTGTCCGCTTTACGAAATGCAATTGAACTCTGGCGGACATATGAGTAAGCTTCATATTCAAAAGTCATGCGAGCGAGGATTCACCTCTACTGCTTAGCAACCAATTTTAATTGTTTTTCTACTCTTGTAATATTTCGTGGAACGGGCGTTCTCCAAGCCGGCATGTGAGCTCCCAAACCTTAGTAGTGTTGACAAGGTGCGCCGCAAGGAGATATGGACAACACTATTGAATGGGAAGAATAAAATGGAAGACACTAATGAATGGGAAGGAAGGAATGGGAAGGATTTGCAGGAAACCGGACAGGTTCTATATGATAATTTATTTCCACAGGATGAGATACAGACACGGAAATACGAAAATATAGTAAACACAGATATAGAGGAAATATCTCAGACAGAAATGCTAATAAACGTGAAGAGAATGGGGGAGAAAAAGGCTCCAGGTTATGATAATATATCCCACGAGATGCTTCATCAGACAATAGATGTGATAATGGGCACATTCAGTGAAATATATAATGACTGCTTTAGGTCATCATATTATCCACAATGCTGGAAAATTAGTACGGTAAAATTCGTTCTAAAAGGGAAAGGGCGTCCCGTTAATCAACCAAGTTCGTATAGACCAATGTCCCTCATACCGACCTTGGAAAAGTTGTGTGATCGCATTCTGACAAACAGAATACTTAGGTATTATTTGTGCGTACTAACAAATACTTAGGTATTATTTTGGATGATGGTTTGACTTTTCGGGAACACACAAAATATATAACGGAAAGAGCAAAAAAAAAAGTACATCATAGTTAACTGCGGGTAGGTTACAATAACAAAAATCTACCACAACAAGAGTAAGTTAAATTATACAAAGGAGGAATCAGGCCCATAATAAGTTATGCAGCAAGTGTGTGGGTGGTGAAACTGACAAATATACACATGGAAAGTCTATTACATTCCACACAACGGAGATGTTTATTCCGGTTTAGCCGGTGCTACAACACAGAAAGTATAGACGTGGTTCTAGGAGTAATGCCAATAGACAATCATTTGCATAAAACGAGATTGCGTTATTGGCTAAGAAAAACTAGAGAAATAAAAATTAACGACACGAGAATAACCAAGGACGAAAAAGTAGGAAGAGGAAAAATAAACCAGGGAATTGATGAATGCATTGCAGATACGATGGACTAATGAAGCGAAAGGACGATCAGTTTTTCCTTACGTCCTGGACGTGACTTATGCCTTTAGGAACAGAAAGTGGTTTAGAGCAGGACGAGAAATGATGGAGACGCTGACACGGAAAATTTGCAACATACTTGACAAAAATACGAAACACTGACAGGGAAAGGAAAAGAAGACAGGAATCACGTGTTATGGAACTGCGACATCTATAATATGGAGAGACGTGACTTAATTTTGAAACTAAAGAAAGTAGGGGTCAGACGGCGAGATACCGACTCGGACATGATTTCTACAAGAATGAGACACAATATATTCCACGAAGTCTCCTGCAGAATGTGCATGGTACGAGATGCGATTAAAATGATCTAACAGAACATAACAAACAGGGGGCGTACCAATAAGTATTGCTCTGTGGTAGGAAAACAGATGAGTAAACATTTTCCCCGTATAATGACTCTGTTAAAAATACGGGAAAACCTAAGTTAAGATTCACTAAAAATCAAACTATAAATTCATTTGTATTGAGATTTTTGTTAAATAAATTATTATTATTTAAAAAATACAGAGACATACAAACACACGGAAATATGAATACCCGCTAGTATGGTTTTGTACCAGGGAGGAGTACAAGTGATGCATTAGAGGGACTGGTACGACTGATATCAGGGCATACAACAAAATATTTGTGTAGACAATTTCCGTAGAAACTGGCTATACATGACAGACTATACTCCGGCTCGAAGGACCAATTTGTGCAGACATTTTGCATGAGAACACCTACACAAGGATAATGATGTTCGAAGGACCAAATGTTAAGATAAATTAGAGAATGAAGAAGGTAGATGAGGTGTGGTGAATTAACACAGGTTTGCCAACAAACAATTTAATATGAGTTGCAATATGAAAGTGGAAAAATAATGAAGATACAAAGCTAAATTTCCGTGAATATGTGATGAGAAGAGACGAGATGACCCGTTCCTTCAAATTCAGCTTGGATGGCGTGTAGTCGATGTCGCAGTGATGATGCGTTCGCAGCGAGAGAACATGGCGAGGCTCTGGTGCTGAGGTCGGAAGTAGCAGGTGAACTCCTGGTGAGCGCGGTTAGCGCGGACTTGACCGTGTGGCATGCCGCCAGATAAGTAATGATGAGGTCGCCCCGCAGCGAGAGCCGACATGGCGCGGCCGCCACTCTGCGGCTTGATGATGAGGCGAGTGAGTGAATGCCCTGTTTGCCGAACCAGTTGTAGAGTGAGTTGAGGTAATCCGACTGCCCTGTAGAGAGTAAGTCTGATGGCCAGTGACTGTCTGCAGGCGAATGTGACGACCATAGAGGGAGCCTGCTGGCGACTAGTGCTTCGCTGACTGCGACTGCTCGACTGCGTCAGTCTGCAGCGAAGAGTTTGACTGTTCTAGAGCAAGTGAAGCGAGCGAGTCGAGTGGGTGAGTGAACTCCTGATGGATGACTGCCCGGTTGCTGATAACCAGAGAAAGTAAGTCTCCGTCCGTTGCCGAGTCAGGACGCCGCCCGTCAAGATGCTCGCCCGTCAGAGACTCCCGCCTCCAGCGCGACCGATGCGCCAATCGACAGCGTCAGGTCGTCGTGACGCCTGGCTGACCACACCGATCGATGGCGCGACCACAGAATTTGACTTGTTTGATGACATATTTCAAGAAAGTCTGAACAGTATTGTTCCTGTGTTTCCTTGAATATTCACGGAGCATTTGACCACGCAAAGTGACCAATCATAATAAATATTTTGGAAAGAAAAGGTTTGCCGCCATACCGACTAAACATAGTTAAAACGTATTTTGAAGAGGCGATGATCCTCACCATTGGAGGACGTAGATTAATCAGAGAGGCAACGATCGGATGTTCACAGGGTTCGTCAAGTGAACCTATGTATTGAAACGAAATCATGGACAACATATTATGGGTCTTAGAGAAGAAAAATATAGAATCAGTTGCCTACGCCGACGCTCTGGTAGTGTTAGTTTATGGAAATTCAAGAAGATCACCAGAAAACAGGAAGCACAACGTGTGGTTAATGAATGTATAGAGGTATGTTCCCAACGAGGGTTGACATTATCGGAGTCAAAGACGCGTGTCATGTGGTTTGGAAATCCGACACAGAACAGAAGGGAAATGATTCTTAGAACGCATGGCCGCAAGATACAAGTTGTGAGGTGTCATAGATATTGTGTCATAGGAGTTGTGTTAGATGATCGATTGCAGTTCTCTCAGCACTTGAATTTCATCAATCGGAGGGTACAAATTATGCTATACAGTATGATGAGGATAGGGTTTCACAAATTTGATGTATCACGCATAGACTTGAGAATTGTGTATGTTGGCGCTCTGAGACAGGTAATAGCTTATGACTGCGTAGTATGGGTGGTTACGTTGATAAATGTTACATACGTTTACAACAAATGGAGAGAAGAAGTCTGTTGAATATAATAGGATGCTACAAGACCGTGTCTACAGAAGCGTTTAATGTGTTGGCAGGGATACTACCTATAGATACGTTTGTTCAAAAGGTAAAATACCGACATATAATGAAGCAGGGAGGGACGATACGGATACAATATAGATAAGGCAGCCCGAAGAAAATTGACAGACAACTTCATACAGGCATGACAGACTCGCTGGAACGGAAGACCAAAGGGCAGGGTAACCTATAGTAATATTAAGAGGGTTCAATTTGTACAGGGGAATAAGAAGTGGTTCAGTCCGTCGAAGGAGTTGATGCATTTTTTAGCTGGTCGTGGTGATTTTCTCCAATATTTACGGCGCATTGGAATACGAGAAGATGATGAATGTGCTTGCAACCGAGATCAAGAAACGCCTGATCACCTTCTGTGGGATTGTCCTACATATGTCCAAGAGAGAGCGCGTTTCATTAAAGACTTCATCACAATTAATGTAATAGACATGCATGGTAAATAACGCTACATTGCGACGGAAAAAGCGTTCAAAGTGTTTGAAGAATATGTACTTAAAATAGGGGGAATAAGAGAAATTTTATGGAAGAAATAGGAGATGCTCGACGCGTCTTCGCGGACAACGCCGAGTGCGGATAAGATGTGCAGAGTCCAGGGACGAATCTAGTACATTTCAAATCCTAGAGAGACAAGGAGACTAAAGTCAGACGCAATAAATGAAAGAAAAAGCTCTTGCCATTCATCAATATTAACCTACTTTGCATTTTAGTTACAATAATCCTTAAGAAGAGTCCTTTGAAATTTCAAATGAATTCATCGATCACTTTTTCCAATTTCCATACCACAGACATTCCAAATAATTCACTTTTATTAGTACAGATGTGCAGCCTATGAATAGAAGAAGTTGGGGAATGAGGAAGATCTATTCAATTGGGGATGGGACTTCACCTTCCTCGGTCTTTCACCCCACAAAATGGGAATCGAAGCAACCCCGGACTTCCTTCCACAAGGTTTTATTAAAGAATTGAAGTTGATTTTTGTACAAAGTGTTTCGTTTTCATACACCACGTTTTACAATTCATAACTGTAATCGAAAATGCTTAACAATGCATTCATTGACAAAGAAAAATTCGAATCTGCCTTTGAGTGGAGTCTATTTCCGGATGATGGAGTAATATACTACTTACATGGTCATTATTTTTACTTGACTTATTGAAAGGTGGAATTTTTGGCTTTCAAGAGGAACTTAGAAAAATGATTTATTTAGAGCTACATTTAGATAAACATTCCATGAAATATTATTTCTGTATCATAAGACCTTTTTTGTATTATAAGAAACTGTACTTTTTTCTTTAGTATCCGTTTTTTTGTGTACGTGACTTTCAACTTCCGGTTCTTGTCTAGTCTAGTCAAGTCAAGGATGAAGATGTACAATATCCACTTCAATAAAAGGATTTAAGTTCGTGTGTAATCAATTATGCAATCGGAAGCAATGAACTATAAAACAATGTATTATAACATATAACAATTATGTGACTAGATTGAACGCTCATTTGTTATTTTCATATATATATATATATATATATATATATATATATATATATATATANTTGAGTCTTTTATAAAATAATGTATTTCAGTTTATAAAAATACATGCATTTTCATGAAAATTTCAAGTGATTTACCTAGAATGGCTGAAAAATTCATTTTAACTCATATAGAATACGTTTTGAAACACATGCTTTGTATTATTAGAAGTGATCTGTTTCGATTTTATAATCAAAATAAGAGGTTAACCTTCCACGTCAGCTCAAATGGTCTTGGAATGTTCGGGTGCTTTCCTCTATAAAGTATTTTCGCTTGGCTTTGTTGCTCTTGTAGAGGTCCGTGTGAAACGCGGAAGTCCACCCATCCCTTCAACTAGAGGAAACACTTGTGACACAATTATCCCCAAATGACACGAAATACCTGCAATATTGCAAAAAAAAATTGCTGAACTATTCTCTACCACAGAGTGGTGACTCATCAATCAAGAACTCGGCACATTGAGATTGTAACAAGGAAAGGAGAAAGAGAATGTTCTCCTCGTAAACCCACCACAGAATTCAATACAAGTGAGCACTATGGGAAAGAGGAAGCAAAAGGTCATTCTACATTGAGGATAAGTGTGGTGTGTGAGTGGCAGAAAGTATACCACCAACGGAAGCTGCGAGTAAATGGATATTGATGTTTTTTTCTTTCTTGCAATTTATTTGAATTGCCGGACATAAATGCTCCAATCATCTACAAAGAAATAACAAACATCAAAATTAAGAGGAAGACATTGGCTAATGAACATTGTGGAGAAATGGACAACTAAATTCAGAAGATAAACAAACAGCAAGGGGCAGAATATCGACAACCAGAGCGAGATAAAAGACCGTGTAGGAATTGGGGAAATGTCAAGCTCCTGAGTATTTTATAACAGAATACATTACCAAGTAAATTAAACTTTAAAAGAAATATCCTCAAGAATAACAAGAATATTCTATAAGTTGAATTCACAGGGTTTCTGGTTAACACCGTCAGGGTCAAAATGACACCTTCCGTCCGCTCCTGCGATTTTCGATTTCTGGCTATTCTAGTGTTATTAACTCAACTTATATAAACCATATGATTCAGTTGACTTGAAATCCACCTGATGTATGTAAGAGAGTCAACAGCCTTTGATTATGGTCTCATTTTTGTGCTCACATTAGTATTTATATATTTTTGAGGAAACACGAATCTGCTATTCGTATGCACGCACGTTCACTTGCACATGTACACTTGTGCTCTTGCACGTTCAATTCCAACGCTCGATTAATTTACTTGAATCGATTTATGGTCGCATTCAGAGCGTCATTACCAGCGAATGGTGTAAATCCGCGGTTTCTAAAAAGTGTTCCTCGGAACCTTAGTGTTTCGTCTATGTCCACTATTGTTAATTAACTTGGTTCGTGTTCTTGATGTTTAATAAAATTTTGAAGTGTAAAAATGTGAATATGTTCAGATTACAATAATGTTGTCAAATGGTTTAGAGTGATACATTTGTTTGCATTGCATTTTGCATGAATGTTATATAAATGTTTCGCCACAAATCAATTCTTAAGTGAATTGCGTGTGTAGTTTAAAGTGAGTCTAATTTACCAACTTATTCATTGGATTATTTACCGAATTTTTATTCACATGGTTAGTCATATTATTCCAATCTTGTGGTCAATACAAATTTTGTTTTAAATTAAGAATATGACTAAGATGTAAATGCCGTTACCGTAATGCTTTAAAAAGGATTTTTTTAAAAATATTTTCGATAGATTGCAAAAGATATAAGCTATTCAATGTACAGAGGATTCACCGAAATCTGTATTAACTCAAAATAATAATCTATTAAAAATCCTTTTGATAAAGACCAACTCTCAGAAGAAACAAGTTAAACATAAAAATCAGTATGAACTGAAGGTAGAGTCCTAATGTCAGTACCCAGAGCAGTGTTTCTGAGCAAAGCATCTTAGATTTTAAGCTTGATTATGTTTGCTGATTTCATATTTCATGTATTTTCATTATTCAATTATTAGAGTTCCGGCGTAATCTATACATACTCGTATAAAAACAAGATACCACTCACATATTGACTGACCGACTGATTTATTGGGTAACTCATCACGAAATCTCAGAAACTACAAAGCCGACAAACTTGAAATTTGGCAGATAGGTTCCTTTTAGGATGTAGACATCCGCTAAGAAATTATTTTACAAAACTCCACGCCTAACGGAGTGAAGTAGAGGTTGGAATGCTTTTGGTATGTATCCCACCACAAGTCTACAGTGCCTGGAGTAATTTCAACCAAACGCGATACATAGATGACTGACTATTAGACAACAAACTCTGTAGGGGTAAGACATCACTTGCACCCCTAAGGAGGGGGTGAGAAGGGGATAACTTGCAAAATTAATGAAACATCTGATATTAGATTCGTAACCATAATTTTGATGCCGTTACAAACCGAAAAGGATGGTTTGTAAGTTGACAATCAGTCCACATTGCAGATAATAAACCTCTGGCATTCCTAAGGGGTGGGAATGAAGGACAGGTAAACGTAATAAAAGAAGACAGATATTGGTATTGAATAAATCATTTTTGGGACCGCTGAAGTGAAGTGACACCCTCATTGCCAGATAAGTACACGATCATCCCTTATAAGGAATGAAAACTCTGTGTGGGGGTGAGAAAGTGTGAAATGTAAAAATAATCGAAAATGACCGATATTAGTGTTGAGGTCGTAGTTTACGGGACCGCTTAAATTAGTACTGACATTCTCAAAGACGTTGAAGTTCACAATCAGCCCGTTTAAACTCTAGCATCCAAGAGAAGGGGATGCCATGAAAAAAATATCGAATATGACATATCAGTGTCGATAATTTTCGGCGTTGCTGAGTTGGTAGTGAAATGGTGTTATCTTGTAAGTCTAAATCCAGCCCACATGGAAGAATGACACCACCAGCACCCCTTCAGTAGGTGAGGGGTGAAAATGGGTTTAAGGATAAAAATAATTGAAAACTAATATGAAATTTTTAAAAAATGCATCGGATACGTAGTTTTAGTGTTGACGAGATGTTTTAACTACAATTGCCATTATGTTCAAGATAAGATCACATAGGAATAATATTCTTATAGCTGGGGGCGGAAAGGACGAGACGTAAAAATAACGTAAAAAGTAAGTTGTTAATTATTTATTTAATTAGATAGCGTAAAAAGACCGATATTCAGGTCATCCATGGTTATTGTGTGTTCTGAAAGGAATAATCGTATTTCCAATGACATTATGTACCCTTTAGACCATATGAGGTGCATAATACCCCATAGAGGTGGGGGTTGGGAAGAACGCTAAGAAAGGATTTCACAAAAATTCGCCCCTAAGGATGTGAAATGGGAAATTGGCGTTTTCTAAAATCTTTTTATGAATTACATCAGTGAAAACAAGGGATTGAGTGTATACACCAATAACATCAAACGTTAACGGGTGAAATTCTCACTGGATATCAATGGGAATGTGAGAGAGTAAAGTTGCAAACATATTACAAAATTCACGCGACTAAAGCCTCGGGGACTCAGTATCGATATAAAGCAGTCAAGTTTCAAGATGGATATTATTTTACATATTACAGAATGAAAACATTACACTGTCGTTTCTTTTTGGAAAGGATAGGGAAGAAAGAGGATCAAGATGATGAGCACCGCTCGTGAGACACTACTTCATTGCATGACAAAAGAAAATTTATTAAAGTAGTGAGAAACAATAGCGAATAGTGACGAATTTTTATTTCCAATAGTGAAGAAAAACGTAGTATTATCTCACAATATGTAGACGAAATAGGGACAATGAGAGAAATACTGAAGGAGATGCGCTTGCCACCGAAATGTGGGAATGAGAATGGTTTGGCATACGGCAAACAGATGGGATAAGTAATAGTTTGAATGAAAAAGGAATTTTTAAGAAAGTGTTACCCGAAATTGACCATGCTGAAAAGTGGGTGATCCCTCATTGTACTGAAACAAATGAAAAAAATTACTGACTAATACCATAGAAACCAATTCACCGAAAATTGACACCGTTTAATTCAGGAATATGCAATTGAGGATAATGGATTCAACTAATTACACAGAGGTCTCGTGATGAAGCAAACATCTACCTACCTCCAGGCAAAGTTACACGAGGTCAAGAGTATACAAATATATTCGTGCCCCTCCGTGGCTCAGTTGTTCGTGTTCTAGATCATCACCAAGTCATCCTGGGCTCAATACCCGATGGGTCCGGAAAAAAATTTGTAGCTTTTCACATTAATGAGCTCTGTTCCCAGTTCATATAGGTGTGACTACTGAAAAGCTAACCCTCCTTCCTCAATACACCTCTTCCTAGTATCTATAACTCCAACTTTCACTAACAACTCCTATTAACTCCTTCACGTGTGCCAATTTGTTGGTAAACCCAGCTAAGCGGCCTACCTGCTAACAAAAACCTATCACGCAACTCCTACTTCCTATCGGTCCATGTAATCAAGCTTCAGTAGCATGCTACATTTCCCATTGACAAATACTTTGATTGCAATAAAATAATGTATCCTGTACGAGGTGCTCGACACTGGCACCGCTTCAGACTACGTGAGCGCACTACTTCGACCCTCAGTAAAATTCAAATGCAGTTTTTTTCTTCTTAATCTGAATTTTATCCGTAAAAAAAGGCACGAGTCATAAGTCCTGCTCTTCCACTATTTCATTCAAATCTAATATCGTATTGCGAACAACATTCTATAGTACTGTGAAACCTGTATAACTGGAACCACGACGTACCTAGCATTTTTTCTCATTTCAAGAGATTTTCCATCTCCTAGTTTTCCAAACAGTCAGGTTTAAAATACCAGTTGTCACATTTACAGAGGGCCCCACTGAGAGAGGTTGAAATGAACCTTTTTGCATTTATGGATGAAAAAGTGTTAAAGAAAAATGTACATGAAAATACGGGAACACTTTTATTCTTTGTATGGATTCAAACAATACAGAACTTACGGTTTAAATAAATGTGTTAATTAGTTCGTGTTTTGGTGCTACTTGATGTAAAGTTTTTTTAATATATTATGAATATGATCAAATATGCCAGGATTATCAAAATTTGGCAATATTCAAAATACTATAATGCTTTTTCTGCTTCACTTTTTGAGACTCTTCCGGAACACTCCTAATTCTCCTCATCTTCTTTTTCTATTTCCAAAGAGGATGAAGAGCGTGCAGAATCAATTCCATATTTAGTTAGCTCTGAAACTAATAATTCGTCATCGATATGCATGAAATCCTCAAAAGTTGGTGGCTGGTCATTTTAGTCGCTGTTAATAATCTGGTCCTATTCTTCAAGTGTCGGTTCACAGTTTGTCTCTCATCTTGTAAGCCTTCAGGTTCGAAAATTTCTGCCACCTCGAATCCAGATTTTTTGAAGCAATTTGCTCACTGAAAACCAAGCTTTTCTCGCAAAATTTCATGGTCTTGATGATATTGATTCCGGAGCTATTGTTCTCTTCTATAGATTTCAGTGCTATTGTATCTTCTATAGATCTCAAATTGTAACAAATTAGAACAAACATCCCTGTTCCATAGTATACTTGGACGTTATTGATGACACCTTGATCTATTGCCAGCAATTTACTTGTATTGGTAGGTAAATAAAATAGTTTAACGTGATCTATATCAGGCATATTATTGTGGGTTGTACAATTATCGACAAATTAAAAAAAATATTTCGTTCCTGCACTTTCATTTCAGTGTTCACTCTTTTTAACCAATCTGCAAAAATATTCTATGTTATCCAGGCCTTTTGTCAATTTGATAATAACAGGTAAAGCTCTGACACCTTTGAAGCATCGTAGATTTTTATATTTCTCAACTAAAAGAAGTCGTAGCTTTTCATTTCCTGACAGTCGCCCGCAAAAGTAAATCCAATCTATGATAAGTTTCCCTAAAGCCACACGAGAAAAAAAAAATGCTGTTTCCCGTCATATGGCTGACCTTTAAATGTTTAAGTTTTACCGCGTATATTCTTGAAGAATGAACCCGCTTAGTCGGCATTGAAAACGTTTTCTGGAGAATAACCATGGAACAGAGCCGGAGGGTCTTCAACCTACTTATTGCACATGCTGTTGTTCACGGCATTGCTTTATCGACAAATATTTTTGAAAACTAAATTGTTCCTTCTCTCCAACCACCCGTTACTGTCACACAAATTATTTATATGGTGCCTACTAGTCAATTCTTGAGCCTTCTCTTTAACCATCGGACCGCATATTGGAATGTTTTTATTCCCCACCTGCTTTATCCATGTTGACAGAAATTTATCAACTTCAGAATACTCTGCTGATTGCGTTCGGTTTAATTTTACTTTCCCCTCAGCACTCTGAGAAATAATTTTGTTCTTGTTTTAAATTACGCTGTAGAGGGTATTCGGTACATTGAATTCCGTATCGTAGTAGAATTCCGTATCCGCTTCATCATGCAAATTTCTTCTATCAAAAAGAGGCAATAGCTTTAGTGTATCAGCGACTGTCAAAGAATTGCACTTTTGTTCCGATGCATTGAGCACTTTTATTCTCTTCTTTATCATACAAAACCTCAGAGCAATGTAAAACTAAATGCGTGCGGAAGAAATTCAAATAAGTTTGTGAAAAACGTATCGCAACCTGTTCAGACCAATAAAACGCAAGTATTCAAAATGGCAGTTCATTAATAATTGTCTTACTTATGCAGGCTGTTGAACTGAAAGGTTCTAGTTATAGAGGTAAAATTCGAAAAACCCTCAAAAACGAAACTTCAAATAAAGAGGTTTAATAATACCCGGTTATAGAGGTATTTCGATGCAAACATGTTACCTCATTATGAATCTCAGTAGTAGGTTTCTCACTCATCCAGGACCTACTAAACCAGGTTTCACTGTAAATATATTTACAAGTTATGTTTTATTGAACTTCATATAGACTCGACAAGAATCGACAGTACACCACTACTCGACCCGGGGTTGGGAACCAAATAATGTTTCGGAATATTTTTTTCACCGACTATGTTTTGGCGCTATGTTTAATACATTTTCAATCAGCAAAACGTGTTTCTTTGAATTTTATGTCGGGAATGAAGCAACAAGAAATTTCGTTGTAGGATAAAACACTTTTCAATATAAGAATTTATGAATTATATGGATTCCAAAGAATATGATAGATATTTGACACTTAGATTATTTTACAATGAATGTTTCTGGAGTAAAAGCGCACGGAAGTGACATGAATGTTAAATGATTGCACGCAGTAATAACTATACAAAGACTCCAATTTTATTTACTAGTAATATATGACACGTATGTTTGGAATGAATTTTGGCGCAGTTGAGAAGTGAATTCGATTTAATGTGTTAACCGATATCACTGATATTCATAAAGTATTTGTACCAGTATAACATTATCCGCGGTGTCAAGTAATGCTACGGGTATTCAATTAGTTTGCATATTAAATGTATAACTTGTTACATAACTTTTTGAAAACTTTTGCAAAACTGGAATTAAGTTTTAATTTCAATTGTTATTATTATTATTGTTATTATTATTGTAAAACATTTGTAAAACTTTTGTAGGACTTTCGTAAAACTTTTGTAGAACTTTTGTAGAACTTTTGTAAAACTTTTGTAAAACTTTTGTATAATTTTTGTAAAACTTTTGTAGAACTTTTGTACGACTTTTGTAAAACTTTTGCAAAACTGTAAAACTGGAAATAAATGTCAAAATTTCAAATTTCAAATATACGAAAAATGTTTTATTTTGTTTCTTAATAAATAAAAAAAATATATTTAAGAATCAGTTGTTGTAACAGCGTTAATTTGAGACAAGCAGCAATGCGTAATAGCTTGAGCAACTATCTTGTGGACAGTAAATGACTGCAGCAACTTGTATTCAGTCTCATGTGTAGGTACTTATCATTTTTATTTCTCTTAACTTGAAATTCTGTCCACGTCCTGCGCTCTCTGAGAGCTTTTTCTTGTTCCCAGAAGAGAGCACCCAACCACACGCTTCCATTCATGGCGCTAGCGCTCCTTGCTTCTCGTTTCTCATCTTGAATGCAGAGTGAGCACACATCGGAAACAATAGAATGCGAATTCAGCGAATATATGATGAGAAATACGGACGACATGTGCTCAAGATGATTCTTAGATGAGTAAAAAAAAGATTAAATGAATATTGATGTGACAAATATTATTTGCAACAGTCGAAATTCGTTGGTTATCGTTCATAATATGGATTTGCAAATATGTAGATATGTCGATATCTGTAGACTTGTAAATACATGAAACGGTACAGTATACAGTCCTACAATACAAATGGCACGAAATAATTGATATGAAATATTCCTTTATGTGTATTAGATGTTTTGGACATTGTTCGGAAATTGATTAAAGCCGATTGCACATTTTGTTATCGACAGAAAAGTGCAATAAACTAGTAAACACAATTAACTTACATTTTGAAGCTTGAGATCACGGTTAGAAGCACATAGACAACACTAGCTTCACACGGATGCGACACTAGCAATTAGTGCTCAGGAGCAATAGTCGAATACTGGATACCGGGTCACACAGCGAGCTGAGAATAGTACTCGAGCTCTTAATAAACAAGGAGCATCATCTCTGTATCAAAAAATGATTAATAAATTGTTATTTTGAAAACTACTCCTTGACAAGCTTGTTGCACGAGAACCACAGCGGATATCTCAAAAATGGTATTTAAGTTCTTTTTAGTAAATTTAATGAATATTTTTTTCATATAAATACCTTCCTCGAAAAGCTGACCGCGTAACGAAAAAACGACTTTTTTACCGAAAAATTTGCGCGACAGTTAATAATCGTGGACAATACTACATTATACACCTAACAACTCAGTTTCAGAATGTAATAATTTTTTTACCTATTTTTTCTAATTTCAGGGTACTAAAAGAACTATCTCACGGTAAATTGTATTGAATTGACCAAAATTTAAATAAATCCGTTTTTACTTCCTAGTTTTCGTAAGTAAACTAAAGTACGGGAATCGTCCAAACGATACGTATGGAATTTTTACAAATTATATCAACGATACTGTCATAAGATTTTCGCAATGTTGTATCCGTGATGAAAGTCGCATGTAAGTTCATACAATAACCCATCGTTGAAGTCCTGTGTCAAAGTGGAAATTGAGACTTGTACCTGGAATAGAGCTCAAATTAAAGATAGTCCGTAAGACTGTCACGTACGTGCCACGTTCCTTGTAACTTTAATAGGTTTATTTTATAAGCTGATGAAGATGAAATATTAGGAACGCTAAAAATATGCGTTAGTAAAACTCTTATTCGAGAGAAGCTCGGGCACCCAGATTTTGGACCACAATGTTATTTAACTATAAAATGAGACATATATTTGAAATGAAGATACTTCATTCAGGAGTTCGAATGACTTTTCGTTTTCATTTACAAAGGATGAAAGAATTTTTCACAAGAAAAGTTACTTCAGATTGCACACCCCGCCTTGGAAGACTTGAAAAGTCTTTACGAATGATTCACTAGTTACATAGATCATTTTGTAAATTATTTCAGAAATAAAGTACACAGTGAGGAGAAATTTGTTCTTCTTAACTTGGTTTTAAACATTTTCGAGGTTTAGTTATGATAAGAAGTGGCACTGGACATTAGCTCAGTTGTCCAAAGAATCAGTCCATGTAGTGCAGACTTGATGACAATTATTTGTAAACCATTTCCGTTATTTTCCAGTTTGATAAAAATTCTTGCAGTTTGAAGAAAAAAATGTTGATAATATAGAACACACAATTATTATAGAGTTAACAAGAATACTTTCGCACAGGATGGAATTTCGTATGTAAATTTCCTTAAGATATTCAACACCTCGTTAGGCGGCCTTGACCGAATGACCATCGAGCCACACCTGAAACGATTACTCTCATTATCCTTTTTTGTGACCAGATGCCTTAATTAAGGAAAAACGTTATTTTCTCGGTCAGAGTACCCTTCATGGTGCGAGATTGTATTATATACTTCATTTTAGTGGTTAGTTTGGATATCTAGGGAAACAAAAGAAGAATCGAAATTGGTCTGATCAGACTGTTTCTTGACCACAATTGACACGCTAAAGTGTTTTGTATTAAATGAAGCATGTGATGGAGAAATTGAGTCAAGTGAATCAGAAAAAAAAAGTTTTCCGTGGCCTTTTCCATGTTTAAGCTATGAAACGTATGATATATAGCAATTTATCTCTGATAGGTCATCCCATTAATCGACGAGGAACCGAGTCTTACGTTTAAAGGGAAAAGTCGTTTAACCGAATAAAATAAAATATATTTATAAAACAATTCATTTAGTTATATATATGTGTCAATTTTCATCGCAATTATTTATGGATTGTTGATGTGCCTAATTGACAAAACAAATCTTTGATAACTCCTTGATAGTACACTGCTAACTTTTTCAAGTAGCGGACAAGTAGAGTAGTTCTGGTTTGTTTCATTGTAGGAAGATTGTTTTAAATGAAAAAAAAAAAGAATAAATGATGGAAGATGGTTGATGAATTATCTAGTCTGTTAAATATTTCGTATTTTCTTCATCACAATTTCACTAAATACTCGCAAATAAATTAGTTTACTTCTACTTATTCGTTTACAAAGTAAATTATTTTCATAATTTTCCTTAAATGTTATGAAAACTCTCATTACAAAACAATTTTGTGTATATATAAACTCGAGAATAAAGAAAGGACTATTAATTGACTTTAAACACATACTAGGTTAACAATTTTATAAAGATTTAATTTTCTCACTCTGCGCGACTATTTCATGAAAATTTCCTTGTGTGAAGGTATTTTATCAGCACGTCAAAATAAATACTCTGGTTGCCATTGTTGTTTCTTAGTACCATTGACTACCAACATGATTCAGACATTGACGTAAACCTTAAAACGCCTCATAATGAGTCAATCTAGCACTCGATTTTATATCATGTGAAAAGTTAACCAAGAAATCATGATAGTCCTTTTTAAGTCGTTTGGAATACTGCAAGGATTGTGGAGTTCCGGCTAACGACGTATAAAAATTTAAGTGATAAACCGTCATACATGGTTAATGTCAACCACCATGCATAGTAAATACATAGTAAAAGAGAAACCGCATGCGCCACTACATCCTCCTTCCTTCCCTCGCCCTGTTTCTCTTGCCCGCGCACCTTCCACTTATGCGAGGACTGATACATCACTAGAATTTGATGACCTTGATGTTGGCAAGCTCTAAAGCCCCATAAAAACTAGAACTTGCATGTTGTTGTTGCAGTACCAACTATAATTGTGGGTTGTTAGTTTGTTAGTTTGGATGAGAGGCTAGGAAACAAGTTGAAACAGGCCTATGCACTTGGGCTATAAAGTCACTTCGTGCAGCCCCGAAAGACCTGCAACGGCGGGCCACCTATTTTTGTAAATGGGAAGAGAACCTTTTTACCGATACCTTTGTGGGTAAAAAAATAAATTAAAAAAATGTTCCACCTAGTTAATTCTAGTTTTAATAATGAGTTTAAATTTATTTCAGTTTTAATACATAGAATTAAAACTGTTTTTAAACCAAATTTAATGTTTTTTTATTCTCTCTGAACAGTACGTATTGTATACTCGTACGTCACGTATAAACCTTAGTATATTTAGTACGTTTTAACGATAAAACCGTGTAAAATGCTTAAACATTCAAAATAATTTGTCAACCATCATCAACTATCTACATAAATAATGTCATTATATACAATGTATTGTAGTCTTAAACGAATATTATTAACAATAGGTATGTTATTATGGATAAGAAATTCGCGGAAAGACGATAACAACAGATCAGTTTACAAGAGTAAAACTTCGACTTACAACATGAACTGGAAAAAGTGAACTACTGAATGCATACGTTGGTGGGAGCATGACCAAGACAGGAACAAGAAGATGGGAGGAATATTTTGCAGCTCTTGTCAGCCCTAGAAATAACAAATAACACACACTTAACAAAACGTAAATGAATAAAAGGAAGACAGAGATGAAGAAACAGAATTAGCAGTAGAACTTCCAACAAAGCAATAAGTGGAGATAGCCCCAAAAAAACGAAGTAACAGGAAGGCCCCTGCGTATAACAATCTGCAAGTTGAGGTGTTCAAGTATGGGGGAGACCAAATGGTGAACCTATTACGTCAATTAATGGATGAGAACCGTAATAGAGAAAAGATGCCGGAAGATTGGACAAAGGGCGTTGTATTCCCGTATAAGAAGAGTGACAAACTTACTGCGCCAACTACCGTAACTTCTCTTTATTTTGTAGTGCTTATAAAATTTGTACAAATATACTGAGGGACAGAATAGAACCTTATGTTATGATCGTAATAGGGAAATACCAGCTGAATTGAGAAACTTTTCCCGTAAGGCATGGAGACAACAATGTGAAGAGTTTGGTACAGATGTTTACGTATAGTTTTCGGCGGAGGTTAGCTAAGTAGGATAAATATTCTATTTCAAATAATAAGTTAATTATATATTACGATAATATTCACGCGAGCCAGAGCTAAGAGAAAATCTATATCCTTATTTAATATGGTGATTGACTCAAAAATAAGTTTCTTTGCAAATTAGAAATGTAAATTTCTGTCGAGTAAAAATACATCGATATTTATTTTATTTATTTATTTATTTAATGCCTTTTGCTAGGTTCAGGTCATGAGGCCTTCAGGCTCTTCCACCTAACCTTCTGGACTTGGGTAATGGAATTGGGAAGGAGAGATGTTGGGTTGCCAAGGAATTTATGGTACCGAACAGACATTTGTCAGAAGAAGGTGAGGCAAAACCCAGCTGAAAACCCCACCTAGTTCGGTAATAAAGTAAAAAAACTAAATTTTCTTCACGGGAACGGAAGTTATTTGAAAAATCATTTTTTAAAAAATATTTTCGTTCAATTCCCACGATCTTTTTTTTTTAATTTTTTTTTATTTTTGAGATTTAATATGCTACGTATATGACACAGGTGATAAACTAAAACTAACTTTTTTGTCGGGTTCAAAGATGAACTTTACTTCTTTATTTTTGAGAATATTATTTTTTGAAAAGTATTCAGAATATTATTTCAAGACATAGAGCGACTTCTTTGTATTATAAATATCGTAAAAGTGTAAACGACATGTAATTTCGTTGTAGACAGAAGTTGCTACATTTCCGTATCTAAGTGCGTTTTCTGTTCTTTTATGCATTTATGTATCATATCTTTTATTCATTTTATGAAAATTGTATTCTTCCTCTGGTTGGTCCATTTACACTGCTAAATAATATTCAATTTTTTCAAAATGGTAATATATAAGTACAGCAGATATAAATTATTTTACTGCATCTATAACAAATTTTCAAGCGAAATACCGCTAATACAGTTGTAATGCTTACTAATTATGCTTATTATTATACTTTTCGTATTGTATTTTAACAGAAATTTTAACGGAAAATAATTTAAACAAAATAGTTGGAGCCATTTCGTAAAATAGGACTTTGACCTTCATGTGAAGTACCCTTTGTATTAAAGTTTTGGCAGACATTTGTTACTTATTTATGAAAAACTAGCTGATTACTTGGCGTTGCCCGGGAATTTTCTCAGTCTAATCTTCTTTTAGTCATGAAAAAATTAAATCTATCTTTGGAAGATCAAATTACTTTTACTTAATAGTTTTTTAAACATGTAAAACATCCTAATTTTTCAAATTCACAATAATACAAATTTAACACAAAACTTGACTATATACTTGTACACTACACCATCTCGGGGGAGCCACACCGTTCAACTTTTCGCTTCCAAGACATGACGCGGCTGCACCATTTCATTGAAATACTTGTAAAATCTAAACTACTCCTCGAAATATTACTTTAAAGACCTTTTCATCTCTGCTAAATGTACAAATCAAATAATCCATTAAATTTGATGATGATAGATTTTTTCCATCTCAAATTACTGTTTAAATTGAGGTATTTTAACATTTCTATTTTTCATAACGTTTTATCGATAATTTAGGTTAATTTTTGTAGATACACATATGATGCCGCTGACTTTTTTGAGGCAAACAATATTGCCATTCATAGTTCTTACCTATCTCTAACAGTTTGTTTTATTTTTTTAATATTCTTTCTTTGGGCTTTAGGGCTCGCCAACATCCAGGTCATTAGAGCCCTTGCAGGTGGGGAAAAATGCAGTTTCGCACCATAGGAAAAAGCCGTAGTGACTCTTCCCCGTGTGTGGGACTCGCCGAATATCTCGACCATACCCACTATAAAACCCTCCTGAATTCAACAAATATCTAAATACAAAGATGAAAGAAAAGAAAACAGAATACCAATACATTATATCACAAAAAAAGAAAATTTCTAAGTATTATATTTTCTAATTACAGAAACGAACGATGAAAACAAAGAGACAGTAAAGAAGAAAAGGGAATGTAAATTTTAAACCCTCCCGAGAACTCGTGGGAGGAGCCCCAATCTATTTACGAAATTCAATAGTTTATTAGCATCATCCGTTTCATATCCGAGAATTGTTGGTAAATCTGCAGCCAGATCAATTTGTCTCCGTATTCTCGTGTATTTTCTGCAATAAGTTAGTAGGTGACGCACTGTCAGAGAACAGCTACACTCCTCGCAAACGGATTCATCATCAATGAATCCGTTTGTGAGAGGACAATGTCCTATGCGCAGGCGGGTCTGCAAGACCTCCTCGCGTCTAGCTGACCTACAGGAACTGTTCCATGACATAACAGAGGACCTGATAAGTCGGAGCTTATTCCCTTCAACATCCAACCACTCATTGCTCCATTCTCTCATTATCCTCGTCTTGATGGAATTTAATATGTCCCCTTTTGGAATCGTAGAGAAATACACGCGATTCTTGAGGCACACCGCCTTCGCGGAAACGTCTGTGTTCAGACATTTTTTGAGGTATTATATGAGTGAACGAGTGAAGCATCACTCAACCAGAAACTGTGCTAAAAGTGTCATATCTCGATCGCTAGACTGCTTTGGTTAACCACGCCTTATATTCATCCCTTCTTAGCACCACGAGGCAGTGCTTCCCGCCTGAATCAACCAGCCGTCACGACGTCCGCCCTTGCGATTGGCGCTAACTCGTACTCGCGGTGCGAGTCTTCGCACAGCGAGCCTGGCGACGTGTTCTCTTGTCGCGAGGGCGGTCGAACGAGCACTTACTATCTCGCCCGCTGCTCAAGCCAGCACATTATCTCGCCAACACGACTACATCACACCACCACCATGGTGGGTCGGCACTCTCTCTGGTCGTCTACTTCACATCGCATCCATCGAGGGGTTGGCATGTTAGCCGACATTCTCATGCGAGGAGTCCCGGGGCATCCAGTCCTTCTGCGCAGCTCATCACTTCTATCGTGGAGCCTCACGTCATCTCCACAACGGCTCTGCATACTAGCCGACATTTGTCTCCGGTTCAACCCTTCGCCACAGCGCTATAGAAGGCACGGGAACACCCAGTCGCCCAATGGGGCAATTTCGGTCAGAACATTCAAACGTTCAGAATTCAGAAGAGAATAGTTCGGATAATTTATAAATCTCACCCCCGTAACTCTCGTAAACCTTTATTAAAGGAATTATATATCTTTACACTTCTCTGCATTAATATTATTGAAACGGTCGTGTTTGTCAAAACCGAATTACTGAAGTACCACCCTTGCTTTATACGAAACAGTCTCGTTCACGAACACAATACTCGCAATAGTAATAATATTCATCGTCCTAGAGTGTCAACCTCTCTTTGCCAAAAAGGACCGCATCATTCGGGTATCGTTCTATAAAATTCCCTGTCCAAAAATATAAAAGATATTATAAAAAATTAAATTTCTTCAAATCAATTAAAAGCTTCCTCCCCCATCAGTGCTTCTACAATATAAAATAATTTATTGATTTTAATAAAAGTTAAATCCGTCTTGTACTTTATCATGCCATTGCTGTAGCACTTTTTAAATAACTTATAACAATTTCAAAAACTATTTTCTTGCATGATTGTGTTGCCGTATGGCTCATATTAATTTAGTTTTATGTGTACTCAACTTTGGCACGGTTGTGTACATTAATTCTGTAGCCCCATCCTGGCCCGGGTTTTTCTCCGTTTTTCCTTCGGGTAGAGGCGGATTTCTTATACAGGTTCTCTAGGCTTTGTCTAGGGGCNTTTTCTTCTTCAACTCTTATGATTTTTAAACACTATACTCAGAATAATCTATAGTTCGATAATAATTTGTACATGTAATTTTTTGCGTTAAATTACAAATATATTGACATTCTATTAGTATTTTAACTCGCAGCTAACTTTTTGTCTCATCTAGGAACTTATGCTGAATTTTTTTGAATCTGCCTTTGCTTTAGGGCCCTTGGTCGGAATTGATGGGATGGTCCCTTGCTTGCTTCCGGAGAGTAAATTAGTTTATTGTCCTCCACGTTGTCATACGCAGTTTGTACTGCTTTTTTGACAATAAATTTATTATTTATGTTTATTATCGTAGCTCGCGCCGCTGTCGTTTGCATCTTTGCTGATCGTGCCGATATGACCACGTCCCTTCCGCTATCTGTGCGGCCCCCACGCCACTTGAATCTGTGGCTTACACCACTGTCATCTCATTCTCAGCACAATGCCGAAGGAGGAAAAATTTTGACAAATACTTTCCCAGTTGTCTGAAATAAAAGAAGCTTACGAAACACTACGGCGGCAACAACGACAACAGCAATACCGACAACTTACGCCATTGATTTTTTGAAAATCTGGACAAAAATCCTACCGACACGAAACTTGGAAATTAGGATGTAAATTTTTGCATGTATGTATTTATGCACACATATACTACAGCAAATAACGAAAACAAAAACGTGCATTTTTGAAGCGTTTTTAGCAGTATACATGAATAAACACTCATATACATGTGCAAATATTTGTTGGAATGTATTCTTACTTGTATATTATACTGTTAAAGTGGATTTGAGTAGTGTTGTGTACAGAGTGAAAGGAGACTTTCTGTATAGGTACCAAAATTTGTGAAATATTGGACGGGGCGGAGTGGAGATATTAATATTTTAATTTGTATATGTTTCGTAACACGCCATGGTGTTTCTGTTTACGAGTTGTTTCTTCATTTGAGATAAATAGTGTAATTTATTGTTTTAAAAATTGACTTGAAGATTTTTCAACTGAATGTGTTGTTACTGTATCTGTAGGAGAATATACAGAGGTCAAATGAAGATCAGAAACGTTCATAAGATGTATGAAATCTACGTTCGTGTTCATAAAGTTAGTGTAATTTCGATAGTTATTTAATTTGTTAAATGTTTGAAATTTGATTCATTTATGTTCGTGTAAATCTAGGTAAATGTGTGTAATAATATATACTTGGGTCTGGCAATGACTACGTTGAAGACAAGGTCTATTATGTGACCAAATTAAATGAAATGAAAATAAAATGACATGAGCTAAACCAACCACCGACGCACTGACCACGCAGCCCACTTTAAATAATCAGCACAGACGCTCGGGGAGGTGCGTCTACTTCCCCCATCACTTCGTCGCTGGATAGTGAGTAGGGGGGGGGGAGGTGATGTTACAGACATGTATTATGTATTACTTATTTGAACCTAATCTGTGCATTGTAACAGTTTACCTTATTTTGCTGAGTGATAGTTGACTTCGATGAATATCAAGTTCAGTGTTACCAGATTCATTGACAGACATTTCGCCAAATGTCTCATAAAAATTCCCCATAATACCAACAATTGAAGCAAAATGTTCCCAACTTCGAAATGTCTACTGAGATGATTTAATATGCTACATTAAATAATAAATATAACTTGAAATTTTACATTTAATAAATTAAACAAAAATATTTATGTATTTGCGTAACCTTTTCCTAAACCTGTATGTCGTCTGAAATTCTTATTTGAATTTATTCACATAAACAAATAATAAAATTACGACATCTACTCTTGTTATACAAAATTAAATTATTTGGCAGATTCCTCAAAGGAATATCCAATTTATACATTCTACTCTCATGACAAAATCTTTAAAGTTGAAATGCGCCATTTTTTTTGGCACGAGCTGTAACTTGGAAGGTGGAAGAAGAAATTGTAAACAATAATACGAAAGTGAATGTAAATCTTCTAAACGTTTCAAAGGATTAACCGATTCCCCGCCCAGCGGGTGTCAGCTATAAAAATCTTCTGGAGGAAAATATCATTGTACCTCCTCCGATGTAATACCTACATTCTCTCACCCCACCATGTTCCTTTATTCAACCAACCATCGACTTTCGACTGTCTAAACTTTCAAAGCAGGACACTCCTGCTGCTGTGTACCAGCATCATTTCAAAGAAATGAAGGCTATGTATTTAGATCATACGTTCATCTACACTGATGGTTCATCCATGAACGATTCCGTAGGTGCTGCTTTCCACAGCCATAGTGCCACTCGTTCTTTTCGCCTCCATTCCTTTTGCAGCGTGTACACTGCAGAGAAATATGCAATCCTTGAGGCGCTGAAGTTCATTCAGCTATCATCAATACGGCCTGTGGTTCTATGCAGTGACTCGATTAGTGCTCTGTGGTCAGTGTCTTCACTATACACTTGTGATATCCTGGCACTGACTATTCAGGATCTAATAAGCCGTCTAATAGTTCAAAATTTTGAAATAGTCCTTTGTTGGGTTACTGTGCATGTGGGTAACGAAGAAGCTGATGAGGCAACGAAGCGGGGAACATACAAAGCAGTTTCTGACATTTCAACCGTTTCCACGTCAGATTCAATGCTTGCCATTAGATCGTCTAAGACATGGCAAGGCGAAAGGGAAAATTGCACCTTCAAGCTGAGAAAGGTGAAAAGACACCGTCAAGAACTGGTCGTCTTCATGCCGTACGAACAGACGTGAAGAGGTGATCGTTATACGTCTTCATATTGACCACTGCTATCTTACACATGGTCATCCCTTACGCAGTGAACCTCCTCCATCTGTGAGACAACACAATACTTACCATGGAACACTTTCTTTTAAAGTTTCTCAAATATAGTACCAGCCGACGGAGACACGATCTAACCAACAGATTGAACGTTATGCTTGGGCAAAAAGAACCGACTCTGATATGCCTTTTTAGATTACTTCAGGAAAGTGGCCTTTGGCACATTATCTGATCTTTGTCATGACTTAAATTCATAAATGGATCGGGGCTCCTCCCAAAGTTCTTGGGAGTTTAAATTTACCTCCTTTCTTTTTTCCTTTTCTTTTAATATACATCTTCTGTCTTTAAATTTACTTCTTTCTTTGTTTTAGTTTTTTTATATAATGTTTTAGGCAACTGTTGTCTGTCCTTTCCTATTTTCTTTTTTAGATATATGGTAATTCAGGAGGGTATGGCCGAGTTATTCGGCGAGTCCACCTGAGTCCCACACATGAGGATGAGTCACATTGGCTCTCCCTATAGCGCGTAAATGCATTTTCCCTGCCTGCATTTACAAAATATTTAGATATGTTAGGGCTCTATATTACCTCGATGTCGGCGAGCCGTAAAACCCCAATAAAAAGATAGCCGATTCCACCTGAAGAGCTTTGTTTACTTCTGTAGCAGATTTCAATATATGTTTTAAAGCACTAAATAAACGAAATTAGTTTTTAATTAGTACATTTGATAGTGATGATCAAAGCGGCATACATCTTTCAGTGTCTCTCGCTACCCTGAAATGAGGCTTTAATGCATCCCACCACTCAAAGATTTTTGTAATTGCGCTTTACTACTCTCGCTAGACTCTTGAGTCCCAGAAAGTTTATCGATTTTTAAAGGTGTCTTATCATTCATAGTCTTGTAAACGTTTTTTAGTCTACTTTCCGTTCACTTCTTCTCGAAAACCAACAATTAGTTTCTTTGACAATAAAATCTAAATTTATAGGTAAACTTTTACATGCATATTCTGCTGCCAAATGCCGAGAGTGGCAAATACATTTCATAACAATGCGTTAGGAGTTGTCTTGTTTCAATATACTTGCAAAAGAATAATGCCGACCTACCATGACATTCTCTCCATTTCCCCTATGCAACTAAACGTTTTATGTTCATACCGTCATCGCAAAGATGGTTTTGGAAAGCAATCGTCAATACGTCAGCATTCTTGCGTTGAATTTCCAAAAGTCTTTAGAAGTCCAGGAAAAATAGACATTCCACAAATTAAAAATTCGCATAGAGACGAAATTTGGAATACATCTTAAGGCTATCATTTCAAATAAAATATCAGAGGTTGATCCCACTTGTCATAATAAATTTTATTCATGGTCAAAGGTCACAAAAAAAAACGGTTTTTCGAAAATATATCTTCTGTGATACGTTTAATCGTAAAAATAGATATTATAAATTTTATAAATTATAAAATTGCCTTAAAAAACGATTAATACTGCGTTGCGCCCATCCTTTCTACAAGTGTTAGTACACGCATACAGACTTATACTCGGCAAACTTAATACTCAATTCTTTTCTAATTTAAGTGCATACTTATAGTACTTATATTGTAAATATTAAGAAGACTTTGTTTTGCAATTAATTATTCTTTTTTAGAATGTGCAAGTGTAATATAGTTGACGATTGTGATTTTAATACATTTCCAAACAAACGATTTCAAATCATAGTAAGTTTGCAAAGGAACAAATTATAAAGAATATTAAAGAAAGTTTTATAAAATATTTGCAAATCAAAACTTGTTAATTTACGCAAACAACCCGAGTTTTACTATGGAACGTAGTGTGGCAATGTTTCGTGCTGTTTCAAAATTTGTATCCCGCGAGTCTGGTAAATGTTGATTCTGGTGTGAAATTTACTTTAAAATTATTGAATAATCGTACTCCTCGCCGCGCCACCTACAAGAAACAGTATGCGGCGCATTTTTTTAACGTAATGAAAGCGTTTTTTTTTTCTCATGAAGGCGTAATCCTCGGTCTGTTCGGGTCAGTGAAATGTCCGTTTTCGTTAATTTACAGTGAGATATATGTAAACGACGTCAGTATGCCTTATACAATGAGCAATTCAATAAGTCTCCATTATTGCTTCTGATGTCATTCTCCACACAAGAAAAAATATGCTATCACTCTGTATGCCGCTGATTGTGTTTTATGCGCACTTTTATTCTGATTAGAACAGGGAAAATACTCACATTCACTTTACAATAACTGGAAATTTTACTCTTGTAAATTTTCTTTCGGTAAGTTGTCTAGTAATAAAAGATCATCCATCGTATTAAATATATTTTTTTAATTAGTTTAAAATAAACGACAGAATTAATCACTTTGTTCGAAAAAATCGATTTGATAAACTTATAAAGAGGGGCGTTTTGTCGTATGTAGTTCATGGTCACTGGCGACTTATATCGGCAAATGAGTCTTGTGTAAAATTCGTGGTCAATGTTTCGTAGACTGAGACCAGAATTCCTTGCCTGACTGTTAAGTTTATTTCGTGTTGTTAGTCGGTATTTATGACATTTTCAGCAAGATTGCCAAATTTTCTTATGGAAGGTTGGACATCCAGTTTCTTGTGTAAAGCTTTACAATGTGTTTAGGCTACTGTACATACGTTCTGTGACACCTAAACTTCGTTTGGAAATATTAAATCCACCACTGTCTTTGATAAAGGTAGTAAAGTAACAGGGAAAGTTATTGCTTTAACTGATATTTTTGCAACTGAGAATGAGACCGATTCTAGTAATGGAAAATGAGTTTCGTTTTCGAGATAACCCGTTTTTTATAATTTAGAGGAATAAAATGTGTTAAAAATGCAGATTAATTTCACGTTTGATACCAACTTTAGTTACCTTGTTATCCTAACCCAAAAGTATACTTTACTTTGTTAATGAATTCGGTTTTTTTAAAGGATACAGTCTATAAATCGAATGGAGCGAGTTATAAATTCCAGCAGATATTTTGGGTTTAAAGAAACGAAAAATGCCAGTACTGTTGCCAAATTTCAAACGCTCTTTAACAAAGTTTTGTTGATAATAATAATAAATTTATTGTCAAAAAACAGTACAAACTGCGTATGACCACGTGGAGGGAAAAAAAACTAATTTACTCTCCGGAAGCAAGCAAGGGACCATCCCATCAATTCCGATCAAGGGCCCTAAGGCAGAGGCGGATTCAAAAAATTCAGCAAAAATTCCTAGATAAGATAAAAAGTTAGCTGCGAGTTATAATACTAATAGAATGTCAATATGTTTGTAATTTTAAGCAAAAAATTACATGTAAGTTATTATCGAACTATAGATTATTCTGAGTATAGTGCTTAAAAATTGAAATAACACTAAATTCACGATTTATTGTTACAATAGACCCGCCCCTAGACAAAGCCTAGAGAACCTGTATGATAAATCCGCCTCTACCCGAAGGAAAACCGGAGAAAAACCCGGGCCAGGATGGGGCTACAGAATTTATGTACACAAACGTGCCAATGTTGAGTACACATAAAACTAAATTAATATGAGCCATAAGACAACACAATCATGCAAGAAAATAGTTTTTGAAATTGTTATAAGTTGTTTAAAAAGTACTACAGCAATGGCGTGATAAAGCACAAGACGAATTTAACTTTTGTTAAAATCAATAAATTCTTTTACAGTGTAGAAGCACTGGTGCAGGAGGTAGTTTTTAACCGCGGATTTGAAGATATTCAATTTCATAATATCTTTTATATTCTTGGGCAGGGAATTATATAGAACGATTCCCGAATGGTATGGTCCCTTTTGGCAAAGAGTGGTTGACACTCTAGGGCGATGATTGACAGAAAATTAATTCTTCCAAACGCCTAAAATTTGTATACGTGTAAGCAAATTCATGGATACTGATGTTAGGTGTTAAAACACACCGGCCACATGAGCAATACATAAACTAGTTAATATTTGGATGAAAACTTTATCTCTTGACAAATAAATTTAATTTTGAAAATCAGTTACGTTCTGAATTTTTTTAATGGATAATTTTTGGTGAAGAACTTTTAGTAAGTTTTAGTTAAGAAAAACCTATGTTAATTTTTTAAATATTTTTTTTCAGAGGTCAGCTGACATGCTTATAGATGTTTAATTCTTTTTTTCATGAATTTCCACCAGTTCGCTAGATCCTAATCTGCGTGGGAATAGAAGTTAATGGCTGATCATATTGTTTATGAATGGAGTCAAGCAAGTTCCCAGTTATGATACTTCATAAATAACTCTTTTTTTTGTTACAAATAAGATTGTTGTTACTAATTACTACTTTTTATAAAACTAACATAATCAAAGAAGATTGAAAGTAATAAATTGCAATGATGTTAAAAATGTTATGGAATGGTTAATATAATTTATTTAGAGGACGATTTTTAAATAAATTTTTAATTCATTGAGGAATTACAAAGGTAGTTTGTGACATGGGAAATTGACTTCAGGGTGGGGTTTTGTAGGATTGTAGTACCCTATAAAGATCATTGAATGTCAAAATAAATAAGCGCAATAGCCATCCATTTTTGAGAAAAATGCTTTCAAAGTTTTCATTTCAAGGTACACTTTGAATAAATATATACTATTCATCTGTCATAAGTCTTGAATTATTTTTTTAAATTTTATTATATAAGGGATGTAAATTGTTGTAGAATTTGTATATATTGAACATTTAATCTTCACTTTCAACATCGCAGTAGCACTATCAGTGGCATGCTTGCTCGTGAAGCACTTTGCTGGGGATCTGTTCTCCTTTGGGCTGTTTTTTTGTAAAAGTATTTGTAATAAAATTAACAATGTCACAAAAAATAATTACAATAGAGTATTAGTCAATTTCCCAAGTTGCGACCTCCCCTTGTTAGTCTAGTATTATTCATTTTGAATTTATGTACAGACTATGCCAAGCGGACACTGTCTGCGTCAGAGCTGACAGCTTGAAAATTTGTAAAATCTAAAATTTGTTTAATTAATGTAAAAACTAATAGTAGTTGTACGTTTTTGTAAAATTTGATAATGTCTGGTCTTCAAGTGTCAAAAAAGCTATTGTTTTCCACTTTCCTAATAGAAATAATATTTTTTTATTACAAGTAAATTTTAAAAATTAATCGCTCAGAAATTTTTTTTACAATTTTCCAAATAATTCAAGGTGAGAAAGGAATGTTAGGTTGACAGGGGTCAATTTTACAGTTTGTACAGTTTGTAAACTTGCTTTGTAATTGAATTTTTCATTTCTTATTCCATACAGATTATTGTCAAAAGTAGACTACAGTATTCTTCTCAAGTATTTAAGGTAGGATATAGTGACTACCTTGCTCAAATATTGTCTATTAAAGATAAATTAAAATCACTTAAATCCTCTTCAAGCATTCTAAATTGTTTACTGACAAATGTATTTTTTCAATATTATTTTAATAACACTAATGTAGTCTTCTCATTAAATACAAGTTACTTAAAATAAACAATTGCCATAAGATATCCCGAGAGATAATATAAACGACAAAAATAAATGTGGTTTATATTATGTTTCAAAAATCTACCAATCACCCGAATTTCATTATTCTTTCCGTAAATATTGACTTTTCTTTGAAAAGTGGTTTATGTTTAAAAGTTATGGAAAATGACTGACATACACTAAAATATAATGTTTACAACAGGACTAAAACCATGTGGAATACTGTTAAAAATTATGTATCCTCTTCGAAAATCGCAAAGAAATCATGTCTCTGTTAGATGATGGGATCATCTTATTAATAAATTCTTAATAAAAAAGTAGTCAAAAAGCATCAAATATCAAATCCAAAGGAATGTTAAAGTATTTATTCATTTTAATGAAAAAGTTAATATGAATTTCAATTTCCCAATAAAAATTGTTTCTTATCATTCATAATAGTTTATTTCTATCAGTGGGCAACCTTGGCTTGTGTACATTATCTCACAGCCTCATGCTTCCCAGGTTTTTCTCTATTATTCCTTCAGTTAAAGCTAGAGTTATTTATTGGCAGGATACTTTTACTATTATTAATCTCGAATTGAAACTGATTATAATAGCTATAATTTATTTTGGAAATAGTAACAACTCGTATTTGTTAAATAAATTCTTCAAGAAATATTAAATTGGATAATATTTGGAATTGATTGATGGTTCCTTGCTCATTTCTGGAAAGTAAATTGGTTAACTGCTCCCCCCCCCCCCCNTGTTTTATTTATTTATATTTTATTGTAAATCTACAATTCATTAAATAAACAATCTAATTCTAATTCATTAAATAAACAATAATAAAGGGTGCTATTTCTATGTCTAATGTTCATTTTTGCAATATGCAATCAAAATTTGCAATTTTAAGCTGTTCAAATCATTATATTTCAAATTTAAAAAATTAATTTTAAATATTTCAAGCTCTTGAAGAATTTTTCAAAATTCTCAGGAAAGTTTGTGCAATGAATGTTTATTTGACCTATGTAGTTTTTGCAAATTTTGATCAATTTTGTATTAGCTGCAATATAATATGAAACTTTGTTATATTAAATAATTTGAATTGTTTTAGAATAATCTTTCAAAAATATTTCCTTTAATTTCTCAAAATTGGAATATGATGTTTTAATAAAAAAAATAGTATTCAAGAATCTCTTTTGAATAAAGTACCTAATTTGAAGATGGTATGAGAATGGGTATGTATTGAAATAAATAATTATTTATTGCAAAGAACAGTAAATTTATTGATTTGAAACTGTTTAAAGCAGTTTTGCATTTACTTTGCGTCCTGTATACAAATCACACATCTGTGTTTTAGAAATACATTTTCACAAAATTTTAGTTATGTTTTAGTTCATATTAGTTTTTATAAAAAAATAAAATACATGTTTGGAATGTGAAAAGATAAATTTGATGAAAGTGTGTACCTAAAACAGATATGCACATAGGTTCTACTCTTTTCAAAGTCATAAGGTTTTTTTATTGTTATTTCCCTTTTGAGAGTTTTGTCTTCAATGCTTTTCTGAGGGACATAACTCTCCATCATAGAAATAACCAGACAATCTTAAAAAAGTTAATTTTGAAATTCTATAAAAAATATTATATAGGATACTTTGTTAATGTTACCACAAGCTCATTTTTCCTTGAGTCTTAAAATGAAATGAAGGAAATCAAAACATCAATAAAAGAACCATAGTTCTGTAAATATGAACATTACAATTTACTCAGGTTTTGTCTCTCATTTTTCAGAAGTGTAGATTGAAATGAGTTGAAATGTCTTGTTTATTTTTGCACAGAGTAGTAAACAGTTTTACACACTGAACCAAATTTTGAACACAATGAATATTACACAAACTTAATCTTCACCATAGAAGTGTAAGTTAAATTTTATTATTATAATCATGCTTTACATTTTGAGATGAAGATTTAGTTTTCAACAGCACAGAGAAATTGCAAAAAAAAAAAAAAAGAATTTAAGAATGTAGAAAGAATGAAATTAATAATTTTGAAGAGTATTTTCTGATAAATAAGAGACTGTCCACATCATTTAAAAATACATTTATCTACAAAGTTCATTCTATGTTTTCTTATTGTGTAGTAACTTTCATCTTCAGAAATATTTTCTACCACAGGTTAATTTATATATTGAAATAAATATGTTTTAATAAATGATGTGCCCTCTCTTGACTTTGAATTCTTATTTCTTTATATGTATTATATTTTTGATAATTTTATGAAGAGTTTCAGATTGAAACTAAAATCCATGCAACTAAAAACTTTTCACAACCCCTTTGTGTATTAAGCTAGCTCATAACCCCGTCTCATCTTATAAAAAATGATTCATATGAATACTTTATTCAGTAATATTCAAATTCATCACTTCCAGACAACATTTGAAAGTGATGTGCAATGTTATAAATGTTTGCAATAAGTGAAATGTTTGTTTTTTGTGAATGTAAAAATGTGTTTTCTCATAAAGAGGACTGTGCTCACAGTTGATACATTTATGTATCATACTCAGAATAATCTACATATACTCAGAATAATCTATAGTTCGATAATAATTTGTACATGTAAATTTTTTGCGTTAAATTACAAACATATTGACATTCTATTAGTATTATAATTCATAGCTAACTTTTTGTCTTATCTAGGAACTTTTGCTGAAATTTTTGAATCCGCCTGTGCCTTAGGACTCTTGATCAGAATTAATGGGATGATCCCTTGCTTGCTTCCGGAGAGTAAATTAGTTTATTGTCCTCCACGTTGTCATACGCAGTTTGTACTGCTTTTTTGACAATAAGTTTATTATTGTGTTTTGAAGTGTTCTTTTAAACAGTGTTGAAGCTCTACTATTCCTTGGAAAGAGTATACAATTTATTGGTTGTTCATTATAAGTTTCAGATTATATTACATTACTATATTTGTGGTATGAAATCTTGCAGAGTATTATATTTGTCTATACTACAGCATTTACAACTGTTCTTTCCTGTCGCATTTTATGCCTATATTCCTAGAGCTTTGCGAAAGATAACCTTCTTGATATTAATATGATGCATTGGTGATGCATGAGGAGGGCTCTAATGACCTTGACATTGGCGAGACCTAAAGCCCCCCCCACCGAAAGGAAGAATGAGATTCTACAATGTACTACTTTTTGGGGGGAGAGGTACAAGATTACTAATTACATTTCATAATTGTGTTCAAGAATGCTTCTTTAAGAGCATAAAAATAATAAACAACATCAGCATTTAACCAGAAGTTTAAAATTGTGGATGAGAGGCTTCACATTATTCTGCTGAAGAAAGGTAGAGATGTTTGCATTAAAATGTGTCATTGCCAAAAAGTACCATTTTGCAATTTGATGTTAAGTATGAGATGATGTTCACATACAATAAAAAGAGGATAGAACCTAGAATTGAACCTAGGGAAACTTATCAAGTAATGGCTTCATTTTTGATAGATGATGCTGAAGTACATTATTTTTAGAATAGAAAATTTCAACCAGTTGATACCTTTTAAAAGTAGCCATGGATGTGCAAGTCTATGAATGCCACACAAATGTAATTTTAAAAGGAGAATTTCGTGATCGAGTGCTGAGGATAATCAAGAAAATTATTCTGAGGATTTTCTCCACAGTAAAGACATGAGGTACCATCGTTCAAGAAAGAAAATATGATGCTGTCAGTGGAAAAGGATTTCCTTAAACCATATTGATGATCAGAGAGGATACTTTGTGATAAGAAAACTAGATGATGCTCTTGGAATTATTTTTCCAGGATTTTTGAGGAAGTGGGTAATATAGAAAAAGGTCAATAGTTTCCAATGTAGTATTTTTACTACTTTGTATAGAGGTTTCACTTTAACTTTTTTAAATATTTAAGGAAATACTCTTTCTGATAAGATATATGGAAAATATTTATGAATGGATTTAATATAACGAGAGAGGAAGATTTAACAAGAAATTTGAGAGTATAACTTATCCCAGTTAATAATTAGTTTTTTAATAAGCTGACGATTCTCAAAATTTACCACAATATATTTTAAGCTATAAACTAGGCAGCACCCATGTTTCAACAATTGTTTTTATCAACATATGGCAAGCTGTAGATACCGAAACTATGCTATAAAATATCTTAGTTATACAAGTAGTATATTTTCATTTTAGGAACATTCAAAAAAATATTGCAAATGATTCCATTAACTTTTAGTATACAGGTGCAGTTTCAAAATTTTTGTACCTTTCAATTCTAGAGACTTAACATACTTTTCTGTGAATTGAAACATTGGTCATTCCAAAATTAATTTTTTCCAGGTAGGAACCATGACTAGGGACTATTCTAAACCTCTCTGAACACCTGATGAACATCCATTAAAATATGCTACTTTACTGTAAGTTGTAATTTACTATAAATAATTTACATACATACTATCAATAATTTTCATCAATAGAATACTTCACAAAAACTATGTTCATATACAGAGGGGTACAGAAATGACATAAAAAAAAAAAAAATGATACGATTGATTGCATTAAATAGGGTATAACTCTCAATCTATTTCTTGTGAATCTAATATTTGTTGTTCTGCACATTACTTTTACTCATGTCGTGATTAGGATAATTAGGAATGTGGGTAATTGGACTTTGGATAATTGTATTTCTACTGTACATGCAATATCCCCCATTTAAATCATTTTAAATAACTCAACCACTTCCACTACATCATTGACAATAGAATTTAAAATTTAATTTATGTTATGTTGGAAAATGTTGGAAAATTGATTTTAATAAAAGTTAAATTCATCTTGTACTTTATCACGCCATTGCTGTAGTACTTTTTAAATAACTTATAACAATTTCAAAAACTATTTTCTTGGACGATTGTGTTGGCTCATATTAATTTAGTTTTATGTGTACTCAACTTTGGCACGGTTGTGTACATTAATTCTGTAGCCCCATCCTGGCCCGGGTTTTTCTCCAATTTTCCTTCGGGCAGAGGCGGATTTCTTATACAGGTTCTCTAGGCTTTGTCTAGGGGAGTGTTTATTGTAACAATAAATCGTGAATTTAGTGTGTGTTTTTTTCAACACTTATGATTTTTAAACACTATACTCAGAATAATCTATAGTTCAATAATAACTTGTACATGTAATTTTTTGCGTAAAATTACAAACATATTGAAACTCTATTAGTATTATAACTCGCAGCTAACTTTTTGTCTTGTCTAGGAACTTATGCTGAATTTTTTTGAATCCGCCTCTGCCTTAGGGCCCTTGATCGGAATTGATGGGATGGTCCCTTGCTTGCTTCCGGAGAGTAAATTAGTTTATTGTCCTCCACGTGGTCATACGCAGTTTGTACTGTTTTTTGACAATAAATTTATTATTATTATTATTATTATTATTATTATTATTATTATTTAAAAAAATGAAAGTTGTTGGAAAGATCCATAGCTTATTCAGATTAGTTTCAATATCACAGTTGAATCATGATGAAATAAATATACTTATCAATTATTAATTAATGTCCTATCATCCATAATTAATTTCAAAATCTAAAATTCAAAGTTTATTCCAAGAAAAATATTTTTTTTAAATTATTAAAACAATATGAAATTAAAGCAGTTTATTTTCAACCATTAAAGGTCTATAAATTCGATTGTATTTAATATGTTCTATATTCAAATTTAAAAAGTCGTCTATTCGAAAGAATAATAATAAATTTATTGCCAAAAATCACGAAAAACTGCGTTTCTTCACGTTTCATATTATTCATGATTTGATAGGCAATGAAAATGTCTCATTGAAATAGCCTAATTAACACAACAATAACAATAACAATAACATTATTTGTCCTTTCTCTATTATCGAAGCAATTTCCTGTTACCCACCGTTACCAAAAATTAGTACTCTTTGAGTTTTCGGAAAGTTATTACTGCTCTCTACACGCCGCGCACGGTACTGTGTGATATAAATACTCTCTGCTTTTGTGCCAGCGACACAACAGCTGTCCCACTGTGTAAGTTTTACTGTGACCATTAACTTTGTTGTAGTACATTGACTTTATTATTATCGTATATACTTACTGTGTTCACACCAGTGTTGTTTGAAATAGTTTTAACTCACATAACAACAAGGATATGAACCCGGCTGAATAAAGGTTGACTTAAAATCGAACCTTGGATAATGACATTGAATTGTGTTCGAATTTTTTTGGATTAAGGTCTGCTTTTGTGTTTGCTGAGAATAATCTCATCGCAGAAGGTAAATTATTACATATGTTTAGTGTAGTTGTGTTTTTTAATTATTTTGTGATTATGTTGGTATCATTTAAAATCATTTTCAGTCGTCAGTGTTTACGCGATCTAGTACAATGAAATGCTATTCATTTTCAATCATCTACTTTTACTACGGCACAGAGGAGCATTGTTGTGGACCGGAGCAGATCTTTTGCTTCAGCCATATACTTTCGTTTCGAGTGGTAGATGTTCTATCTTGAATCGCTCTCTCCTTCCTCACGTACAAATTTTAGTGTGATGGTTTTAATCATTTAATTTGTATTTCAGATCGTTGTTTGCATTTTTGTTATTAGTTATTATATATTATAATTATCGCTCAGAAAAATTTAAAGTGATGTTATTGATAGAATCAAGAAACGTAAATGGAGACAAGGGCGCGAAATACGAAAAGTTGGTTTTTAAAAATTAACTTTCCATTGTTCTGCTTTAATTTTGTCTCATTATTGGTTTTACTTACCTTTTCTTTTTAGCATCGAATTGAATGTTTTATATAAATTACTAATTGAAAATTGAACCTGTGATATAATAATAATAATTGAACTGATTTTTGCAATCGAAAAATGATTTCTGAACAGAAGCGGGATTTCAAAAATTTGATTGGAGCGGGGAATAGCATTAAATAGTACATCTCATGATTGATCTTCAACTTGTATTAGCATGGTTATTATGTACCGACAAAATTTAATATAAATTATTTCACGCTTTCAAATTAATAATTACCAAGCGTTTGCGTACTATTTTTAGAACGTACTAACACCTTAATTTTTTAAAAATCTTTTTGAGTGCATTGTAAATATATATTAGCTTTCGTATTAAATTCAACAATAATTGTTTGATGTTTACTTTTATACGTTAGCGGAGCAATGATAGTGTAGTGTTCCTACACTTAGTTTTTTTAAAAAACTTGTACAATAAACGTTTGCGAGATACTAAGTACAATGGCGTGGGCTACTGTTTACAAAATAGAACATTATTGAAATTTGGTTTACAAATTGTTGGGAACCTTTTCTATGTTCAGTGTCGTTCTGTATTTATTCAATTCGAAAAAATAATTTCAATGTTGTGTTCGAACTTTCTTGATTTAATTTATGAAAGTTACAAACTTTTTCACATTCAAATTGAACAAGAATTGTAATTGAAGTTTTAGTTGGGAAGGGGCAACAGTCTCCCCCATATGCTTTTCTCCCAAATACCGCCCGTGGTTCGAAATATACGCGTTAAGCAAGATGTGAAAGTTCGGTATTGGCATGAGTTCACGAACACATGCCAATGTTGGGGGGGTCCAGATTCAAAGCGACCCCCCCTCCCAAAAAAATAATGAAATTCTTGCATGGGAAAAAAAGTGTGAAAAATTATTTTTTTGATTTTCGTGATTTAATACTTGTGGGGATTTAATACCCATGTGATGATCAGTATACGAATTACATAATCCCGTAAATACATGTGTGGTACGAGGGCCTATTTTTCGCATTGATTAGTAAAAAGATATTCTGACAGAATCGTACATTGCTTTGTTTTATGTTTTACACTAAATTTTCCATAACCTCAGGGCAGTGACGTAGCCAGGATTTTGTTGTGTGTGTGGGGGGTTAAATAAAATTATATCTTACAAAAGTTCGTATTTTTTAATGTTATATTAAAAACAACGCCAATCAATCATTGTTTCATGCATTATATCAACAATCCTTTTTATTACATAATTAACGGATACATTTTATTTATAGTCTAATTTTTTAAGGCTACGTTTTTGCCCAGTCTAAGCTCCGCCCGAAAAGTTCTTGGTTCCGCCACTGGGACAGACTGATGAGTATTGGTCGAATGGACGAACGTGGGGAAAAATAAGTAATATGAATAGGCCTTCAAACGATAGTTTTCTGCGGAATATGCTTAAATTAAAAAAATAACATTATTTAATTTTGTTTATAAAACATAATGTTGTCGAAATGAAGTATTTTATTTGATTCGGGACAGTGTTGGTGAAGGACATATTCGTGAACATAAACGAACAATTATTTTCGAAATTCTTTTATTGTATATTTGAAATTCTCCATTGTATATTTGAGAAGATATCTGTGATACATATTTGTGTACGTGAAATAAAATTTAGAGCTTTAAGATGACATTTTAGCAATGATTTTTTGTGGGGCTTTAGGGCTCGTCAAGGTCATTGGAGCCCTTATTTTAGCAATGTATCTAAGTAAACTATTCGTTAGTATTTTATCAATTCACACATTCAAAATATCTAGAACTGTACCGTGTAAGCTGAGACCTCTCAGTCTCTCTTGGTTCTTAAATAATGTTTCATGAGATTTCCTCACTCGCCACTGTTACCGGTAGCTTCGAGAAGAAATGTTGGGAGAGCTACATGCTATTGAGTAATTTTCTAAAAAGATGGGGTACTAACTCTCGTATCGATGTCGTTTTTTCAATATATCTTTCCGTTCTAAAAGAGTTGGGTTTAAAACTGAGTTCAATTCTCAGATCATCTTTATTCGTTTCTCAGGACATTCGTTTCACATTTTCAATGTTGTTGTTGCCTTCAATATATTTTTTGGAAAGAACAGAGTAAATGGTACAGACTTCTGTTGTATCTTGGAATCTGTGAATCTTCGAATATTTGAATAGGTAATTATTGATTCATGAGCTGCAAAACAACTAAACAACAAACATTTTGAAATATCTTTCGCTGTTTATAACCTCTCATATTGACAGAGTTAGCCTAATTCTTATTTCTTTCCTTCCCTCCCCTCTTTTTCCCTCCTTCAGAGTTTCCTTCTTTCTTTTATTTTAATGTCACGAAACTGGAGATTGTCTCCCTGTGCATTTGCGAGATCGGTCGCAGGATAATTCATTTTATACATTTAAGATTTCATGTTATGGCGAAAAGACGTTTTCGAAATTTTTGGCTCACTAGTAAAACTATGAAAGCAATAGGACTTCATAGCTTTCAGACCCTACAAGTCCTCACAATTCTCGGACGCCACCGCGTCGTGGTGTTGGGGTTGTACGATACGGCACTGCTTTCAGAAATTAGAACTATACTGTATTATAATTTTAACCGTTATAAATATTTGGTTAAAAATGTGATATCGATGGAAATAATAACTTTGTAACGCAATTTTTATTGTCTTTTATCAATGGCATCTAACGATCATGTGATTATTATGACGGAGACATCGATGTAGATTTATAGTTTCTGTAAAGAGGACGATTTAATAGGATTTTATCGATTATAATATAATTAATAATAGGATTAATAGGATTTTATCTATTATAATATAATTATTAATAGGATTTTATCTGTTATAATATTATAGTATATTATAATTGAAAAATCTCATCGTCTATTGAGAGCAAGAGCTGTTAATAACAATATATATTCTGAGCAATTCAAAGCAGGCGTCCCGGGTTCGATTCCCGGTTCGTCGCAATTTTCACCTGATCGAAAGTTATATCTTCTTCATGTATAGGGTACACGGAAGAAATATGTACATAACGAAACTTAACACATAGGTACGTGTGAAACCTGTAATAAAGTGCCCACAGCATAGTGTGTCGTCTGGGTCACTTATCTCCTGTATGGGAATGTATCTCAAGTCTTCCGGGGTTTAGGCCTGTGTGTGGAAATGGTGTACAGTTGTGGAAGGCGAACGGGTGGTGTAGTGGTTAACACCCCTGCGATCAAAACATGCGTCCCGGGTTCGAACATTTTCCTTCGCGTTTGTCGGAAGCTTTCAGCACCATAGTGTCGACTCTGCAAACTCCTTCCACGAAGTATACAAAATTCACAATTATATAAAATTCAATAAAATAATTCTATACATGGCACAGACTTGCTGTTTTTGCAATCGATTCCTTTCATCCATACACTCATCCATAATTATGAAGATCATTATCAACAAATATTACGGGCATTTTGGAAAATTTTCGGGTTACAAAATGATTTTACAAAGTCGGCCTTTTAGCATTTGAAAAATCTCGCCGAATATTGAGAAATGGTTTGTTGTTGAATTTCGGTAGCAAATCCAATTCAATGAAATAAAAAACTCACCCCCAAGAGCTTAAAAGTTCAACCAAACTTTTTCTATATGTACTAGCGACTTGCGGTTTTCTGCAGTCGATTTCTTTCGTTCAAAGCGTCTCGAAAAGCTTTTCAAAATTTTCAAAAATCCACATGAATAATCCCACGCGTGCATTTTGGTAAATTTACGCGGCAAGAAATTGATGTAAAAAGTCGCCCTTTTTGCATTTGAAACATCTCTATTGACTATTGAGAAATGAACTAGTATTGAATTCTGTCAACAAATTTAGTTCACTGAAATAAATCAAAAAGTCTCCACCATGGGCCAACATGCCCAACCAAACGTTTTCTATGGCAATAGCATTTTTCTTGTATTATATTCCTAACTTCCAAATTGACGAGTCAAACTTTTCTAATTTTTCCAAAATGAAAAAAGAAAAAAAACTCGTCGTGGTATTTTGGGAAGTTTGCGGGTCAAGATATTGTTTTACAAAATCGGCTTTTTTTTAACTTGACACATCTTGTCAGCTATTGAAAAATAGATTAACATTGAATTTTAAAAAGAAATCCATTTTACTGGAATAAATGAAAAACCCACCGACAAGAGCTTTAATGCTGAAATAAAAGTTTTCCGTACGTACAAGCGATTTTCGGTTTTTTGCAATCGAATCCAGACGTCCTAATTAATAGTCAAACTTTTCAAATGATAAAAAAAAATCCCTTCCAGGATTTTAGAAAATTTCCATGACAAGATATTGTTTTATAAATTCGTCCTTGTATTCGAAACTTCTCTTCGGACATTGAGGACCGTCACATTGTGGGTTCGAAATAGAATCATAATATTTCTCTGTCATGATAAGTGTAATGACCCATGTATAATGATCGTATGTTATACTGTTTTACCATTTTTCTCATCCGTATGCGGTCTACCAGAAAGGGGGTAAGCATTCATTTAAGAAATAAGTACTGATTTTAATTGACTCGTAATGTTGTGTATTTTATCACTTGATTAATACAACGAAGTAAATGTGGAGAATACGCAATTCTCGTAATCAAATACGCGAATGCGCTGTTCTCCAAATGGGAAAATATGGTACCTACTAGATGGTTGAGCTCTGTTATATAAAAAGTGGAATGTAAAGAAACGATTTGTTACGATGGGTATGGGGGGGGGGGCGGTAATTACTTTCCTCGAACAGTTTTCTCCATAATTTGATGAATCAGGCAGGACAAAGCCGTTTTTAAATATTGATTAACGTCGAGTTTACGAAATTTTAAATTATGATTAGCATGTCTTATGACCGTGATTTCGAGCTAGCAATCTGTCGAATTTCATCAAAATTTGTTCTGTAAGCAAGTATTCCCAACACTCTTTCACATTTATACTTGTGTATATTAGTAAGGATTATTCTCTTAAAATATACACACAGAGAAACGACGGAAGTATTTAGGAAATAGTAACCCAACTATTAAGTTAATGAATCATACAATATAATTATTGTACTTCTTAAAAGGACACCTATAAAAATCCCGTTAGTAATATGTTATCTTTAATGAAAATAATAATTATGATTTTTGTACCATAACTAACAGGTTGAACTAACGCAAGACATATTTGCCACTTCGCTCCTTTTTTTGTCAAAAAAAAAAAAGAAGAAAATTGTTTGAGCGATCAAGATATTCCATATTTTGTTCACATATCATATTTTCTCACGGAAATTTAGGAAAGTTATAAGTGTGATGGGGGTGGACACGCATCCCTGAGTGCCAATGGGGTTGGTTAGAAGGTGGGATCTGAATTTTTTACACAAATGTATTGATTACGTCCAGTGGTACAAAATTAAATAATTTTTCTCACGAATCGGGGAAATATCCAATTTAAATAAAAGGGGCGAAAAGTTGAAAGGGGTTTCCGTGGGGTTACTCGCCTAGATGAGGAAACACCTAACCCATGTACCTTAGACAACCGCACACCATTCCGAGCAGGTTTGGAACATGAGTCACTGCCGGGCAGGTTTGGTTCTGACTCGCTCACCCCTCAAAGGAGGAGGGGGTGAAATGTAGGGGGTTGGACTTGGAATATAGATGATTTGTCATTCTCTGCTTGTAGAATGGACATTATCGGACCTGTAAACACGATACTAGCTATCCCGGACATCTGCAAGTGCTTGATTTTCGCGAAATATTCACCCCTTGACACTGTGTTCCGGCGCGAAAGGTATGGTATAGAAACCTCCCGATAAGGGAGTACCTACAGGACAAATGGGCATCGTCACCTTTAATTCCACTGACACATTTGAAAACTGACGTAATGGTGAGATAATGGAACGACGCCGCTAATTTCGCCTCGCAGTGTATTAGTGAAGAAGTAAGGATGGTGTTTTTGCCTACACGAACCTAACCATTATATTCTCTGCAAGTTTTTTGTTTCCAATTTCACATTAAAATTTATCTTGTTTTAACGATGCTTGATGAAGGATTTACGAGAGGAATTAACACGTTTCTCTTCCTATTGCTTCGGAGACATTCAATCCTTAAATTGTCAGCGTACATTTTTTTCTGAATACTTATTGTTGATTATTAAAACTTTACAACCATTGGACAAACTATTTTAATGAATGTAGCGAATGATACTGGAAGTAGGTGTGGATGGGGGAGCGCGTGCTGTTGCCACCCCAATAATGAAAGAATTTGACAATTTTTAACATTCTAAAAAATCGACGATTTCTCATATTTGTTCCATAAACTCTCTACTTTCGCCTTTTTAACCAATTTTCTTAATATTTTCATCGTACTGCTTTGATGTTAAAATTACGCGAATTTGTGCTTTATAATTTTTTATTAACAATTTTAATGACTCTGTTCTTCTTGAAGTGGTGTATCTGTAAATTTTGGGGTGAAAAGAATAGTGGTGTACCTCAGTGTAGTGTCATTTGATGAATAAAGTGTTTTACAAGGAGTGCTTTCAAAACATCAGTAATACAATATTTCCATATATTTAGTCAAAACTGCTTTGTTATTATTTTACTTAACTTATGTTAAATAATGGTAATTAAAGTAACTTTAATGAGAGTTTTGGGGGCTTAATTGAGATAGCTTAAAGGTTACCCCACTTTTTCCGCGAAGTAGTAACAGGTTTAGAAAGATAGAAATACACTTGTAGAGTTAAGTAAATAGTTGTTGGCGAACCCTAAAGCCTCAATAATAATAATAATTGTAGTAGTAGTAGTAGTAGTAGTAAATAGACACAAGAGTCTGATTCATTAGGTTCACTTTAACTATCAATCGTAACATCAAATTCATTTTTATCCTTCTTAACAATAAGCACTTCAATGATATATTTGGTAATATCGTCAGAAATGGAAAGAAAAGTCTGTTTCTATTACCTCTATCAATATTTGCATCGTCAGTCAATCTTGTGCTGTTAACTATGCGGCTACAAGAGAGTTATGATAATCATAACTATTCCATATAACAGATTTTGCTATGGAGAATGGAGATATGACTTAAAATTTGTTTCAAGTTACACTTTATTTTTTCACCGCGTCAGATGGTGAGGACAATAATGTATGATGGATTTTGCATATTCGTTGTTGTTTCTTCCTCTCGTTTTACGAAATGTTCCACCAAATGATTTATAATGAAAACTATTTAGCACATTTGTAATTAAAACAAAATATTACTTAACAAATATATTGTTTAACATTTGTATTGGGAAATTTAAATCTTTTTGTGAATTTTTGCTTATGAACCCTTAGCGACAACATGTTAGTGGAAAACTGTTCCCAAAAGGGACCCTACCCAACTTTAAAGATTTGTTTACATTAATTTCCAATAAAAGGAGAGAAATATTTTTTCCAAACACGTTTTGGTATATTTCAAACAGGTGACCGTATAAGAAGCTCAGATTTTAACACGCCATATTTTTTTGAATACTTGGATTATCTAAAAAATTGATCTGGGGGCCGATCAACCATGGATATACGGAATGAGAGTCGTTTTTGTGAGCTGGATTGCTTCTATCTGAACCGTCGTGAATCTTGATTGCTGATAAAATCATCAATAAGTTTTAATGGGTCAATGTGAGAAGGAAATTTTTGAGATATTATTCGTGAGTATTGGAGACGAATGAAATGATTCCAACATCTCCATTCGTATTGACGATGTTTTGGGACAAAGTTTCCAACTTCAGCGATGGTTACCCGTGTCCTTATTTTTGCTACCTCAGTCTTGGTGTTATTCAACATGGTAGGTATATAGCGATCGATGCTGTAGTTCATGTCAGACTCACACGAAATAGTCTGTTTAATCAGTATTATTAAAAGATACTGTTCTTGCCCAGTATGTATTTTACTTTGGTTTTATGTTTTCTTTAGTCATCGATACACACACACACACTGCCCCACAAGTTTAGTGGCGGAGTAATTTCTTCGCTCCATAACTTCTATGTTTTAAAATGTATCAGAGTGAAATTATGTCCGAGGAAGCTCCTATGTTTTATCAAGACTGTCCCTTATCGAGAGCTGTCTGTGTCGCTCCCATCGCGCTGGGACACCCTTAAAGTGAAGAGAGACGCAATTTTCATGAAATCGATAAAAAAATATCACTTTTTAGAGGGAGACCTAGCCTCACGTATACAGGCTCAATAATATTCACTCCAGAAGGTGAGATTAAAAAAGACCCAGCCCCACTCCCTATCCCTCCCACTCGCTGCAAAGTGTATTTCAAATGTTCCAAAACTATTCCGGATTGCGTGAGCTTGTCCAAGGAACGTGGTTTACGTGTTTTGTCATCAATGGAAGAAACCCTCTGCGAGTCACTCCCTTCAACATTTCATCCCTTCTGGAAAATTGAGATATTCTCACGTCTAAATCGATTGATTCGTGATGAAAAGCGTTGCATTCACTGTCATTAGATATAAGCGGAAAACTATTGGAGCGACTAACTTGAACTTTTGTGTGCTAACACATCAAGCAACTCCCTATCTGACTCAGTAAAACATTTCCTCGCGGTCACTAAGGAGAGTAATAAGGGGAACGGGATTGGGCACCTCATTGGATTTTCTTTCAGTTTATATTTACGAATGATATGTACGAAATTCTAGATATCTTACATTTGCGGCACATTATTTTCAATTTAGATGCGTTTGACAAAACATAGTAGTTAGAAATGCAATAGTTAGAGTTAGAGTGTCCAAAACTTTTGACTTTTTCTGTGTGTGTAAAAGGTATTTATTTCTTCAACTTTGGGCATATTATTCGAGAAAAAGGAATGGTTTGAAAAACTAATAAAACTAATTTTTATTTCAGGGTACTGAACTGGCGCTATGGCTCCTGTAAACAAGTGTTCCCTGCAATGGGATGAATATCAAAACACGTTAGTAACAGTTTTCGAGAAATTACTGGACAGGGGAGCATTAGTAGATTGCACAATATCAGCTGAAGGACAGTCCTTACTTGTGCACAAGGCAGTAATGACAGCGTGTAGTCAGTATTTTGAGGTAAGTCTTTTTTAAATTCTAGTTTTTTCTTAAGCCCGATTCGCAAAAGATGGGCAATTAGAACTCATCGGGATCGTTGCAGTAGGAATCTATGCGGCCGTTCACACACGACGTCCTGTGCTGTGCAAGTCACGATAATTGCTCGTGCCTTGAACGTTGCATCACTGACTTTCATAATATTAAAATCAAGGAAAAATAAAGAGAGGGAGGGGTATTGGTTCTGCTCTGCTCCACAAGCAACAGCCTTTGCACGGTCCGGAAGATGGAAACCATAACCAACGTACTAATAATATATGACTATGTGAAACCCAATGCTCGACTAAGGTTTTGACTTGACAGTGCCTTCTTTGCACATCTTTTGTGAATCGGGTTTTAATGGTGTGATAGAGAAGACAAAAATAAGATAGCGAATTCAAATAATAAACGGCATCTCTAATTTTCTCTTATATGTTGTACTAACTGAGCAACCGTTTGCTAGCGTGAAGGTTACGATTTGCGAAGGCCATTGATGAATGTAAGAGAAAACCTAAACCGAATTTCAAATATATCACCGCGCGGTGCTCTTAGATCCACCTCAGTTTCCGCATGCAATAAAAATATGTCAATATCTAAACCCCCAAAGCAGAACATCGAGCGACGATGCGACATTGACGCGGAACGAAAATGAGGGCTACAGAAAGATATCGTAAAAGTGTTGCTCTGGATGACTGAGAAGTAAAGTTTTGCAAAAGTTAGTGATAATGCTCTGAATTTTACGTATTTGTTCAAACTGACAGTGGCTGATCTTCAACAGGAGTATTCTATTGGTATTAAACCACTGAAATTTGTGATTAGTACCCCAGTGTCAGAAGTTATTTGTGAAAGCTGGGGTTGTGTTATTTCAAATGTAATGAATAAACGCCCTACTGCCAGCGATTTTTCATATGAAGAGATTCGCACTACTGATATGTTGGCTTACATAATGATTAATGGACTACAAAGGTGGTTACAAAGGAAACATAAAATTTTTTAAACTGGCTCTGTAAGAAATATGGGACTCAGTACTTACAACCACTTCAAACCAATCTCAAAAAATAAATTAATGTCCGAAACAGTAATATCTAAAGTTATAAGGAAAACCCAAGAAGATTTGAATGTACTTGCCATGTTTCAAAGTGTAAGAAAATATAAAGCAATATTAATGGTTAAAGATTAAGGAAGTTTAAAGGCATGTCTATAGTTTTATGAAGTATTTTATTGGCACTAAAGTATTTACTAAGCTAAATAAAAACAATGAATTGATCATGTGTTAATTACTTATTTATTCACCTATGAAACCTCTAATTTATTACTATTCTATTATAATTTACTACTAAAGTGCCCGCACTCGCAGAAAGTTTTTCGTTTTAGCAGCAACCGTTTCAGAAAAATAAAAAAATATTCTGCTTTGGGGACTGAATTTCAGAAAAAATTCTTGAAGGTGCTCTTACCCTGGTGAACGCGTTTCCTGAATTTCGAAGGGTCTGCGCTCTTGGCTATTTTGTAGGCTTTCTGCGCTCCGCGAATGTTAGTAAGAAACGCTTAAAAATTAATTTTACAAAATGGAAATTGAAATTCGAAAAAATGACTTATCTTCTTGTACCCCTTCTAAAGAAAATTATGCAAATTTTCTAAGCTTTTGACCTGGACCGTCTTTGCGCCACGCGGCGGAAACAGACCCGCAGGTAAAATAACTCTACTTTATATGTGTGTATACTAGATTCCTTGATATAGAAACCATAATTTCCAAAATATAAGAGTTTTTAAACATACTAATGCGTGTAGACCGGTATTTTATTTATATAAGTGTACGTTGCCAATTCGACGTTAACAATGTAATAGTTTGCTCGAAACATATCAAGATCGTTTCTAAAGTAGTATGTACTGTCTTATTCATTTTGTTAATATCCTTGCTCACGAAGATTGGGTTCTTAAACATACATACTTACTAGATGTACGTGCATGCAATAATTACCGAATTTTGATACAAATATATTTGTAATTTATTTTATAGCTTTAAAAATTATGTTGAATCATATAATTCGTTGTCCAATATATTTTCCCCTTCGCATATATATTTTTTTGAATGTGAATACAAAAATGCAATTGTTACTTGTATTCATGAACAATGGATTTGTTTATAAATGTACCCGAAGAAGAAGCGAAATGTACCGTGGCGATTTTCTTGTTCTTTTATAAACGTAAACTCAACATAAGAAAAAATAAACATCGCAATATGAATAGTTCGAAAACAAGATGGAATATGTTCTCCCCGTTGAAAGTAGGAATTCCAAGTTTTTGTTAGACTTGTACACAAAAAACTGAGTTCCGCGGCGACTTAACTCGCGTCAAGGTTTTTGAATTTTCGTATGTTTGATCCTACTTCTTGAATACCCATCGATATCGGTTGAAAATTTTTGTCATATCTATTGACGGACCATAAAAGAAAGCTGAAGTAAAAATCATAAAATGAGACCCACGCTTTCTTAAAAGCTTTTATGTAACGTCACCTGTTAGTTCGTTTGTTTGGGCAAATTCTTGCAACTGCATTTTAAACCAGTTCCCCCAAACCGATCGAGCTGAAATTGTACAGATATGTGTGGTTCCATGACAAAAGATGATTATGATTCAATTTTACAAATACCTACCCCTTACAGGGTGAAATAGGGGTTTGTATTCATGAGTGTATATCCCACTATAACTCTAATATGCCTGGAATTATTTAAACCAAACTTGATAAACAGACTGACTATCTGACAACAAACACTTTTGAGATAAGACAACCCAGGCGCTCCTAGGGACGGGGTGGGAAGGGGCTGATAAGTAAAAAAACATATATTCGATCGGAAACTATAGCGTTCGGTTCCATCGAGATGAAGAGAGACGCTTCCAATGTTGCATAAGTTTGCAATCAGTCTACATAGGAGATATGGCCTTAGCACCCTTGGACAAGGGGGTTGGAATGTGGTGGCATGTAAAAATAAATAAGGATGGCCAAAAGTGATGTTAAATACATCAGTTTTAGGACCTCTGAAGAGAATACGCTCTTAATGCAACTTGAACCAACAATCACCCCCTCCATGGGGAATGAACACCCTTTGAGGAGGGGTGCATAGGGGGTGAAATGTAAAAATAATTGCAAATGACCGATATTAGTGTTGAATCATGGTTTTCGGGATCTATGAAACTGGTAGTGATATTCCTGATAATGCATAAGTTCATGATCAGCCCTTATACACCCATAGCACCTCTTGCGAAGGGGAATGCCATGTTAAAATTATCCAAAATGATATCAGTGACTAGTTTTTGGCATCGTTGAACTAGTATAGTGACTTCCTCATTAACATGTGAATTTATATTCATTCCTTATGGGAAATAAAACAACAATAGCCCATCTAGGGTAAGAGGTGGGAATGGGGTGGCACGAATGAGGTGGCGTTATCAGAAATGTATCGATTAAGACATACAAACTAAAAAGCCAAAAATAAAATAATAAATAAAAACCTTTTTAAAAACAGGCTTTTATTTAAGCCAAATACTAAAATGAGTTAAATAAGTATAGGTGTTTATTAAGGTAATGCAATGCCATACCTTACATTTTCTCATTAGTAGATCCTAATAAAAATAAACATACTTACTATATTTATCACTGAAAATGATTTCATACATCTTTCCTTAAAAAGGTGGGAAGTGGCTGCTCCAACACCCCCTCCCCCTCCTCCAATCGCCACCATTGTCTACTTATGTGAACTTTATACGTAGTAATTTCTCTTTTTGAACAACAAGTGAGCATAATTTCTTCAAGAAAGTCTTACACTCCACGATGATGAACTTGTACTTAAATGGCATCAGATGAATCTACATTCATTTTATTGACCCCTGGGGGAGATGTGAAGGCAAATTGGACTATACAACATTTTATACATCATTTTCCTTATGATAACGATTAGGAAGAAATATATGCATAGTAATTTTTCTCTTATTTCAAACAAGAAGTATGCAAAATTGCATCGGAGTATTAAAATTCTACTTTAAGATGTGGAAAAAATCGGCAGCAGTATTTTAATATATCATGTGGACAGTAATCTTACTCTTGCTTTGAAGATCCAGTGTGCAAAGTATCAGCCAACTCAGAATAAAATGGTAGATTTGAATACAAGACAATACACAATGGGAATCTTTTATATACATATAAATAGTAAACACTGACATTACTTCTTTGCCAGATAATTAAAAATTTGAATCGAATACAGAAAAAAATATAATGTAAGAAGGCTCAGATATGTAATGAGACTTACCTCGAAAACAGCATCAATATTAAATAGTTTTTACAGTTAACAATTGCAATACTGTGATAAATTTCTTAGTAATAAATAACTCTTTACAAATTACAAAGCTTAATGAAGATGTATAATATACTAATTAGAAAAGAAGCATAATCTTATACGAGTTACAACATAATGCGACAAGAAACAAAACACAAGAAAAGTAAAACTGCGACCACATTAGCGTTTGATGTTGTTATGATGTCATCTAGCATTTACGTCCCGAGAAAAGCACCAGCTGTACTGACAGAGTTTTTGAGCTTGTTCATATTTTGTTGGTACCATAATAGAATTCAAATTACACATTAATTCTCTGCCGGATATGTAACAAGTGCCGACGCGCATTTGTGATGATTTAAAAAATATTTTATTGCAAAAACAAGCTAATACACTCAATATAGTGGTGAGGTCAGGGAGGTCCAAACACATTGATAAAACATAGTTTTATTAGGCCATGATCATATTAACAGGATGTACACTTAGCTGGAATGTCCATAATTTAGAAAATATTTTCATGAATTAACTGTATTTCGAAGACAAATGACATCACCCACGATTAGGTGTGACATATTTGACAATATATTATTGTCAGAAGAATCATGAGCTTATAATGTTTTGAATACTAATAGTTTTTGAACAAATTTGATTGATAAATAGATCATAGGGTATTGATAGTTTTAATGTTCTAATTTTTCCTTCCCCTTGAGGAAATTTTATGAATTTTACTGCATGCAGGCTTCATCATGATTGTTAAAACTGCTATGATCTTTTTGTTAAGAAGTATAATTGGAAGTTGAATGGAGAATTTTTCATGAGTGGAAATTGAGTGGAGATTTTCAACGTAGAATTGAAAAAGTTTTGTAAGTTAAACAAAAGGGTTCAACTCCAGAATTTTGACGAAAATTTGTGTTTTGACAGACAAATACACTTCCATCCCTCTGATCGTTCACAGCAAAGAAGATAAAATTGCTGAAGCATATTATTTGTATCTCATGTTTAATTACTTTCTTTTTGTTATCATCAACAATAAATAAATTTATTGTCAAAAAAGTGCATGACCACATGGAGGAAAATAAACTAATTTACTCTGTGGAAGCAAGCAAGGTCCATCCCATCAAGTCTGAACTAGGTCCCTAAGGCAGAGGTGGATTGAAAATTTCAGCACTTTACTCCTCAGATGAGAATAAAAATAATTCGCTATGTGTTATAATGTTAACAGAATGCCAACAAATTTGTATTTAATAAAACTTAAAAAAGTTATTTCACAAGTATGTAATATTATCAAACTATGGATTATTCGGAAAATATTGTTTATAAATCATAGCTATTAAAATAACTCTGAATTCAAGATAAATAATTTCAATAGACCGCTACCCCTAGGCAAGAGCCTAGAGTATAGAAAATCTGCCTCTACCAGAAGGAGAACCAGAGAAGAACCTGGGCCTACAGAGACTACAGAGTTTTGCAATAACAGTTGGTGAATTGATTTATATATAATAGTACATAATAGTATACTTTTTTTTATAATTTGTCATAACACCGGGCAAAATAATAGGTATCAGGTGTGGCACATACACTCTTTTGGGTACTATCCATGGTACCTGGAGGCTTTTTCTTAAAATCACAAGTGGCATTTCAAACATTCTCCATATAGTAGTTATTGGGCACTTGCAACGGTTCCTTAAATTTGGATAAAATATTATATTCTTTAAAGCATCATGAGTTGCAACATCTGCAACATCAAACAAATAATTTAATATGATTTTTCTCAATTTTTGTTTATCAATTATGCAGTTTGATTAGTTTTTTGTGTCTTGTGTAAAACATGTTTTTGACACTTAGAAAGTTTTCAATTTACTGTTTCATCTGTAATTTTCATGAGACCAATCTCAAGAGTGTCTTTGACATCACCGAACTATTTTCATTCTTATCTTAGGAGTGTGTTTTAATGTTAATTCTGCTTCTGCCTTAGGGTCCTCGATCGGAATTGATAGGATGGTCCCTTTCTTGCTTATTACTATCTTGAGTAAATTAGTTTATTGTCCTCAATGTGGTCATTTGCAGGTTGTACTGCTTTTTTGACTATAAATTTATTTATTTATTTATTTTTATTAAAAATAATTACAAGGGCATATGAATATTTTCCAAGCATATGAATCATCATTATGTCTTGCCTGTGGCAATTCAATCCTTATCTATGTTTCTCATCTTGAACAAAACTTATCCTTAATCATTTCTATTTTTTAAACATTCTAGACTCTCTTGAGCCATCATGCTGATAATCACCCGGTATTGATTTTGAAGGATGTTAAATTCACCCAATTGAAAGCGATGGTGGAATACATGTATCGTGGTGAAGTAATAGTGTCCAAGGACAAAATGGAATCTCTGCTTGCGGTTGCCGAGACTCTTCAGATCAAAGGACTCTCGGTTGGCAATGAAGATGAGGGCATTATCAGAGCTAGGAGTGGACCCTTTAATTTTGTGGAAGTCAAGGAGCAGTCTTTTTCTGAAGAACTTCCATTCAATAATCCACATGAATCTCAGCAGTCTCTTACAACATCTGCACAAGGTTTTGGAATTGGTCAGGTAAAGAGTGAAGGAAATGTTGGAAGACTCGGTAGTATTATTGTTTAGTTATGCTAGTATAGTAATAATTTTAATTGGTTTTAAAGTACATTTAGTAGTTATCAGATTTTACTTTCTCACATAAGTAGTATACAAAAGTATTGTAATCGCAAAAAAATTTCATTGTGAGATTTTGATGGAATATATGATTTGTGTGTCCCCGATATGGGAAATATATTATTGTTTCGTGTTGCAGGACATTATTAAGAGCGAAAATAATGAAAAGTCTGTTCTTCGATGGAGTGGACATGGTAAAACTTTATTGAATGTTTTTGAAAGACTTCTTGAAAGTGAATTGCTGGTAGATTGTACTTTAGCTGCTGGAGGCCATTATGTCAAAGCCCACAAAGCTATTTTATCTGCATGCAGTCCATACTTTGAGGTATGTGAGTGTGACAAGTAGTAGTATTTGTCATTTTTTCTGGTATTTAAAATAATATGTTAGCAAAATGAATTTGCTGGATCAATAGTAGTAATGCCTTGAGCCCCATTACTTTAAGAAGTTAACTTACACATTATGGAGATGTGTCTCCTTATCTGACAATCCTAAATAAGTTGTGTAGTAAGTATTTTTTTTATTAGTGAAGTACATGTGTGTAAAATTAAGTAGTATGGTACATTATTTTAACTTTGTGTTAATGATTATGTATATTTTGAATGGCAAATATAAATATAAATTTATTGTCAAAAAAGCAGTACAAACTGTGTATGACCACATGGAGGACAATAAACTAATTTACACTCCAGAAGCTAGCCAGGGATCATCCCATCAATTCTGATCAAGGGCCCTAAGACAGAGGCGGATTGAAAAATTTCAGCAATCTCCTAGATAAGATAAAAAGTTAGCTAGGTGTTGTAATACTAATAGAATATCATCAAGTATGTAATTTAACACCAACAATTTATTTCACATGTACGAATTATTATCAAACCATAAATTATTCTAAATATAGTGTTTATTAGTCCACTTAAGAATTGAAATAACATTAAATTCTCGATTTAATGTTTCAATAGACATGCCTCTGGACAAAAGCCTAGAGAACCTGAGTAAAAAAATCCGCCTCTACCCAAAGGAAAATCAGAGAAAACCCGGGCCAGGATGGGGCTACAGAATTAATGTACACAATCGTGCCAAAGTTGAGTAAACATAAAACTAAATTAATATGAATCATAAGACACAACACAATCATGCAATAGTTTTTGAAATTATTACAAGTTATTTTTAAAATACTACAGCAATTGCGTGATAAAGTACAAGATGGATTTAACTTTTATAAAATTCAATAAATTCTTTTACATTCTAAAAGCACTGGTGCAGGAGATAACTTTTAACTGCCGATTAGAAGAGATTCAATTTTATAATATCTTTTATAAGTTTTGGAAGGGAATTATATAGAATGATTCCTGAATGATATGGTCCTTTTTGGCAAAGAGTGGTTGACACTCTAGAACGATGAATATTATTCCTATTGCGAGAATTGTGTTTGTGAGCGAGACAGTGTTGTATGAAGCAAGGGCAAACAAAAGAGATGGAAATTATGATAAATGTGTTGAGAAGGTTTTCCGTGTTGAAATCTAACTTGTTGGTGTGTCCATATTAAAGGATTTATATATAAATGCAACTTTTTATTTGTGTGTAATCCCATTGGTGATATTTTTTTTTTAGTTTTAGGAGACTTAAACCATTCTGCTTTGTTTTTCTATTTTAAAATGATGGTGACAAATTTACAAATATCACAAATAACACACAATAAACACACATGTGTTGCCAATGTTGTGTGAATAGATAGGCAGTGTAAAAACAACTTTTTGTTTTTGTCCGTTCAAATTTATGTTTATAAATTGGTGACATATCAGTAATACTGGAGTAGTAGTTATGAAAGGTGGTAAATAAATTAGAATTGTTTTTCTTCTTTCATGTCTGCATTTGTCTTCTTTTTTTTATGTACCCTTAAAGTCATAAATGAGCATTACAAGTGGGAGTCTCTTATAAGTAGGTGTCTTATAACTGTTTTCCTGTGTATTTGTATAATTCTCGTTTCAGTTTTTGTTTCTTATTAGCACGTCTCATTTAATTTTATAAAAATTATGTGTCTGTATTAAAAATCTGAATAAATCCAGTTATAATGTTTGAAGCTCATTGATTCTTTTTATTGCTGTGCGACATACTTTTAAGCAAAATCTGTATTACTGTGTTTTTGCATTTTGTCTTTTTAAGAACTTAGTTTATTCCCCGCCCCCCTCATGGTCATATGCTGTTAGCAACAGCATTTTTGACAATTCAGTTTAGATACATTGCAATGAGCTCTTTTTAAATTTCCCTACTCTCCTTGTGCGACTTTAAAAATGTTATTCCTTCGTAGTAATCCAATTTAATGAGAATTATAATTGGTATTATTAATTGGTAAATTCAATAAGAGTTATAATTGGTAATTAAGTTGTATTGTTAAGTTTTAGTTTTAATTAAATTATTGTTTATAAGAAACATCTCTATTTTTCTTTTCCAATAGTTCATATTAAATCAGCATTCTGATAAGCATCCAATCATCATCTTCAAGGATGTGAAATTTCAACATCTACAAGTGCTTGTAGAATTTATGTATCGTGGTGAAGTGATTGTTTCACGAGATCAACTTCAAACACTTTGTGCAGTTGCTGAAAATCTTCAGATTAAGGGACTTATGAATTACAATAATACTAGTTCAGCTTATGGGCATCAATTTACTTCCATAACTCCTTCTAATACCTTCAACTTAGTGCCTTCATCTGAAAATTCAACTGATCAAAACTCAAGAGCAGATAATTCAGAATCAAAAGAAGTTCCTTCATCTCTTCCTATTGCAGTGGAAACAAAGGTGAGTAATTTAAGTTCAGACTTAAATCATTGGCTGTTAGTTCAACTGAATACTATCCAATGTGAATAAGGCTATAATATGCTTCTTCAAATTTTGAATGGCATATTCAGAAGGTTTTTACTTGTTTAGTTTATTTGAACAAGATTTATACAAAACATGTTCATAAATTCTGCAATATAAATTGATTTATATCATAATCATTCAACTAATCCTCTTTAAGTCCTCTTTAATATCTACTGAAAATGTTTTTCATTAATGTTGACATTTTACTAATATACGTGTGTTCTGTTTAAGTATCTTTTTTATTTTACCAAAATTATTTTTGGAAAAAGTATTTTTCAAAATCAGCATAGGACATACAAGTGCACATTGTGATCATAAGAACTTATGTTTTTATTCGCACTCTGGGAAACGTTTTATTCATTTTTGTCAACATGATGTTGTATCTAGTTACCATTTATAATTTATTATCAGTGGTACCATTTTATAATTTTTATCATTAGCATATATGATGAAGAAGTGAACATATACTCATGGACTCATTTCTGAGTGGAATCAATTTAGTATTCCTTTTTAATGTTAAAATAATTATTCGTATTATAGATTTCACTTGAATTTTTGTGTCAGTCCATACATTTCAGTCTCATTTTTTCTAAGTTTTTGCAGTCATAATGAAATTTGTGACAAAATTAAATAGTATGTGACATTTTAATTTCTGATTAGAATTTTATGTCAATGAAAATAAGGTTATTTATAAATTGATTTATTATAGTGTGTGTGTGTGTGTTTGTTTATGTGTGTGTGTGTATATATATA
>NNCF01129631.1:303575-329817 GCA_002313205.1 Laupala kohalensis
TATATACATATAAATAATATACATATAATATACATACACGCACATATGGGCTCTAATGACCTCGATGTTGACGAGCCCTTAAGCCCCATAAAAAAAATACACACACATATTTATTTATGTATTGACTGATTGAAATATAAAACTCTCCTTGATAAGGTGGCTTCATGGTGTAGGTGTTATTGGCCAGGCCTTGCTATCACAAGATCCATGGATCAAGTCCCATCAAGGGAAATTTATTTTTAATGCATTTTTGTGATGTGATGTGTCTGATTGTACTCTAGAAGTGTTATTTACATTATTTATGATGAATTGTTAACAATTTGTATATCATTTCAGATATGTCATTAACATACAAGCAATTAGTTCGGTCATCCAGATATTATTTTACATTATGAGAATGTATTCATGTAGCAGATTTTGCCTGGGGTTGCCACAGCATTGCACACCCTGACATAGTCATTCACTGTATTGCAGGATTTATTTATGTCTTGTAAATTTCTGAAATACCTTATCAGTATTGGACCTAACCTTTGTAGTCATCCTCTTTTTTTCTCTTTGTGGTGTGAAAAAGGTTCTGAGATAAAAAGGTCTTTTAGTTCTGGATTTTATTGATGCATAAATAAACAAACTAATAAAATTCTTTCTTATGTATTCATGGGAGTTTTTGTGTTGTTCCTGGAGGGTCGCTAACACATGATTTGTAGAAACTGGACATGAGAATGAATGTATAAATTTCAAAATTATAGAGCATGAATTTTATAAAAGACATCTCTTGTACCTTCCTTTTTTGATCCAGTAATGAATATTTGATGTCTTTGTTATTCCTAATGTTTTTAAAGTTTGATACTGAAAAGCAAGTGGGTAAGTTTCTTGAAATAAACACCTTTTTTTACAGTCTGTTAACAACATTGACGACAGTCAACAGTTTTCTCTCCGATGGAGAGATCATGGGAAAACATTAGTTTCTGTTCTTCAGAGATTACTGGCAAGTTGTGCATTTGTGGACTGTACTTTGTCTGCTGAAGGGCAGAATTTGAAAGTACACAAAGCTGTTTTGTCAGCTTGTAGCTCATATTTTGAGGTAAGATTTCTAAATATTTATTGGTTTCTTAAATTTTAGAAGTTAAAGTGTTGATTTACTTCAAAAAACTTAACAAAAAAACAGTTGCATTGTTTCAGAGAATTTTGAGGTATTGTCTTAGTATACTGAGGTGATATTGAAATATACTTTCGAGAATGAGTTATGAATTATCTTCATGTCACAAAATTTTACATGATATTAAATTGAAGTCCTGGATATTTATTTTGAAAAGCTTATTACTACCTACATACTTTGTCCATTTTGTATTATTGATGAATTTCAATGTGTACTCTTAGAACGTGCATGTTGAAGCTTTTTATGTTATGATGCTGTGACACAAAGTGAGGAACTTAATGTTTTATTATAATGATGAGTGTGTATGCTGTCAGATAAAAATAAGGTTTCTATGCTACACTACTGTATAATAATTATTGATTTGAGAACTGAGTTATAATTTTTTAGAAATTCTCTAACGTCACTCAATTTAACTTAAAATATTTCCATGAATTTCTCAATATTTTCCATATTATAGTAGCATTGATGATGGTAGATAAAGTCATCATGCTCATCTTATTACACCTTCAGATAAAATTATTTTGTAAATGAAACAGCTGTGAGAATTATGGTAGTCGTTGGATTGAAAGTATTGCCGCTTGGATTACGTTGCAATTATATAAAATATATATGTGATTTGTTTCAGTTATTTCAGTAAAATAATTGTATGTATTTTTCTTTCAGTTGTTGTTTTGTGATTATTCTGAGAAGCATCCAGTAATTATTATGAAAGATATTAAATTTGATTTACTCAAAGCAATTATTGAATACATGTATCATGGTGAAATTGTGACGTCAAAAGACCAAGTTGGCTGTTTTCATGCAGCTGCTGAATCTCTTCAAATTAAAGGTCTTGAGAAGAAACACTTAGCTTCAAGGGAATCACAACCAGAGGAAAGTGAAGAACCTACAGAGAATGTTGTTCATTCCCGTCCTAACACTCGAGAAAAACGTTCAAATAAAAGAACTATTGCTTCACGTGTAAAAGAATCTGCCCGGAAAAATTCAAAGGTACATTTAATTGTTTCTAAAATTGATGATATTATTCATAACTTTTCTTAATTTGAAAGTGAAGAAATGTCAAGCAAATCAGGGAGAAGAAATATAATTTGTGTCATAATTGTGGTCTCACACCTAGTTGATATAAATTAAGAGATTGAAAACTATAAAAAACATGAAGTGTTAAACTTACCCTGGATATTAGTTGTACCTATGGACCTGTATATAAGCAGATACAATTGATTCATTTTGTTCAAAAACTTCTGAAAAAAAACCAACAACATGGAATTTTATGTCTCAACACATCTCTCATTCACTCATTACCTTTTCTGCTAGATATTTTACTATGTCTCATTCATCTCAAAATTATCATTCTGAATAGATAATTTTTTTACATTGATCAAATCTTTTCAATGTGTTATTTGCATTTTTTGAACACAATTGTATGTTAAACTTACTAAGCACGGTTCAAAGCTTACGGTTCCTCTGGTGTTGAATTTTCTTGATTTGTTGAACTTGGACCCACTCTGAATTATGTGATGTCTTTTTTTCTCTTGTTGCGTTCGGTTCTCAAAAAATGATTTGAACCAGTTCAAAGCTGGTCCTCTCATTCCTGCAGCTTCTAGTTTATTAAGCAAAATGATGTGAATTAATCAAGTGTTTTTTTGAAAAAACAAAAAGTTCGATTACTTTTTGTTACAATTTAAATTTCCTAAAGCATCATGCAAGAGAAATTAAATCGCATCTTCAGTACTTTTGCCCTTTTTGAACCCAAATTGGCTAACACAAAGAAAATAAGTAGCATTTAAAAATCTTAATAATCTAATTCTCATTAACTTTTCTAAATATCAAAATCAGTGCTACTGGCCTATATTGATCAACCAATTTGGGGTTTCCCAGTTTAGAAATTGGCTCAACAATGGATTTCTTTGATAAATCAGGAAATTTTCCATTTAGAAAACTTGTGTTGATTAATTGAGCTAATATATCATATATAATATGATTAATGATGCATTAAATTTATTTTTTCTTGTTTAATTAAAATTTCGACCATAAACTCACCAATACCCAAAGAATTGAAAGTTTTTCTAAAAGGTCGACAGAAGAAAAATGCTTTTGAGCCAAAAAATATATAGAAAAGGAGATGCATGTTTTGAGACATTTACATTTAAAAAATTGCAATTTTTTATTTTTTTTAAATTTTTTTTTTCAAAAGAAGAATTTAATCAAAAAGTTATGAGAATATTTAAATTGCTTGCAAATTTCCAGGGGGGGTGCATCTGTTCGGAAGAGAAAGTCGAGTTTGAGTGGTGATGCAATATATTTTGAGATTTTTCTTTTTCTTTAAATGTGATAAAAAGGAAAATTGGGCATGAAGTATTGTAGATCACACTTTGAGGGCTGATAATTTGTGTAAGTTCTTACTTTTAGACATAAAATTCGGTAAAATAATTTTGAAGAAGTTTTTCAGACCAGTCTATACAACCCAGGACAACTGACGTGGAATTGCCTGTATGAAAAAACTTGTATTCTACAAGTATGTTTTCTATACGTTAGCTACCATTATGTTGGTATTATGAATTTATCATTATTTGCACCAAGATCATGATATTTAAAGAATTTACATACAGATATTTGTACGGAAAAGACAAAAAAGAAAAAAACGATTAGTGCAGTAATTTCATTCAATATTCTGAATAGTATCAATTTATTATGAAAAAAGCAGTGACAAATTGCGTATAATCATGTTGAGGACAACAAACTAATTTATTCATTACAATTTAGAAACTAATTAGTATGCATATTAGTGTACATAATATTTTTTCAAGAGGTTGTTCTTTTGCAGAGTGGATCTTCATCAGCAGATGTGACTGAAAAAGAGAAATCTCAAAAAATGGAACTGATGTCTGCTATTTTACTGCAACGTAAGTCAGAAGACATAGAAAAGGCAGAGGATGATAGTGATGATAATTTTGAAACACATCAAGATGATTCTGATGATTCGGATGATGTGAAACCTTTAGTAGATGTTAAATCTTCACTGCCAGCAAAACTTTTGAAAAGAGCTCTTGCAGGTACGTTGTGTAATTTCTAAATGAATGTTCATTGCCTTAAGTATTTGCTTTCTGCATCTCCTGATATGTAAGGATGAATGTGTGGATGTTTGTATTTTTGAATGTTTGTTCTGTATGCAAATCTGTAGTATATGATGATATTTACCAAACTTGGTGAAATTATATGAAATGGTCATTCATTGGTCCAAAGTTTGGGGTATTAATCTATCTTAACTGGGGATACCCTTTACTACTTATATGTTGGCCAGAAAAGTGACAATTTGTTGTATAAGGAAAGGGGCTTTAAAAAAATTTGAGTGATAAATGAGTACAAATCCTGCTTAAGATATTCCAAGGAGTAAAAAGTAACATCCAGTTTTTACAAGAAATTTTGAAAAACGTTTAAGAGAATTCAAAATTTAATTGGTACTGCATACTCCTTTTTACACTTAGCCCATGTAATTGGTCTTGATAAAAAACTGAGAACCTTTTATCATATAGAGGATTTATAAAGGTAAATGTAGGGATTGCAGAAATTATTCATAGGATAAACAAAAATAAATATTAATATTAGGCAAAAAGAACAACATTAATTTAAACAAATAGAATAATTAGCAGCAAAAGCACATTCTGCCAAGCTTAACATGAACTGTATCAACTGTAAGTTCAAATATTGAGACTGGTCCAACATTCAAATTAAACATTCTGGATATAATTTATTCAAAAAATATGAAATCTCACTTTTTAAATTAGGAAATACCAAGAAAAATTTGATTGGAAAGTATATCCATCCTCTGACAGGTTGTCAGGAGAACAGGTTCAGGTATGAGGGTGATCTCAGGGTAGGGTGCTGTGAAAATCTGAGATGAGTACTAATTTAAGAGGAAAAGTATGTAAAAACATTTTTAATTTATTGTATTCTGTAGTTAAGGGTTATCTTGAATTTTGATGTTGAAACATTTGTACATTTTCCCTTGAAATTGTAATGAATTTTCTTATTTTTCGTAAGAATAATGAGTGACATAGACTGTAGACATCGGAAATGTTTTATTGAAGGATTATTGCATTCTAAAATATCCTTAAGCTTTTAAATGGTCAGACTTATGCATGAATAGTTGTGAATGAATGAATGAATGAATGAATGAATGAATGCGGAATTACCCATTTTCAAAACTTTTTAAGCTATTGAAGTTCCTGATTTAGGGAATGAGACATTTCTTGCAATATTTCAGAAATGTCTCCATGTGTAATATATTTTGAGCAACCGTGTGAAAACTTTTTGACACATAACAATGCTTTAAGATTTATTGAGCAGTCATGAATGTGCATGTGTTTCAGTGGCAGTGCGCGGGCGTGGACGTGGGCGTGGGCGTGGGCGCGGGCGCGGACATGGACGTGTTCCTACCGGTCTGCGACCCTTCAAGTGCTTGGAGTGCGGCAAGACGTACCGCCAACAGAGCAGTCTTTCCACGCATAAGCGTTCGCACCGTGGGGACGTGTATCGCTGCGACGCTTGCAGCAAGCCATTTAACCATCGATCCCATCTCATACGCCACCTACGCGTGCACACGGTACGCACGCCTCAGTTACACGCGTGCAACGAATGTGGGAAGGTATACAAGCAACCGGGTAGCCTAGCGGCACATAGACGTCAGCACGGCGAAGAATTCAAATGCGATCTATGCGGCAAAGCTTTCTCTAAGAGACTTGCGCTCATCCGGCACATGAGCGTCCATTCACAGGAGAAGCTCTTCAAATGCGGAGTTTGTGGTAAGGCGTACCGCCAACGCAGTAGTCTCTCAACGCACCATCGAGCGCATCGGGGGGAAGGCGTGATGTGTGACGTATGTGGGAAGGTATTCAACGATAGCTCGCATCTTAAGCGCCACTCTCGTGCGCATACTGGGGAGAAGCCGTATAAGTGCACGACGTGTGGAAAGGCCTTTGCCCAGCACTTCATCCTCACTAACCACGTACGCATCCACACTGGCGAAAAACCGTTTGTTTGCGAGTTATGCGGTAAAGCATTTCGACAGCCCGGGTCCTTGCACAATCATCGTCGGGATATGCATAATGGTACGAAGAAACAGTCGGCGTCTCACTCCTCCACTGCGGCTGGTCCTGTTCCCGCTGCACATTCTACTCACAACCCCATTCAACATCCTACTCATCCCTCCCAACATCCGTCTCAACATCCCACCCAACATACGTCTCAACATCCCACCCAACATCCTACCCAACATCCTACCCAACATCCTACCCAACATCCTGCCCAACATCCTACCCAACATCCTGCCCAACATCCTACCCAACATCCTACCCAACATCCTACCCAACATCCTGCCCAGCAACAGCATTCTCAACAACAACCTCCGCAACATGCAGTTCAACAACATCCAGCTCAACAACAACAACCACCACCACCTCAACAACAGCAACAACACCCACAGCAACAACATCCTGCACAACATACTACACAACATTCTGCACCTCATCTTGGCACACACTCGGTTCCGCATGGTGCCCCCCATCCACACCAAGTTCCACATCCTACCTCTCTTCCCACTTCCCTTCCTCCTGGTCTACCTACTGGTCTTCCTTCTTCTCTCCCTATGTCTCTTCCTACAGCTCTCCCCAACTCACTCTCTAATTCAATTCCCACTTCGCTCTCCACTACTCTCCCTACTCCTCTCTCAACTTCTCTTCCTACATCATTGGCTACTTCTCTTCCTACTCCACTCTCAACATCTCTTCCTACTTCACTTTCCAATACCCTTCCCACATCGCTCCCCACTGCACTCGTCACTACACTTTCTGCTGCTCATTCCTCCATGAAGTATGAAGCAGTTTGAGAGTTGCGTGTCAAAATCCCCTAACCTTTGCTAAATAACTTGTTCCCTTGCCATTTTATGACTGCAAAAGTTAAGTATAACATAAGATGTATTGTTACTCAATTTTAATGATAAAATACTAATAATTAGTCAAATTAATGTGACTGAATCTTTTTATATTAAATTTATATCTACAAAATCTCAATTGTATTTTTTCTTTTGTATTGATTTGACATCATTTTGTCCTATATATTCAGTATATTCCTTGATTTTGTTTCTTTCAGAGTTTGTCTTTAATTAGTTGCCGTTCTGGATAGATTGGCATTCCTGCTTCTATTATTCTAGACCTTTTCACTCTGAATTGTTGGACCTTTGAAAACTGAATGACTAATATTAGTACCTAATATGTTTGAAATGAAATTATCATATATTTCATTTAACCACGAAATTATGGTATATATCAGCTACATTTCTGCTTCAGATTTTACTTTTCATTGTCACGAAAGTAATTTCAAGTGTTTACATGTGGACATGAATGAAAATAGTGAACTCTATGTTATATTTATTGGGAAAAGAATATTTCTTATGCTGCTGTGTTTAAGAAATTCTGTTGCCATCATCCTGGAAGAAAAATAAAGATCAATTTGCTATTACAATCATAGATGAATTAAATGATTGAAAATAGTTATAACTTAATATGTATTAATTACAAATGGATGGGAAGTTTGGTCCTGATAAGAAATTCCTTTATGACAATATTTAGAAATTTGAGAAATTGACGTACATAATGCTTTTTTCTTCTGATTTCTTCAATGGAACAATCACATCATGAATCAATCTAGCTTATTCAATCATGAACAGATTAAACTTTAGTGCAACATTTAGTTCAGTTTCTGTTGCTGTCATCTTTTTGTTTCAACATTTATTCCAGCAGTGGTATGAAAAGATGTCAAAAATGTTTTGGTTTCCTACACACATCCCAAACTGCTGATCCTCTTTGCTGTTGGTTGTCGATCATCTACCTCCAATATTGTTCTACCTTGCTTCACATTTGAGGAGGAAGTCATTTGAGAACTTCTGGGCTTCAAGAAAAGCCATCACTATCAGTTGAATGTTGTTGTCTTGTATTTCATGATTCACCCAGTGACGTGAACAATGACAATGTCTTATTTCTAAAAGATAACATTTTGTAAATATCTCTTCCCCTTCTGCCATTCACGACATGGCAAAATGTGAGGTGCAGAGATTTTTGCAAAGATTTTTTTCTGGGTGGTGTTGCAATCTCTTAATTATGTGCTATTTCTTTTCAATTTAAATTCAAATTGTTAAATTGATAAATTACCTCTCAGGTTTTCTCATGTCTATCTGCAGTGTTATTTGAGAGCGTCAGAAGAGATAGCACAAAATAAACAAACACTTGTAATGTATGTTCAAGGATTAGGTTGAATACTGTTATGATGTTTGTTTGTGAACTGAAATTTTAAAATGCTAAGAGGAAGCATTAGGTCTAGAACAATCTATGGAAAGAAAAATGAAATGAAATCACAGTGCAACTCTTTCAAATGTATTTAACATGGGTAAACAATTTTTTCCAAGCACTATTGTGGAAATAGTTAATTGTGACAAAATGTTCAATAGCAATTTTATATATTTTAACTCTCTAACATTTGTGTGTGTGTTATTATTTTATATAGGGTACGAATTCTTCACTCGGGTACATGTAGTTAAAATATAATTCAGCATAATTGCTAGTGGGTAGCTTTTTCTTTAACCTTGTTATTCATGAAGCATTGTGCTGACTTTTTGAGACAACTTAGAATACTATGAAGTACTTTACAGTGTTTCAAATAAGCAGTTCTCGAGAAGAACTTCAACATGACTAATCTGAGGTGGTATTCATAGGTATCAAAGAAATAATGCAGCATGGAGGAATTCTTCAATGGATCTGGAGAAACTAGTCTCCAATTGTGAACATTTGCTCAATACTGCATTATTATTTCAATTTCAATAGGGTGCTTTATTTACAAAAAAATGTTATTTATGTACAAATGTGTGGTGAGGTTTTTTTTTTTTTGCCTGTACGCCTTTAAAATGCCCCTTAAGTAGAGCTGTGGGCTGTGCGTACAATGCCCTTGTATTCACTCTCATTGAATGGATAGTTGCAGTTTTAATTTTGGCAATCTTTGTTTTGAACTTAAAATGATTGTAATTTTATTTACTTGTTATTTGTATCATAATAGTAATATTTTAGCATCCTTTAGTGCTTCTTTAATATTGTTTTATTTAGTTGTAAAATGTCTTTTAAGTATACTGCAACTATCGATTCAATGAGCACCGTTGGGAACCACAGGAAACCAATGGTCAGGACACAAATATGTACAATTAATATAAACATATTTACAAAAGGTACTTAAATAAGAGAAATAAATTATAATGTAAAACATATAATTGACGTAATGCCTTGGAATGTTTTCTCAACATGTCTCCGCCTGAAACAAAAGAAAAAGAAGAAGAGGCAGAATCACGGTTCATTTGAATCAGTGGTTTCAGCACATATTACTCTTTCTCTCATCTCCCCCACATGGTGTAGGAACTGACCCAGGGACTGCACTACTGATACTCTATTGTCCGTCATTATCGCTATGGCTAAATCTACATTAATGTGATAATTTTAGAATGCACCAACTTGGATAAGAGTTCGTTTTTGATCTGTTTTTGGGCACATTAGTAAAATGTGAATCCAATCTTCATTTTGTTTGCCGCAAAGTGGGCAAATAGAGTGGGCATTCTTATTATGCTGGTGTTAGTGGATGATTGGTATTACTTGTTCTTATTTGTTTCTTACACAATGAAAATTTACTTTCTTTTGACAGTTCGTATGTGAACAAAAATTATTATTCATTTATGTACTATTTCTCCTACAATTTTTTCCTCAAAAGTACAAAATATTTAGGTTTCTTTGATACATAATATTAAGATGTTTAAGTATCCATTGATGTATGGCAGATCCAAGAAAGGATGGGTAAAAGGGAAACATGCCCCCATCCCCAAGGAAAAATGAAAATACAGTGAAACCTGTATAAATTTAACCCACAATACGCCAGAAATCAGGACAAGAGGAAAATAAATTTTGGAAAGGAATGATTTAATTTGTAAATAATTCTCTAAACGGCAAATCAGCGTAACATGGAACTGTAATATATTTCGGGAACCGTTTGCGTAAATAGCCTTACTAAGACGGAAATTGTTATGCATAGCACTGCTGAGCTATAGACCGTTAATTTAAAATAACCTCGATGCTGACGTACTAACATTGCCAGGCAGATACCCATTGTGTTTTCTGTAAGAGACATCGCACCAATTTATTCGCTGGATTGAAACCCTCATAGGTTAGCTTGCAAGTATACAGCCCTAAAAGTCCAGACATAAAAAAAAAAGAATGAATAAGAACCAGAGCATGGCTCTTCTTTCCTGGAATCTGAATGGTATTCATATCCGTTCAGAAGACCTCAAGCTCTTACTGTCCCGTCGTGTTCCTCAAATAGTTCGTCTTCAGGAAACTCATCTCTTGCCGGAACTCTTTCTCTCCTCGTGGCTATACCTGTTATAGGGCGGACTTAGAAGACTGCATACGTGCACAAGGCGCGTCCCTGTGCTCGTAGACGCTTCAGTCTGCCCAAGAAGTTTCTATAACCAGCGTCTTTCAGACTTTAGGTATGAGGGTGAACTTTCCATCCTCACATTTACGGCATGTATTATTTAATCCCCCCGGGACAGTCTTTCACAAAGAACGATATTGCAGGTCTGATGGACCAGTTGCCTTCCCCATTTCTCATGGTCGGGGACTTTAATGTCCATAATACGATCTGGGGTTCTGTCTAAAGGGTGATATAGTTGAAAAACTGTAGCCGGGTTATAGCGCTTCTCAATGGGGCTCTAATGACCTCGATGTCGGCAAGCCGTAAAACCCCAATTAAAAAAAACTCAACACAGGTCACTCCATCCACTTCTGTACAGCTTCCAGATCTTTCTCGGTGCTCGATTTAGCCATCTGCAGTTTCTCTCTTTCCCGAATCTTCGACTGGACAGTTCTCGACTATCTGTATGGGAGTGACCACTACACGATTCTTACACATATGAACGTTTTTTGTCCCTTAGTTACTCGCCCCTCTCAGTGGATATTGAAAAAAGCAAACTGGGATATGTTTGAACGCAATATCAATCTCTCTGACGAGCCTTTCGCCGATGTGGATGGTTTTCGAAGCCGCCAATGTCGGCACCCCTAAATCATCATGTATCTCAATACATTGCCCAGTTCCATGGAGGAATTCGCTAAGGCGGTCAGCGCTAGAAAGAAAGCTTTAGCGTGGCTTAAATATCCCACTGTAGTAAATCTTATTGAGTTTAAAAGGTGCAAAGCCAGAGCAAAAAAGAATTCTTCAAGAAAGTACGTCGTTCTCCTGGAAAGCTTACATCTCATCTCTTAGAAGCCGCACTCCATCATCAATTGTATGACAGAAAGTTTGTAAGATTCAAGCTTCGTGGCTCTCTTTTTCCATCTACGGTCACAATGTAAATGGACAGCTTCATACTTCACCTGAAGCCATCGCTGAGGAACTTGCATCTCACTACGAAAGAGTCCTTAACCCCTGATTTTCTCCAACAGAAAGCTCGCATGGAAAAGTGTTACTTGGATTTTTCCAGTTGCGGAGGAGAGGAATTTAACATTCCTTTTTCAATGACGGAGCTAACCTCTGCCCTTGCGTCTGCGAAAGATTCAGCCCCTGGTCTTGATCAAATACATAAAGCGATGCTAAAACATCTTCCAGAGATGGGTATAGAATTCCTTCTGAACTTACTTAACCGTATTTGGAATGAGCATACCGTCTGCTCAATGGTGTGAAACCATAATTATGCCACTTCAGAAGGAGGGAAAAGATAATTCTAATCCGTCGCACTTTCGGCCCAATTATCTGACAAGCTGTGTTTGCAGAGTGTTAGGAAGAATGATCAATCGTCACCTAGTTTGATAACACTTTATGACCATCTATTTTGACCTGGAAAAGGCATATCAAAGAACCTGGATGTATGGAATCCTGCGTACGTTGCATTCGTGGGGGTTTCGAGGTCGTCTTCCTCTGTTTCTGGAGAGCTTCCTATCTGAACGGTCTTTCCGCGTTCGCCACGGTACTCATTTGTCATCCCGTGGAGAACTGTATCCCCCAGGGCTCAATCCTGAGCATCACTTTATTTGCCATAGTCATACATAGTTTTGGTTCGAGAACAGGTATATGCGTCTCTCTGTCGCGTTGGTCCATAGCGATACAACAAAAATATACAATGTTGCGTTGGTCGTTGCTATGTATATATTTAGCGTTGTCTTTGTCCCAACGTCGGGAGAGGATAGGCCCCAGAGGAAATAATTAGAATACTCGCTTGGCAATAGTTAGAGTAATTCTCTATTCAGGTTTTTGGCGTTTGGTTCAATAAACATTGACACATATAAACTATAACAGAGGATTAATAATTGAATTTGCACATAAGCTCGAAGAGAGCTTATAATTAAAAAGTTATAATGATGTTCCCATAAACAAGTGATTACATAGTTATGTTAAATGCCCTTATCGGAGCGAGAGATCAATATATTGCATTAACATGTTCTAAAGACTCGTAAGGACGTCAAGGTCCATTTAGAATGTTCCATATGCTTCCCATTATCGTCAATACAGACCGTCATCAAAACTGTTGTCGGCTGCACCCCTTAAACCGCGCAGGGTCGCTTCTTGCGTCCCGTCGCCGACGCACTCAGTCTCGGGCACGTCACATCGTCTCCAGCGAGTCCCCCATAGCAGAAGAAGGCAAGAAGGCAAGGGCCCTCGGATGGGTGGTCACCAGTTTAAGTAACCGTGAGGGGTGTGCGGGGGAATTGGTTTGTAACTTCCCGAAAGCGCCCTGGTAAGGGTGGGGGGTTCCATGTGGATATTTGAATGTATTGAGGAGCTCTTCATGGTAGGAGAAGTCATTGGGAAGGGAGTCGTTGAGATGGTAAGGCGTTGTCATATGCATTTAAATGCAATTAGGAAGAAAGAGGGAGAAATGTCACATGGAGGGGGGGGTGACAGAGTGCAATGGCGTGGCGAGTCATACGATCGTGTGTCATTTCGGACTTGACCACAGAGAAAAATAGGTTCTCTGGAAACCCCACCACAGAGACGGGACAAACAGGAAAAGTTCTTATCTCTCGCGGCTGACGCCACGGAGATCCGGCTGAATAGTCACGATTAAAATGACACTAACTATTTAAACTATCGATTTAAAGATCCGCCTTGGAAATATATTATAAAATTCTTGCGTAATGTCAGCTTTGAGTAATATTATAAACCTTTGCGTAATGTCAGTCCCGTTACATCTCTTCGTTGATGACTTCACCATCTGTTTGTCCAGCAGCTTCTTTGTCATCGAGAGCCAACTCCAATTGGTTTTCAAACATTTACACGAGTGGTGCATGTCTACCAGGTTTAGCTTTTCAGTGGCCAAGTCATGCTGTATGGGTTTCTGGAGGATATACCATGCTTACAATGATCCAGATCTTTTTCTTGGAGGCCAACGTCTTCCTTTCGTTGACTCCAAAAAGTTTCTGGGTCTGAAGCATGTTCGACCGCACAATGACTTGGCGAAATCACATACATAAATTACAATCCCATTGTAACTCATCCCTTAACCTCGTTCGCTGCCTACGTGCATCATCATGGGGTGCAGACCGCACTTGCTTCTTCGCCTGTATAGAAGTCTTGTTCGGTCAGTATTAGATTATGGCAGTGTTGTATACGTCTCCGCTTCACCATCTACTCCCAGGTTCCTTAACAGCATCCATCATGCAGGAGTTCGCATTGCAACAGGTGCCTGTCGTACCAGTCGAATAGAATGCTTTCTCGTATACTCTGTCGAATCAACAGAAGACACAGTATTTTACTTGAACCTTACTGATAAGGGTTTCAGATCACCCCACTCGCCAACACATCCACTCTCCCATATTTTGTTCGTCTTACACTGCAAGACCTTCGATGCCCTGCCCAGCGTGTGTACGCTTTAAAAAGCTGCTGGAGGAAAATGACATCAATCTACCTCCGCTAAAATACCCACATTCTCTCACCCCACCATTGTACCTCATTCAACCGACTTTCGACTATTTAAACTTTCAAAGCATGACACTCCTGCTACTGTGTGTCAGTAGCACTTTAGAGAAATAAAAAGTTTTATATTTAGATCATACGTTCATCTACACTGATGGTTCATCCATGAACGATTCTGTGGGTGCTGCTTTCCATTTTCGTGGTGCCCCCCGTTCTTTTCGCTCCGTTCCTTTTGCAGTGTGTACACTGCGGAGAAATATGCAATCCTACCATCCGACGGCGTCACAATCTACCCAACAAATGGGACGTTAGGCTTGGGCAAAAACAATCGATTCTGATATGCATTTTTAAATTCATTCAGGAATTTGGCCTCTGACATAGTATCATCTTTATTTATGTCATGACTTAAATTTATAAATTGATCGGGGCTTCTCGTACAAGTTCTCGCGAGGGTTTCAATTTACATCATTTTTCCTGCTGGTGCATTTACACCAGAAGCTAATAATATATAATACTAACAATAGATCTAAAAGGCTTAACTGCGTCAATCTGCGACTAGAGAGCTCTATTCTCCCCCATACATTTCATGATGATAAAATATACATAATTACCTATCATTACATGGAGAATCGAAACAAATTCTGAATTTAAATTTACTAATTTTAAAGTATCATTGAATCAATTCTTTAATTAGCACACGAACAATTCAATAATGATTTGCGCGGTAGTGTTTTCCCTCGAGTTAACATGGGAAGACCCCGCAACCACCAGCTCAATCATCACTCTCTCTTCAGGCTTCGTCGAGTCAACATCGGACCATAACTGCGTCCGTCATGAACATTTTGTGGATCGTGTTGTGCGTGAGGTAAAACTACATTTCCTTCAATCATGTGATGCGACTATGTTGAACTATTGTGAAAATGGTTTTATTATGATCATGGAATCAGTGTGATCATATCAACTTTAAATATTATTGATGGATCCACACACCTTGGCTGCCTCCTGCAACTTGGATCCACACACCGGCCTGGGACGCTGTACGCCAACTAGGCATCGGCAAACGCTACATGAACGTAACTATAAGCTCACATACCTTTCTCTGGCCAGTGAAAATCTAACGAACAGTATGATCTTTTATGATCAATTTAACCTGCCTCCATTGACGAATTCAATTACATTTAACTGAACCTTGTTGTACATAATCATGCATCCTTTATCTTTAAATTAATACCGTGTGTTTAGCTGTAAGTTTTAGTATTAGATATTTTACGTGTATGTCCATTGATTTCTTGTGTATTTACGTTAGATTTATGGTGGGATTATTAGAGAACGTGTTTTTGTGAGAACGTGTTCTTTGTAAAACTATATTTGTGTGTCTATTGATTTATTGTTTGTTTTGAAATAAAATCATGGTAATTCATGTGGTCCTCCAATTACAAAAAAAATTTTAATGATTAAAATCAAGGTATCATCCACTCCCATAGCTTCCAGAGTCTTTTTGGGGTACGGCTCATGCTCCACCTACTCTTTAAATTTAATTTTTCTTTCTTTCATTATACATCTTTCTTTTCTTTTATTCTTCTTTATAACGTTTTAAGCAACTGTTGTCTGTCTTTTCCTACCCTCTTTATGTTTAGATATAAGGTAATTCAGGATGGTTTATAGTTGGTAGTGTGGAATCAATCGGCGAGTCCCACATAAGGGACGTCTGTGTAGTTGGCACCCCACTTTGTTATAAAATGAAATAATCTATTCTATAATTTTGTGCTAATTTTGTCCGCTAATGAATAATTTTGTGCTCACTCGGAAACCAGAACAAAATCGATAACAAAAGTGGGGGAGCTTGCGGAACGTTCCCCCAGCACCCCCACTAAAACTAAAGACTAAGGAAAAAAATTTTACGCTATAATTTTGTGCTAATTATGTGCTCATTGTTCCCACGAAAAAGTATTTCTGTGCTCGTTCGAGAAGTCCAAAAACAAGGATGACAAGAGTAGGGGTGCAAGCGGAACTTTCACCTAATACCCCCAACTACAGTAAAATCAGACATTGGACAATATTAACTACATTATAATTTTGTGCTCATTGTTAGCGCAAAAAAATAATTCTGTCCGTTTTCGGAAAGCTGGAAAAATTGGTGTCGGCGTATTTACATCCGGTCACAGTTTAACAAACACCCATTTGAACTTATCTACGTGCGCGGCGGATGGGCATTCTGTGGTGATGTAGGTGGTAGTCCGCAGGGTTGGACAAGGCATATTCAGAGGGAATTTAAAAAATTGAATGCGACAATTTTTTAAGGTTTGTTTGGATGCTAAAGGGGCGAAACATATTTATTTGCAGCAACTTCAAGAAATACCATTCCCATGAACTTTTATTGTCTTCAGTAGGAAGAAAATGATATGAATAATCAATATACGTGACTGACAGAATTATAAATATATAACGTACCCATATAATTGGAATTCAGCATTATACCTTCGTCGATTTCATACAGTGGTTGCTCGCAACTGTGGCGCTCTCAGACTGTACTTACTAATAACTAAAAGAAATGCAATGAATCCTGTTAAGATTAATTTAAATTGACTTATCGAATAAAGGTTGATGTCAAATCTGTCTGGTTGTCGGAGGGCTCAATGGCTCAATATATTTGACTTTCAATGTTTGCCTCCGTTGAAGACTCTTCTTCTCTAACATTCCTTCGAATAAAGAACTCCTTACATTTCTGACGAGCCAAAGCTGCGCTACAATATTTTCTTGTAAATTAATTTACCCATCGCTCATAGGTATTGATATACTTATCTTGTGAGAGAGCTCCTTTTTTACCTTTTTTTTTTGTTATTTTTGATACATTACCCCTAACCTGTTGTGATTTTGCGTAAAAAGGAAATAGATTTAAAGATTTTATTTTCTTAAAGCGGTGAAAATAGTGTGTTAGTACAAATCTAACACACTATCTACTACAATTTACGCCCATTTAATTATTTATCTAATACATTATCCCTTATGTCTTTACTTACTATGTAAAGAAGATACACTTTGTCGGTTGGTTGATTGCTATTTACAGCAAGGTTTTTGGAAATGTTCAGTCTCTTAACATCCTCTTGTGTCCAGCTTTCTGCGGAAAAATCTTTTAAATATAGCTGTCATTTATAAAGAAAACACTATAAAAGAGTAAAATATACTAACACCCATTTCCACAAAATAAAAATCATTTTGTTTCATAAGTATCTCTAACATTTGAAGTATTGAATTTTGGTTTTACTGACAAAACAAAGAAGATGGATTTATTACGTAATTTTGTTTTTATTCTGGAAGTACCTAATTCGTTTTATTTGTGAAAATAATTTGAAAGACAATGATTTCAGGTTACTTTTGAATTTAGATTTTCGTAATTTCTGTACATACTACGTCCCTGTAACTCACAAATTAACGTGCTCATGCATCAACTCCTTCACTAGTAATAGAGCCATGAACTTCCTGCTCTACCACTTCACTAGTAATAGAGACAGACTGTTCCTCCTCTATAGCAGAATGAAGGTAAAAACAACAACAAATTTTTCGAAATTTCCAAAAGGCGTGGATTGTAATGGAATTTGTATTGAAATGTAGTGGTGGACAAACCTCTCCTTGTTTTGGTTTCATCTTGTAATGCAAAAAATTGTATTTGGTATATCCAACCCAAGAAGAAAAAAATTAAAAATTAGAATAATTATTGTCAGGTATAAAATTTTTTTTGAATCAAGGAATAATGAGTTGACCATAACTAAAGAACATTTAAAATATTTAAAAATATCGCCCTCCCGGAACGTATCTTCTGATCTGGCTCTCAGTCACCTCCTCCCCATCGAACCTTCGTGTTAGCAGAAAGACCGTGAGACCTTTTTTCTTCCATTCTCAACACATGTCTTGCCATGTCATGTCTGCTTATGTAAGCCGCGCAACATACCACCCGCTCTGGCCCTACAGCTACTAGCAAACTATGTCTGGATCTGCCCGATAGCTACTAGCAAACTATGTCTGGTCCCGTTAATGGGATGGGATAAAGATGACTGTACTATATATTGGAGTGTTAAAGAAGACAGAGACCGAAATATGTTGCAGAGCGATCTAAACGAATTGTGGAAATGGGCTGAGACAAATGAAATGAAAATAAACCCTTTAAAAGGTAAATCTTTATGTTTTTCCAGTTCAAAAATGAATCCTGCTCTATACATTGAACTATACATTGAATGATCTGATAATTCCTGAAGTTTCAAGCTGTAAATACTTAGATCTTATAATCTCTCGTAACCTAAATTGGGCAGTACATGTTAAATGCACAAGACAGGAAGCTTGGAGAGCGCTGAACTTCGTAAGACGCGTACTAAGAAAAGGGTACTCGAAATCTAAAAACTTGGCATACACTTATGGTATTTAGTTCGACCTATACTGGAGTGCGGAGCTACTTGCTGGGATCCGTATACAACGGGTCAGATCAATGAATTAGATCGGATACAAAGAAATCTCGCAAATTTTGCCAGGGATAACACGCGTAATTTTAATTTAGAATGGATCACACTTTCCAACCGAATAAAGTTCGTGAGTATTTGTACTCTCTTTAAAGTCTACACGGGAGGGTCTGCGTGGAAATCAGTGAACGCTAGGGTCCACCAACCGAAAGGTATTAGTCGCAGCGACCACAAACGTAAAAAATAAAAGGTTGAAAGCAGAAAACGAATATAGGTAAATACACCTTTGTTAATAGCACCAATGGAGACAGGAATAACTTATTTGCAGCAACACTTACGAGTTTACTAAAAATATTAAAATGTTTCCGCAACCGTCTTCTTACCTTCTTCGAAATTGAAGCACATGTGACGTGCAGTGAAGTGAGGTGAATAAAGTCTTAGGGACGGCTGATGTTACCATCCCTCAATCATCACGTAATCTAAGTGGAAATCGCATTGCGCCACATTTAAGGAGCCACACTAGAATACGTCGGAAGCTTTAGGGTCGAAAAAGAAACTTCCTATAGCAACTGTCATGAAATGTTCAAATAGATTACTCCTACGCCATTTCTTTAGTATCAATAATTTTCGACCCAGTACAAATAATGTTTTACAACTTAAGCCAATTCAAAAAAAGGGATATTTTCCCGTTCGTATTCTGGTATCACTAACTATACGGGTAGTATCCGAAGGTACGTGTGGTCATTTCCCTCCAGCACATAAATTTAAAATATTATCGAAATTCATTAAACCATTAATGCTGAAGCCTCTAGGGCACTCAGGAGGTAAAGGCAGATCTACACTGGACGTAAACGTAAAGTAAGGAGTACGTAAGATCTACGTGGGGTGACGCACTTCCAGCCGAAGGACGTAAGAAACGCAGCAAGCCAAAATGGGACAACTTCAACATAACGTAAGGAAGGAGCTATTTTCAGCCAATCAGAGACTGGTACCTCTTTATGCTCCGTTGGTGCGTATTTTGTCGCATGTTTCCTGAAGGGTGGTCGAGGTTAAGTCATTCTCTGTGTTTCTTTACCTATTTCTTTCAGTATTATTCCGTCATATTATGTGTATTTAGAACAAATGTGCTTTTTTTTTTTAAAAAAAAAAGTGATTACTGAAAATGCTCGTTAAACTAGTCACACACTTCTTAGCAGATAATTTACTAGATCAATTACAAAAGAATATTTTCTGCCATAAGCACGTACCACCTGTATCATATGATGCGTACATGCTCCGATGAAATTAACTTTCTCAATATTTTGATGCATTACACTTCACACCTCAATTACCGTCATTCAATACAACATACATATTACGATGAATACCACATTCTCTATGGCATGGCATAGAGAATGGCGATGAATAACACATGACATGGCAAGACATGTGTTGAGAATGGAAGAAAAAAGGTCTCACGGTCTTTCTGCTTACACGAAGGTTCGATGGGGAGGAGGTGACTGAGAGCCAGATTAGAAGATACGTTCCGGGAGGGCGATGCGTCGATGACGGATGAGAGGATGGAAAATAGCGGCTCGTATTCAGGACCGCATGAAGAAGAAAATGGCAGTATATGTTGATTCCGAAAAGAAGTTCTGAGATCACCAAGAACTAACGGAGAATTCTATGCTTAATTTTTTATTTGAAACGTATTTTCACAATTGAGTAAGCGAAGAAAATTAGAACACACATAAACCTTCTAGCAATAAAATCCTTTATTGAAGCTCTTGGCCAATGATAATATCCCCCTCATATTGCTCCAATCTACATCGGTCTAACATGTCCAGTTACTACAGCAAACAATAAGTTAACTGTAAACAACTATTTTACGTAAACTTATTTGTCTCCAGAGCATTGGCACTCCATTGCCCATTATCATAACTGCAATTAAAGGTTTTTGTCGCCTCACGTCGTTATACGCGAACTACGTGAGGCAGACATTAGCTACTTAGTACATTTAAATAAATATGGCGGACCTGACAACTCGCTGACACCTGGCTCAGTTCAATTGTTCCCGCCAGTGAGGGGTAGCGGACTCCATCAGATTTCCCGACGTCTTTCGCATCCCGTCCTTACGAGAGACAAAATGAAAGAATGGTTACAGGTATTGTTAAAACTAATGTCCACCGAGAGATTATAGCAGGGCCGCCGAAAGGATCTGGGGTGCCTGGGACATATAATGTGTCGTCCCCTTCCGCCAATCACGAGTATATCATAAATACTCTCATCGTTCATTTGGGGTTGTACCCTCCGGGCCCCATTTAGGAACGTGTTCTTTTTCTTTATGAGGGCTTTACGTCGGCTACCGACACCGAGGTCATTAGAGCCCGAAAATATTTGTTCAGGTAGGGACAATGCTGTTACGCACTAGGGAGAGCTAGCGAGACTCTCCCCTTATGTACGTCTGTATTGTTGGCTCCCCAACTTTGTTATAAAAGGAAATAACCTATTCTATAATTTTGTGCTAATTTCCTCCGCTAATGAATAATTTTGTGCTCATTCGGAAACCAAAACAAAATCGATAACAAAAGTGGAGGTGCTGGCGAAACGTTCACCTAATACCCCCAACTACAGTAAAATCAGACATTGGACAATATTAACTACATCGTAATTCTGTGCTCTTTGCGCAAAAAAATAATTCTGTCAGTTTTCGAAAAGCTGGAAAAATTGGGGTCGGCACATTTGCATCCGGTCACAGTTTAACAAACACCAATTTGAACTTATCTACGTGCGCGGCGGAGGGTCATGCTGTGCTGATATAGGTGATAGTCCGCAGGGTTAGACAAGGAGTACAGGAACGCTTATAAACTGTCGTCGCCGTCTATGTGTGGCCCTCCTACACTTAATATTATGAAATATATAAGTTATTTCACTAGACTAGCAACGAATATTTATATTTCCTTCACCGTAGTTAAAGGAACCTATGAACATAAATATACCTAGAAATATGAACAGTATGATGATAATTGTACGAGAAGAATATATTTTTAAATATTTTAAATGTTCTTTAGTTATGGTCAACTCATTATTCCTTGATTCAAAAAAAAAATTTATACCTGCCAATAATTATTCTAATTTTTAATTTTTTTCTTCTGGGGTTGGATATACCAAATACCATTTTTTGCATTACAAGATGAAACCAAAACAAGGAGAGGTTTGTCCACCACTACATTTCAATACAAATTCCATTACAATCCACGCCTTTTGGAAATTTCGAAAAATTTGTTGTTGTTTTTACCTTCATTCTGCTATAGAGGAGGAACAGTCTGTCTCTATTACTAGTGAAGTGGTAGAGCAGGAAGTTCATGGCTCTATTACTAGTGAAGGAGTTGATGCATGAGCACGTTAATTTGTGAGTTACAGGGACGTAGTATGTACAGAAATTACGAAAATCTAAATTCAAAAGTAACCTGAAATCATTGTCTTTCAAATTATTTTCACAAATAAAACGAATTAGGTACTTCCAGAATAAAAACAAAATTACGTAATAAATCCATCTTCTTTGTTTTGTCAGTAAAACCAAAATTCAATACTTCAAATGTTAGAGATACTTATGAAACAAAATGATTTTTATTTTGTGGAAATGGGTGTTAGTATATTTTACTCTTTTATAGTGTTTTCTTTATAAATGACAGCTATATTTAAAAGATTTTTCCGCAGAAAGCTGGACACAAGAGGATGTTAAGAGACTGAACATTTCCAAAAACCTTGCTGTAAATAGCAATCAACCAACCGACAAAGTGTATCTTCTTTACATAGTAAGTAAAGACATAAGGGATAATGTATTAGATAAATAATTAAATGGGCGTAAATTGTAGTAGATAGTGTGTTAGATTTGTACTAACACACTATTTTCACCGCTTTAAGAAAATAAAATCTTTAAATCTATTTCCTTTTTACGCAAAATCACAACAGGTTAGGGGTAATGTATCAAAAATAACAAAAAAAAAAGGTAAAAAAGGAGCTCTCTCACAAGATAAGTATATCAATACCTATGAGCGATGGGTAAATTAATTTACAAGAAAATATTGTAGCGCAGCTTTGGCTCGTCAGAAATGTAAGGAGTTCTTTATTCGAAGGAATGTTAGAGAAGAAGAGTCTTCAACGGAGGCAAACATTGAAAGTCAAATATATTGAGCCATTGAGCCCTCCGACAACCAGACAGATTTGACATCAACCTTTATTCGATAAGTCAATTTAAATTAATCTTAACAGGATTCATTGCATTTCTTTTAGTTATTAGTAAGTACAGTCTGAGAGCGCCACAGTTGCGAGCAACCACTGTATGAAATCGACGAAGGTATAATGCTGAATTCCAATTATATGGGTACGTTATATATTTATAATTCTGTCAGTCACGTATATTGATTATTCATATCATTTTCTTCCTACTGAAGACAATAAAAGTTCATGGGAATGGTATTTCTTGAAGTTGCTGCAAATAAATATGTTTCGCCCCTTTAGCATCCAAACAAACCTTAAAAAATTGTCGCATTCAATTTTTTAAATTCCCTCTGAATATGCCTTGTCCAACCCTGCGGACTACCACCTACATCACCACAGAATGCCCATCCGCCGCGCACGTAGATAAGTTCAAATGGGTGTTTGTTAAACTGTGACCGGATGTAAATACGCCGACACCAATTTTTCCAGCTTTCCGAAAACGGACAGAATTATTTTTTTGCGCTAACAATGAGCACAAAATTATAATGTAGTTAATATTGTCCAATGTCTGATTTTACTGTAGTTGGGGGTATTAGGTGAAAGTTCCGCTTGCACCCCTACTCTTGTCATCCTTGTTTTTGGACTTCTCGAACGAGCACAGAAATACTTTTTCGTGGGAACAATGAGCACATAATTAGCACAAAATTATAGCGTAAAATTTTTTTCCTTAGTCTTTAGTTTTAGTGGGGGTGCTGGGGGAACGTTCCGCAAGCTCCCCCACTTTTGTTATCGATTTTGTTCTGGTTTCCGAGTGAGCACAAAATTATTCATTAGCGGACAAAATTAGCACAAAATTATAGAATAGATTATTTCATTTTATAACAAAGTGGGGTGCCAACTACACAGACGTCCCTTATGTGGGACTCGCCGATTGATTCCACACTACCAACTATAAACCATCCTGAATTACCTTATATCTAAACATAAAGAGGGTAGGAAAAGACAGACAACAGTTGCTTAAAACGTTATAAAGAAGAATAAAAGAAAAGAAAGATGTATAATGAAAGAAAGAAAAATTAAATTTAAAGAGTAGGTGGAGCATGAGCCGTACCCCAAAAAGACTCTGGAAGCTATGGGAGTGGATGATACCTTGATTTTAATCATTAAAATTTTTTTTGTAATTGGAGGACCACATGAATTACCATGATTTTATTTCAAAACAAACAATAAATCAATAGACACACAAATATAGTTTTACAAAGAACACGTTCTCACAAAAACACGTTCTCTAATAATCCCACCATAAATCTAACGTAAATACACAAGAAATCAATGGACATACACGTAAAATATCTAATACTAAAACTTACAGCTAAACACACGGTATTAATTTAAAGATAAAGGATGCATGATTATGTACAACAAGGTTCAGTTAAATGTAATTGAATTCGTCAATGGAGGCAGGTTAAATTGATCATAAAAGATCATACTGTTCGTTAGATTTTCACTGGCCAGAGAAAGGTATGTGAGCTTATAGTTACGTTCATGTAGCGTTTGCCGATGCCTAGTTGGCGTACAGCGTCCCAGGCCGGTGTGTGGATCCAAGTTGCAGGAGGCAGCCAAGGTGTGTGGATCCATCAATAATATTTAAAGTTGATATGATCACACTGATTCCATGATCATAATAAAACCATTTTCACAATAGTTCAACATAGTCGCATCACATGATTGAAGGAAATGTAGTTTTACCTCACGCACAACACGATCCACAAAATGTTCATGACGGACGCAGTTATGGTCCGATGTTGACTCGACGAAGCCTGAAGAGAGAGTGATGATTGAGCTGGTGGTTGCGGGGTCTTCCCATGTTAACTCGAGGGAAAACACTACCGCGCAAATCATTATTGAATTGTTCGTGTGCTAATTAAAGAATTGATTCAATGATACTTTAAAATTAGTAAATTTAAATTCAGAATTTGTTTCGATTCTCCATGTAATGATAGGTAATTATGTATATTTTATCATCATGAAATGTATGGGGGAGAATAGAGCTCTCTAGTCGCAGATTGACGCAGTTAAGCCTTTTAGATCTATTGTTAGTATTATATATTATTAGCTTCTGGTGTAAATGCACCAGCAGGAAAAATGATGTAAATTGAAACCCTCGCGAGAACTTGTACGAGAAGCCCCGATCAATTTATAAATTTAAGTCATGACATAAATAAAGATGATACTATGTCAGAGGCCAAATTCCTGAATGAATTTAAAAATGCATATCAGAATCGATTGTTTTTGCCCAAGCCTAACGTCCCATTTGTTGGGTAGATTGTGACGCCGTCGGATGGTAGGATTGCATATTTCTCCGCAGTGTACACACTGCAAAAGGAACGGAGCGAAAAGAACGGGGGGCACCACGAAAATGGAAAGCAGCACCCACAGAATCGTTCATGGATGAACCATCAGTGTAGATGAACGTATGATCTAAATATAAAACTTTTTATTTCTCTAAAGTGCTACTGACACACAGTAGCAGGAGTGTCATGCTTTGAAAGTTTAAATAGTCGAAAGTCGGTTGAATGAGGTACAATGGTGGGGTGAGAGAATGTGGGTATTTTAGCGGAGGTAGATTGATGTCATTTTCCTCCAGCAGCTTTTTAAAGCGTACACACGCTGGGCAGGGCATCGAAGGTCTTGCAGTGTAAGACGAACAAAATATGGGAGAGTGGATGTGTTGGCGAGTGGGGTGATCTGAAACCCTTATCAGTAAGGTTCAAGTAAAATACTGTGTCTTCTGTTGATTCGACAGAGTATACGAGAAAGCATTCTATTCGACTGGTACGACAGGCACCTGTTGCAATGCGAACTCCTGCATGATGGATGCTGTTAAGGAACCTGGGAGTAGATGGTGAAGCGGAGACGTATACAACACTGCCATAATCTAATACTGACCGAACAAGACTTCTATACAGGCGAAGAAGCAAGTGCGGTCTGCACCCCATGATGATGCACGTAGGCAGCGAACGAGGTTAAGGGATGAGTTACAATGGGATTGTAATTTATGTATGTGATTTCGCCAAGTCATTGTGCGGTCGAACATGCTTCAGACCCAGAAACTTTTTGGAGTCAACGAAAGGAAGACGTTGGCCTCCAAGAAAAAGATCTGGATCATTGTAAGCATGGTATATCCTCCAGAAACCCATACAGCATGACTTGGCCACTGAAAAGCTAAACCTGGTAGACATGCACCACTCGTGTAAATGTTTGAAAACCAATTGGAGTTGGCTCTCGATGACAAAGAAGCTGCTGGACAAACAGATGGTGAAGTCATCAACGAAGAGATGTAACGGGACTGACATTACGCAAAGGTTTATAATATTACTCAAAGCTGACATTACGCAAGAATTTTATAATATATTTCCAAGGCGGATCTTTAAAT